>CM061044.1:30159408-30320429 GCA_030762985.1 Adelphocoris suturalis | reverse complement strand
GGACATAAATACCAAGAACAATTACGAAAGAAATACGTGAGAAATCGAAAGCTTTCCAACGAATGGTGGACGATTTCTGTCCGTTGAAAACTTTAGGTTTCATTTCCCCAGAAACGGATTGGTTGTACGTGAAAATCATTAGAAATCAACTGGCTTTTCGAGTCCATGTGCCAAAGTAAAAACATAAAATGTCAAAATGAAAAACGAGCTATTGTGTCCACGCTGTCCGATGATGAATGCGTGCATGTTTGTCCTCTTAAAATCGTTTTAAATGCGACTTCCCGACGTCCGATTTTGATGAAACTTGGTATGGATGTGATCTGTGAAATGACGAGGATAAAGATTTAACATGGACCGCTGACGGAAGAGAGGTCTTTGACCAGCAAAGTGATCTTCAAAGCCATTTTGTCTCCTAATTGACGCAGGAAGCTGACATTTGAGAGGGAGGCTGAAGGGAGAATGCTGAAGAAGACTGAGAGATCATTGATCGGCAGAGTGATCTCCAAATCCATTTTGTCTCCTATTCGACACAGGAAGCTGAAATTTGAGAGGGAGGCTCAAGGAAGAATGCTGAAGACGCATGAGAGGTCTTGGATCAGCTGAGTGAGTGATCCCCAAAGCCATTTTGTTCCCTATTTACTGTAGGAAGCGTCTATTTCACGCGTATCTCCTTCCAAGAAAATGCGCAATTATATGACCAACTTCGTAAGCACTTATTTACTTGTTTTAAACGTATTTTGCCATTAATTTTCAGCATTAAGATTTGGTCGATATTGATGCCGAGTTTCTTGGACCAACTAGACCCCACTTGTGATTTTTGACCGAAGTCTCCATGGGAGATTGCTGAAGAGGTCTTTGATCAGCTGAGTGAGCCCCAAAGTCATTTTGTCTGCTACTCAACGCCGGAAGTGTCTATTTCACGCTGATCTCCTTACGAGAAAATGCGCTATCATGTGACTCACTTCGTGAGCACTGATATACTTGTGTTATTTTTGCTTTAGATCCATATTTTCCCATTATTGCTAAACTAAACTACAAATCTAACCACGAATTGCTGAGTGATAGATTTATCAATCACATCCCTCTCTTCGACCCTTCAAACCCCCTCCCCCGCCCTCCCAACCCCTTCACCACTTCCACAACCGAAATGGGTTTCGTGGAGCCTTGATCCCCCGGGAGCCGATTCGAAGCGCTGAGACAGATTATTGGTTAATCACGGTCGAGCTCAGTAGATTATTGAAAGGACCAGAATCAACTCCGGGAAACTCGGCAAACGCGGGTAGATAACGACGATGACAGAAAAAATAAAAATAAAAACTCCGACGGAAAGGAAAATAAAACCTGCGAAACTAGTTTTTGCTGCGGAGGCCATCGGCGTTGAATGACGAGGAAGGGGCGGCCCGGCTTCAGGAGCGACCATCAGTCACTCTCCTCTTAATTAAACCTGGGGAGTTTTGATATCCTAGTTGCTACACTCTATCTCCCGCGTCCTCGTCCGACTGCGAGGCGACCCACCGCAAATTAGACACTCGGGAAAACGCTGACCGCTGAAACCGCGGCGGCGGGACGGTAAAAATGGATTTCGGCTCTCGCCATTACGCTGTGAAAATCCGATTTTAAATCCGAGGGTCAGTAATTCACGCTGCTATTGTTTCATGTAGTGATGGGGCGGCAACCCCGTCTACATGCGAATTCTGTGGGTTCCACTACTTGAGTATTTATCATTTAACTGTAGATATGTAGCTCTAGTTACTAATTTGAATATATATATATATATATATATATATATATATATATATATATATATATATATATATATATATATATATATATATATATATATATATATATATATATATATATATATATATATATATATATATATATATATATATATATATATATATATATATATATAGTCTTACGAGGGGTCTTTCTGGCCCTCTCGTTCAAGCAGCTTTTGGAACCCACTCCCCGGGCCCAGAAACACCCCTAATTTCTACCACCAATATTCTTATCTTCCGGCTCCGAAAAACCCCTGGTTTCAACCACCAATATTCCTCTCTCTCGCAGGGCCGGATTAATAGATGACACCCGACTTGAGCACTGAACTTTGACATTCTACGTTCTTAGTTTCACCTGCCCCATGGGAAATATAATTTCGAGCATCTTTGCTTTTCGTCATGGAAAAAGACTCTCACTACAATACGCAAATTATTACACAATGGAGTTTTTTTTTTTTTTTTTTTTAATTGTTTTTATACCACGCCTCAAATCATTACACATTGACATAATGAAAAACCTCCCACTGTAAGTTATTACACAACGGCTTAACGAGGCATCGTTTTGCAAATTATTACACAATGGCATAATGACAACTCCTCACTGCAAATTATTACACAATGGCTTAACACAGAAACCCCAGTGCAAATTATTACACTATGGCTTAACATAAATCCCCTGATTGCAAATTATTACACAATGGTTTAATGAGAACCTCATAGTGCAAATTATTACACAATGGCTAAATGAGAAACCTCCGCTGCAAACCATTAAACAATGACATGTACCTAATGAAAAACCTCCCACTACAAATTATTACACAGCGGCTTAATGAGGCATCCTTCTGCAAATTATTACACAATGGCTTAATGAGAAAACCTCACTGCAAATTATTACACAATTCCTTAACACGGAAACACTCACTGTAAATTATTACACAATGGCAAATCATGAAAATCCTCCCACTGTAAATTATTACCCAACGGTTCAATTTGGAAGCTTAATTTGGAGGCTTAATTTGGAAGGCCACGGTAATAGAAAATTCTTTAAATATCTCATAGGAAAGATTGTCAGCCCGGAGTGTGATTTTCGCCATGAAGATGCTTCCCATCAAAATATTTACCATATATTTCAAGAAAGTTCTGCAACAAGATCCGAATTGAATTAGTTTCTGAGAAGTCAACACATCGACGAAGCGAACTCAATACAGTAATTTTCGAAAATGAATATCCTTGAAATTAAAAAATTGAATGAAATGAACGAATGGATTCAATACCGAAAACGCTGCAAATTATTACACAAAGGTTTATTATTTCTGTATTAGATAGCCCTTCTACGTAAATCACTTATTTATGTTTATTAGACGTATTCTGTGGTACATTATCTGGGCCATTCTACAAAAAGGTGCCAACATTTGCAGAAAGGTGTGTGGAAATTTTTCCTGCAAGGAAATCATACAAATTTGGTATCATTCGACTCGTTACGATGTTTACTACTCGTTACTGGAAAGGGCGAGAAAGTTTGACCTTTTTTGGGAATGGTACACTGCTTTTTAGGTTAAAGAAACGTTGATGAAAAGAATGGTGCCGGCTCTACTTTCATAAATCCATTAAAATTAAGTAAATCGGTTTGAACACCAACTGTGGAAGTCAAAGCGTTTCTGTATCATGATCCGCGTCGGATAGAATTAGTTTCCCGGTGTTTACCTCACAATATGAATTTATAGGCCAAAAAATGTTGCAAATTTTGTGGTTTTTATAATTTGGATGGATTTATTCTTCTTCCCAGTCTTTTCCAGGTGCTAGTGGTTGTGAAAAATGTCTACTTTTCATCACCTCATGACGTATTCTTCGAGTTACAACAGTAAGCTTCTCAAAAAATGAACTCTTTTATTTATAAAAAGGCCGAGTTTTAAGTATTCTCGTTAGGGACGGTCATGGGTTGGTTAGATCATCTCACAGGGGCCTATGATGAAGCTGGGCCGTTTAATATAGGTTCAAGAGAAAAACCTAAAAAAAAAAAAAAAATCATCGGTCAGAATCTCAGCAGTTGACTCGGAAAATATGAACTCAGTAGGTAATTTTCAGTTTCGTTAAATTATAATTTATTGATCACAGGGTAGTATTTTGGTTTATTATTTTCAATTATTATTAACCCCCCTTAAAATTTTGTTGTTTTACGTTTCTAGATATTTAAAACCCGAAAATCAAATGCTAGTAAATAAAATCCGACCGATCATCAACAAGTGAGGTTAATAGGACTGTGATCCTTTTTAGCCGTCAGCGCATGATCTCTGATCTTTTTTTTTTTTTTTTTCGCCACCTAAAATCTTTCTCTCTGTATTTTGACGCTAACCTTTATCATTCTTTCCCGAAGCGATACATGCGTTTCTTTAAGACCTGCAAGATGGCAACACTATCTCATTTCGGACCAAAAATTGACTCTGATCGTTCTTTCCCGTGACCCTTCAAATCTTATGTTATATATTTGCGGACAAGTGAAGCGTAGGTAGGTGTTTATGGTATCTCATTAAATTTCAGTTGTTCTATCGGTGGATTTCCACGTCGTGTCGATATACAGTACTTTGCACCATTGTAGGTATTTTGACATCAGCTTTTGTTTCGTACAGAGGGATTGATGTTCACGAAGTCATCACATACTACAAGGTATGGAGACACACTGATCAGCTGAAGGATCCTTGTGGGTAATTCCTTTCTAATCGATATACCGTGCTGAAATATAAGTAGTATACCTAGCTCTTTTTATGGCATTTAGAATACAATTACAAGTTAACAAAGCGCCGAAATAGGATAATGTACCAGAGACCTTATGGACATAGATGAGTGATTTACGTAGAAGGGTTATCTAGTTCAGAAATAATAAACCTTGTGTTATAATTTGTAGCGTTTTTAAAAATAATGTTCAGTCTTCGTCCAACTTCATGTTCAGTCTTCTTCAACTTCAAGGTAAATAACATTTTTTGAAATGGCAAACTTAAGTAAAACTTAACTACCAGTTTTATAAAATAACCGGTAACTGAAATCGTGAACTAACTCGTGAGTCAGATTCTCAACAGTGCGTCAGGTTTTGAGGATACCATATCAATAAAGTATGTACCATTTTATCAAGGTAAATTTTCTCATGATAATCTTCTCCCGAGTAAAATGCGCAGGAGGGCTGTTGAGTTGCACTTTGTGTTCAATAACCACTAATCTACTCGTACACGTGCCCTTCAAAAATTGGAAGTGTCCTTCCAAAAAGGAGGAAGACGTATCCGTTTTATAAGCTGATTTTTTTAAAAATTTCTTCTTCATGTCCCTTTCTTCTTTTTCTCAACATTTTCAGATTGAATCACTGCCTAGTTTTTCTTCAAGGCTTCTGGCATCAATTTTAGTTTGATTAGAAAGCTGATGTGGGAGGCTCTTTTATGATTGCGCACAGTCTAATTAACGAAAAAATAATAGATATCAAATTTGTAATTTTAGTGTTCAGCTTATTTTGGGTTCAATTTCAGTTGTAATAGCTATTGGGTACCTGCGGAACTGCTTCATAATGTCTAAATGAACTTCTATTATAAGATTTGATTAAAAAGTATGAAACTACGAAAAAAAATACGAAATAAATTCGTGATAAATCAAGAGCGATTTATCAAGTATATGTCCTAAAGAGGCTACATACGAAATTACAGCTTCCTAGAGTGTAAAGCATAGAAATTAGCTTTAAGAGCCACACATCTGATCCGGACCCTGAGCATCGTCAAGTAAATGTCCTAAAGAGGCTACAAACGAAATTACAGCTTCCTAGAGTGTAAAGTATAGAAATTACCTATTCAAATTATTTAACCTCCGCTTCACAAATTGAACCCGTTTTCGTAATACTCAGATCACCTGCTATGAATCAAATCATCGAAACACAAGCTCAATGAAATCATCCGAAATTAACAAGCGGTTGCAATCATGTTCACAATATCAATTATTGAGAATGATCACCTGTGTGTAAACAATTATTTATATAACCATGCTCATAACTCAGTTTGTTGGACACGCACTTCGCAGTAGTTAACATAATATTGTTTGATAAATCGAGAGCTTTCGAACGAATGGTCAACGAATTTTGTGGGATGAAAAACGACGAAGTACCATATCCCTAGCAACGACTCGGTTGTACGTGAAAATCATCCGTCACACATTTCGTTACCATCCCGCGTTCCATTTTCGGCTAGTTAGTCCATGGCTAAAACACATTCTGTGTTAAAATAATTGATATCAAACTTGTAATTTTAGTGTTCAGCTTATTTTGGGTTCAATTTCAGTTGTAATAGCTATTGGGTACCTGCGTGACTGCTTCATAATGTCTAAATGAACTTCTATTATAAGATTGCAAGTAGGGCTGGTAAGAGTAATTTGGAAGTATTACTTCAGTAATATGGTATCGTCAGAACCTGACGCACTGTTGAGGTAATCACTCATTCACGAGAACGCTCAACAGCCCAAGGTCGGAAACGACTATAAGTACATGAACCAGAGCGCTATTGGTGAGGCTGAGTTCAACGAAAAAGAGTCAAGCGACGGTCATGAGAAAAATCAAGTTATACAATTTCGAAATTTCCCCTCCATTCCCTGCGGCCAATAAAATTGAGAATTGAGAACTAGAATAGATGGAGAGCATGAAAAGTTTTCAGTTGGACCTGAAAAATACATTACCCCATGAAATTTTCATTTTTATTAGAAAGTTAGGGCTGAGTTACAAAGACAGTCAAAAGGTGTTGGAACTTACAGTGTTTGAAAATAGTAATAATCGCATAGTGAGAGAAGAAATTGTTATAGGTGCTGATCCATTCGACATTCATTAGTAACTGTCGGGGCTGAAAAATCAACATTAAAAGATGAATTACATTGACTTGGCACCTTTTCGTATAAATGCCCATCTAAACTCGGCTCCACGCGCCTCTATACCTTGTAATTGTATTCTAGATGGCATAAAAAGAGCTCCATTTATAATTCAGCACGGTAGATCGATTAGGAAAGAAATTAGCCACAAGAGTCCTTCTGCTGACCAATGTGCCTCCATACCTTGTAATTCACTTCTAGAGTGACTTCATCTTGAATATAACTCCGTGAACACGAAACTTTACGAGTCCCTTTGTATGAATCAAAAGCTGATAAAGCAATAAAAGCTGAAACGACGTAGAAATCCACTGTTAGATCAACTAAAGTTAAACGGGATAAAATAGAACACCTACCTACGCTTCACTTGTCTGCAAACATTTAACGTAAGTCATGAACCATTGCTATTATATCAGCTGATTCTTTCGTCTTTTGACGCTTGGACGCTTGGACACTTGGACGTCTTTCGTCCACTTGACGCTATTCCCTCAGGGTGTTATTTTTTTATTTATTACTGTTATTTCCAAAGTTTTCGATATTCTGATTTTTCAATATATCAGCCCTTTGATTCCACCTTTTAAGACAAACAGACAGCGATGCCTCGAACTCTGTCTTAATTAGACCCCTAATGTGATTTTTGACCCATGTTTCATCAAGTGTGATCCAGTAGTTTCGGAGAAAAGCTCTGGACGGATTTTTTTTTTTTTTTAATTTTGGGATTCTAATCTATAACGAACTTGGAGTCCCTAAAGGTGCAATGGGGGCCTAAATCCACACACATAGAGAGAGAGGTGGGTCAACAGTACCATAAGAGATACAACTCGTACTAATAGCGTCTGTGCTATGTTCAGAGAAGATCATTTTCTGTTTCTCGGATCCTCATCTATCGCCAACCATAGCAATTCGACAACGTGAGAATGGGCCGCCTGGCTCCAAAGCGACAGACGTGCAGCGCATTCTCTTGGATATTGCGGGAACTGTCACAAATCATCTTGAAACCCGAAACATAAAATCTTGAGGGGGATTAAAATTATTTTTTGTCTTGTTCGATTACAAAGGTTCATTATTGAAAATAATAACCAATATACAACTGTAAGATCTACTTCAACACCAACCACGAAACGCCCTGTGCCCGACATTTAAAAGATAATAGAAGAAGAAAGAGAAGTGCCTACACCAAGTTTCAACTAGTTCACCTAGTTTCTTCTACTAACAAATAGGTTAAGGAGGGACCGGATAGGATGTAAAAAATTTGTAAGTATTTTTCTCAGCCATTTTTAGGACAATTTTGATGGAGTTTGCGGCATTTTCCTATGGAAACAGTTCCATACTGCAACTCACCATTTAAAATCCAATTTTGGAAATTTCGCTAAACATTTTTTTTTTTTTTTGCATGAATTTGAAATTTTAATTAAATAAAAAATACACATGGCTAAAAAAGTTGTGGTGTTCAGTAGTTAATATTATAAAGAAACGAATGTCATCTATCGCATCATCATATGGAATAAATTAGCTGAGAAATTTTTGTTATCAGGTAACGGGGAATTCCGAGATATTCATAGGCCATACGGGGGTGGGAGTGGATTGTCAAAGTCACGCAAGTTCAGCCGGCTACTGGTAGATGGTATTATTGCGCTCGCTGTTCACCCCGTGTCCACTACCTTCCCCCTCCCAGGGGATTGCATCACCTGCCCGCCCATGACGGGTGCCTGATCCGTCCCCTCGCTAACTCTCTATCTACTCATCTTCGGTGCCTGGATTTATTGACAAGCTCGGTTCACTTCACTTTTCTTCAGAATAGACATGTATACATAATATTGGTACCTACCTACCATTTTACTACCTCACTACAGAACTCACACAAAAATAATCTTGTCTCCAAAATTACCAGTGCATTGTTCCCGCCAAAATGGCAGACCAACAGCAGACGTCACGGCAACACTCAACAGGGGGTCCTCTAAGATCATCCCTCCCCCTCCCCCTCTTGCAGACTGCAGATATGAAGGTTCCCTGTTTTGATTACGAGTACAAAGCTTGAAAACTGAACTCAAGGGTAGATGGGGGAGGGCGTGGAGAGTTTGGCGCGAGCTAGGGGGGTTAATGATCTTAGAAGACCCCCTGTTGAGTGGTGCTGTGAAGTCTGCTGTTGGTCTGCCGTTTTGGCGGGAACAATGCACTGGTAATTTTGGAGACAAGATAATTTTTGTGGGACTTCTGTAGTGACCAAGCGAAAGGTAGGTACCGATATTATGAACACATATCTATTCTGAGGAAAAGTGAAGTGAACCAAGCTCGTCATAAAATCCCGGCACCTAGGATGAGTCGATAGGGAGGTAGTGAAGGAACGGATCAGCCAGCCGTCTTGGGCGGGAGCATGCGTGACTTTGACAATCCACCCCCCCCCCCCCCCCCCCCCGCGGCCTATGCATACCTCAGAATTCCCCGTTACCTGATAACAAATTTTTCTCAGCTAATTTATTCTCTATGTTGATGCGATAGATGGTATTAGTTTATTTGTAATATTACCTACTGAAAACCACAATGTTTTTGTTTTTAACCATGGGCATTATTTATTTAATTCAAATTACAAATTCATGCAAAAAAAGATTTTTTTTTTTTTTTTTTTTTTTTTTTTTTTTTTTTAGCAAAATTTTCAAAAATTGGATTTTAAATTGTGATTTGCAGTATGGTACTGTTTCCATAGGAAAATGCCACTAACTCCATCAAAATTGTCCTAAAAATGGCTGAGAAAAATACTTACCAATTTTTTACATCCTATCCGGTCTCCCCTTAACCTGTATGTTAGTAGAAGAAACTAAGTGTGACTTGGTGAACTAGGTGAAACAAGGTGTAGGCACTTCTCCTTCTTCTTCTATTATCTTTTAAATGTCGTAGGTCTTTAGAGACTTATGTCGGTCACAGGGCGTTTTGTGGTTGGTGTTGAAGTAGATCTTACAGTTGTATATGGTTTATTATTTTCAATAATGAACCTTTCTAATCGAACAAGGCAAAAAATAATTTTCATCCCCCCTCGCGATTTTATGATTTGTGTTTCAAGATGATTAGAATCCATAATTCGAAAGAAAAAAAATTCCGTCCAGAGCTTTTCTCCGAAACTACTGGATCACACTTGATGAAACATGGGTCATAAATCACATTTGGGGTCTAATTAAGACAGAGTTCGAGGCATCGCTGTCTGTTTATCTTAAAGGTGGAATCAAAGGGCTGATATATTGAAAAATCAGAATATCGAAAACTTTGGAAATAACAGTAATAAATAAAAAAATAACACCCTGAATTCCCTCAAGTGTCCAAGCGTCCAAGCGTCAAGTGACGAAAGAATCAGCTGATATAATAGCAATGGTTCATGACTTACGTTAAATGTTTGCAGACAAGTGAAGCGTAGGTAGGTGTTCTATTTTATCCCGTTTAACTTCAGTTGATCTATCAGTGGATTTCTACGTCGTTTCAGCTTTTATTGCTTTATCAGCTTTTGATTCATACAAAGGTACTAGTAAAGTTTCGTGTTCACGGAGTTATATTCAAGATGAAGTCACTCTAGAAGTGAATTACAAGGTATGGAGGCACATTGGTCAGCAGAAGGACTCTTGTGGCTAATTTCTTTCCTAATCGATCTACCGTGCTGAATTATAAATGGAGCTCTTTTTATGGCATCTAGAATACAATTACAAGGTATAGAGGCGCGTGGAGCCGAGTTTAGATGGGCATTTATACGAAAAGGTGCCAAGTCAATGTAATTCATCTTTTAATGTCGATTTTTCAGCCCCGACAGTTACTAATGAATGTCGACTGGATCAGCACCTATAACAATTTCTTCACTCACTATGCGGTTATTACTATTTTCAAACACTGTAAGTTCCAACACCTCTTGACTGTCCCTGTAACTCAGCCCTAACTTTCTAATAAAAATGCATTAAAAAAAAAAATAATAATAATAATAATGCATTAAAAAAAATAAAAAAATAAAAAAAAATGTAATGTATTTTTTAGGTCCATTTTTTTCTCATGCTCTCCATCTATTCAAGTTTCTATAAACCTCAGTTTCTCAATTTTATTGGCCGCAGGGAGTTGAGGGGAAATTTCGAAATTGTGTAACTCGATTTTTCTCATGACCTTCGCTTGACTCTTTTTCGTTGAACTCATCCTCACCAAGAGCGCTCTGGTTCATGTACTTATAGTCGCTTCCGACCTTGGGCTGTTGAGCGTTTGCCCCCGTGAGTGAGTGATGACCTCAACAGTGCGTCAGGTTCTGACGATACCATATTACTGAAGTAATACTTCCAAATTACTCTTACCAGCCCTACTTGCAATCTTATAATAGAAGTTCATTTAGACATTATGAAGCAGTCACGCAGGTACCCAATAGCTATTACAACTGAAATTGAACCCAAAATAAGGTGAACACTAGAATTACAAGCTTGGTATTAATAATTTTTTCGTTAATTAGACTGTGCGCAATCATAAAAGAGCCTCCCACATCAGCTTTCTAGTCAAACTAAAATTGATGCAAGAAGCCTTGAAGAAAAACTTGGCAGTGATTCAATCTAGAAGAAGAAAAAAAAAGAAGAAAAAAAAAAAAAAAAAAAATCAGCTTATAAAACGGATACGGCCTTCTTTTTGGGAGGAAACCTCTCATTTTTAAAGGGCACGTGTACGAGTAGACTAGTGGTTATTGAACACAAAGTGCAACCCAACAGCCCTCCTGCGCATTTTACTCGGGAGAAGATGATCAAGAGAAAATTAACCTTGATAAAATGGTACATACTTTATTGATATGGTATCCTCAAAACCTGACGCACTGTTGAGAATCTGACTCACTTACGAGTTAGTTCACGATTTCAGTTACCGGTTATTTTATAAAACTGGTAGGTAGCTGATTTTTACTTAAGTTTGCCATTTCAAAAAATGTTATTTACCTTGAAGTTGAAAAAGACTGAACATGAAGTTGAATGAAGACTGGACATTATTATTTCTGAACTAGATAACCCTCCCACGTAATTCATTCATCTATGTTCATAAGATGTTGTCTCTGATACATTATCTAAACTCGGCGCCTTGTTACCTTGTAATTGTATTCCAGATGCCATAAAAAGAGCTATACTACTTATATTTTAGCACAGTGTATCGATTAGAAAGGAATTACCCATGAGGATCCTTCAGCTGATCAATGTGTCGCTATACCTTGTAGTATGTGATGACTTCGTGAACATCAATCTTTCTTAGTCCCTCTGTACGAAAGAAAAGCTGATGTCAAAATACCTTCAATGGTGCAACATACTGTATATATACACGACGAGGAAATCCACCGATTGAACAACTGAAATTTAATCAGATACAGTAAAACACACACCTAAGTTTCACTTGTCCGCAAATATAAGACATAAGATATTTTGAAAACCTCGTTTCAAAAGGAACTCTTGTAAAGATAATGGCATTGTAAATTACATCAGTTGATTCGGCCGTCACAGTTTATTATGTTCAGGCTTACTTACTATGCTTACTATTATAGGCAATTTTTACTATGTTCAGAGATTTTTGCATTCATATTCGTGTTGAAGTTGTTTTTCTTTTTTTTTTCTTTCATGTTCTAGCCCTTAGGGAAAGCGAATGGTTGAATGTTAAGCGATCCGAGTGGACTCATTCGATTCATTGAAGGGATGACTATCAATAACGAACATAAAAACAGTGGAAAGTTTTCGATATTCTGATTTTTGATATTTCGGCCCTTTGATTCTACCCTTTAGGATTGAAAGAAAGTGATGCCGAGAATTCAGTCCCAACTAGACTATAAAAAATTCGACTTTTGACACTAGTTTCATTTAGTATGGTCCAGTATTTAGTTTCGGTGAAAAGCTACGTACGGTGGACGGTCGAATTTTATTTACTAGCATTTCATTTTCGGGTTTTAAATATCTAGAAACGTAAAACAAAAAATTTTTAAGGGGGGTAAATTTTTTTCTGGTTCGACTACAACATTCATTATTGAAAATAATATACCAAAATACTACCCTGTGATCAATAAATTATGATTTTCGAAACTGAAAATTACCTACTGAGTTCATATTTTCCGAGTCAACTGCTGAGATTCTGACCGATGATTTTTTTAAATAGATTTTTCTCTTGGACCTGTATTAAACTGCCCAGATTCATCATAGGCCCCTATGAGATGATCTACCCAACCCATTACCGTCCCTAACGAGAATACTCGGCCTTTTTATAAATAAAAGAGTTCATTTTTCGAGAAGCTTACTGTTGTAACTCGAAGAATACGTCACGAGGTTTTGAAAAGTATAAATTTTTCACAACCACTAGCCCCTGGAAAAGACTGAGAAGAAGAATAATTCCATCCAAATTATGAAAACCACAAAATTTGCAATATTTTTTGGCCTATCAATTCATATTGTGAGGTAAACACGGGGAAACGAATTCTGTCCGACGCGGACAGAAACGCATTGACACCACAGTTGGTGTTCAAACCGATTTACTTTTTTTAATGGATTTATGAAAGTAGAGCCGGCACCATTTCTTTAAAATAAAAAGCAGTGTACCATTCCCAAAAAAAGATCAAACTTTCTCGCCCTTCCCAGTAACGAGTAGTGGACATCGTAACGAGTCGAATGATACCAAATTTGTATGAGTTCGTTGCAGAAAAAATTTCCACACACCTTTCTGCAAAGTTGGCACCAAAGTACCACAGAATACGTCTAATAAACATAGATACCTAAGTGATTTACGTAGAAGGGTTATCTAATAAAGAAATAATAAACCTTTGTGTAATAATTTGCAGCGTTTTCGGTGTTGAATCCATTCGTACATTTCATTCAATTTTTCTATTTCATGGATATTTATTTTCAAAAATGACTGTATTGAGTTTGCTTCGTCGATGTGTTGACTTCTCAGAAACTAATTCAATTCGGATCTTGTTGCAGAACATTCTTGAAATATATGGTAAATATTTTGTTGGGAAGCATCTTCATGGCGAAAATCACACTCTGGCTGTCAATCTTTCCTATGAGATATTTAAAGAATTTTCTATTACCGTGGCCTTCCAAATTAAGCCTCCAAATTAAGCTTCCAAATTGAACCGTTGGGTAATAATTTACAGTGGGAGGATTTTCATGATTTGCCATTGTGTAATAATTTACAGTGAGTGTTTCCGTGTTAAGGAATTGTGTAATAATTTGCAGTGAGGTTTTCTCATTAAGCCATTGTGTAATAATTTGCAGAAGGATGCCTCATTAAGCCGCTGTGTAATAATTTGTAGTGGGAGGTTTTTCATTAGGTATGTCATTGTTTAATGGTTTGCAGCGGAGGTTTCTCTTCATGACATTTTGTAATAATTTGCACTTTGAAGTTCTCATTAAGCCGTTATGTAATAGTCTGTAGTGAGATTTCTCATTAAACCATTATGTAATAATTTGTAGTGGGGTTTCCGGGTTAAGCCATTGTGTAATAATTTGCATATGGAGCAATTTCGTAAGTATTGATCAAGCATAGCAAAAATTTCCAGAGATTTTGGGACATTTAGGAATAAAAGGCTCAAAGAATAAAAGGTTCAATGAATAAAGGTTCTATGAATAAAAGGTTCAATAACATTTGTTCGAAAAAACAATACGAGATGTTCCCAATGTTCTTAAACTTGCATATCATGTCTGAAAATTAAAACTTCCATAAATATTTTACTTTTTCCTTCATTTTTTCCATAATGTAACCTTTTCAACCTAAGATGTACATAAGTATATGTTTTTATTGTTGTGTAACATTTTCAAACAGGTTAGAACAATGATTGATAAATGTTAACTTCTTTGAGGATATGAGCGGACATTTAAAAACTAAGGAGTTCATTTCCCTTCCACTGCCAGATGGTGTTTGTGACTGTGTGGATGTGTGCGAGTGAGAGAGCACATTGAGAGAAAGTAATTAATGGCATCGGTGGTATAAATCAGGGGGTTTTCGGGACCCGCAATATATATATAACTAGGTATACAAGGGCGGGTCCCGAAAACCCCCCGATTTATACCACCAAAGCGCAGGAAAACGGAGCCCGCTTTCGGGACCCACTCGGGACCAGAAATACCCCTCATGTTGATTCAGGGACCAGAAAGACCCCCTCTAATTGCCTATATATATATATATATATATATATATATATATATATATATATATATATATATATATATATATATATATACAATTGATTATTGGTTCTACAGAACTTTATAAATTATTATTTAAGGAAGAAATTTCACAAATAGAAGAGGAAAATTTAGGTTCTAATATTTCGAAAAAATCTTGATCACAGAATAGAGAAGGAAAAGCAAATTTAACTTGCGTAGTCCCTGGTAGCTTGAAGCGTAATTAATGAATCTATGGCTGTGATTCTAGACATATTCAATTGTTCAAATTCAGGCCAGGTGGTCGGTTTGCTCCGAGTACCCATCGATGTGCTCTTTCAGATTGTTCAAGCAGTCGATCATTTGATGCATCTGGCAATTTTCGCAAGACTTTCACCCCGAAGCATTCGTCAAACGTTGCACTATGTGACCTGGCATGTTCTTTCACAGGGAGTGGTCGGGTTTGGTGAACAGACGCTCTATGATTGTTCATTCTCAAGTTGAGAGTGGTTGCTTTACCAACATAGAATGCATTATTGTCTGTACACTTTTTGCAGATTAGTTGGTATACACACATTTTCGATTGACATTCTGCTGAACCTCGACATTTATATTTTTGACTGGTATTGGCTGAAGTGAAGTCCGAACCTTCCAACACCAAGTTGCATAGCTCGCACTGAGCTCGTTTACAAGGATGTAAACCTTGTGTGCTTGAATCTGAAAACTGCATCCTTGGGTGCCGATGAGACAATATCTCTCCAATATTCTTTCCTTTTCTGTATGTAACTCATGGTCTTTCGGAAAAAACATCGCGAGTTAGTTGGCTGGACGTTAGAATAGTTTGCAATTCTCGAAGGATACCGTTGAGCTTCTGGGCCCCAAAGAAAAATGTTGTGACCAAAGAAACTTGATTAGTGGTCGCTACTCATCTCTGTTGGTAATTAACATGGGCCGGTATGATCCTCTTCTTGGCAAATCTTCTGGGGTAACCCCTGTCAACCAATGTTCTTCTAATGTAGATAGATAGCCATCGAGTTTTTCATGATCGTTGCAAATTCGATGACCTCTAGCAAACAAGGATCTTGGGATCGAACGTTTTGCATGCGGGGGGTGGCAGGATATATATATATATATATATATATATATATATATATATATATATATATATATATATATATATATAGGTACATAATCTTTTAAAGAAATTTGACAAAGAAATAGAGTGGTGAGAATATCAGATATTTCGGTCTACAAATCTTGACAAATCTTGATCACAGAATTAGATAAATGATTCACGATGTCCTGGTTTCTTGCATATGTATAACGGCTTCTATAGTACTTTATGATTCATTTATGAACTTATCGAGCGCATATTTAGTCGTTGATATTGAGGCCTGGGGGATGATTAACCCCTAGGACCAATCTTAGCGCTATTTCAGACTGCTGCAGCTGTCTATCGTAGGAACCTTTTGGCATTTTCTTCAACACCTGCACTAGCTCATAACATTGATCAAAAGAAGCATCATGAGATTCCGCATGTATTTTGACCGGAAGTGGACGTGGTTAGTTTATGGGTGCCCCGTGATTATCCATTCGTAGATTCAGAATAGTAGCTTTCCCAACGTAGAATGCGGGTTCGTTTGAACAATTCTTGCATACCAGTTGGTAGACACACATGGGAGATGGGCATTCCGAGGTTCCTCGACATCTGTAAGTGTGAGTGGTATTTGCAGAGGTAAAATTCAAGGTAAACCAGCATGCAGTGACTCTGGAGGCGTTGATTCTGGATGCCTATGAGAAAAAATGTCTCCAAGGTCTTTTGCTTGACGGTAGGCCTATCGCGGCGTTTCATTGAACACATCACGTGTCAGTGGGCTAGATGTCAAAATACTTTGAAATTCTCAAAGAATACCATTAATATTTGATATATATATATAGAAATAGCTTGCGTCCAAAGGCTGAAGAGTGATGAGCGTAGTTCACGTTTGTCACTCCGAATTCAGATGTTGAATAGCAAAGGAATTAACTCCAAAGATCAAGAGGTAACGACAACACTAGGCTTCTTGTGTAAGACGATATCAAGTATTCATTTTTTACTGTAGTTGTTACATGTCGTTGTTACGTATCATTGTTTGCTGTAGTTGTTTCGTGTGGTTTTTAGATGACAATTTTCGGCAAGAACGACTCCGTAAAACCATTAAAATAGAAAAGATGCCAAATGTATGTTGCATTCTCATAAGATGACTAGCAGCAGCTGAATTCATCTACTCGCGGTACAACTGATGCAGGCGATATTCCGCAAAACTAGAGCCCCTTGCCCTGATCGGGAATATATACAACTGGTATCACAAATTACGTGGGCGAGGTTCCAGTGCTTTCTCTACCTACTCGAAGATAGCTTCATTGAGGGACGACAACTATGAATTACATTTATTACGATCTTCGATTACTACGAACCATTTGACTCAGCGCGCCTTTGCATAGTATGTGTGGTTGTGGGTGTGTTTCTTTCTAGCTACATGCAACAATTTTGGAGCTATCAACTTGAAATTTGGTAGGTAGACTTTTTGGACGTCCGGAATTAATCTTTGTCGAATCAACGGGGTTTCTGTGTTAGCTATATATGTTAACAAAACATTTATCAAACCCAATGATGCAGCAAGACCGTATGAGCAAAATTCCATATGGAAAATTCCAAAAAACATTAAAAATATGACAAAAATGGCAAAAATGACCTATTTTATCCTGAAACCTGAATTCTACACACCATAAAATGTTTGGACCTAAACTTAGATCATGATAATTTCTTTTTAAATGTGCGAATCATGCAAAATAATGACAGGAGCAAATTAAGCTTTTGATTGACATTCCATTATGAAAAACATGCGATTTCCACACAGCTTCATTAATGAGGTAATACGCGCTCCTAAAGCCATATTTTTGTAAAAAATTCAAGAAAGTTTTTATATTCTTCTTAAACAAAATATACAGACCATAAAATTTCCAAATTAAAAATTGACGAAGGGAAAACTCAAAAATCTAAGTAGCACGTTACAACAGAAAACCGAGGAAAAAATCACTTATTTATCTCGAAAATGACTCGAAAATGTTTCTTATATAAAAGAGCTGAATCACTTTGAATCATTTTCTCTTTCAAAATGAAAAACCAGTGTTTCGGGGTTGGCAAAAAATGTTCGTGTTTCAGAGTTTTTTCCACGTCCGAAACACTGTGCGCCGATACTAAAAGGTTAATGAGGTGAAACCCAACAAAAAGTAATTGCTATTCATTTAAAGTAAAAAGTAAAAGAAAAAAATTCGGCGCTCCGCGCCTCGCCAGGGGGCAAGCCCCCTGGACCCCCGGTTACCTCTATTTACATACTTCGGACGAAATTATTGAAACACAGAATGTGTTTGCGTTGTCGCGCAACCAAGTGACAACCAAACAAGCGTCATTGTTTACTATTCATTTATAACATCAATTTATATAGTTATAGTATGAAACTACGAAAAAAAATACGGAATAAATTCGTGATAAATCAAGAGCGATTTATCAAGTAAATGTCCTAAAGAGGCTACATACGAAATTACAGCTTCCTAGAGTGTAAAGTATAGAAATTAGCTTTAAAAGCCACTCATCTGATCCGGACCCTGGACATCGTTAAGTAAATGTCCTAAAGAGGCTACATACGAAATTACAGCTTCCTAGAGTGTAAAGCATAGAAATTAGCTTTAAGAGCCACACATCTGATCCGGACCCTGAGCATCGTCAAGTAAATGTCCTAAAGAGGCTACATACGAAATTACAGCTTCCTAGAGTGTAAAGCATAGAAATTAGCTTTAAGAGCCACACATCTGATCCGGACCCTGAGCATCGTCAAGTAAATGTCCTAAAGAGGCTACAAACGAAATTACAGCTTCCTAGAGTGTAAAGTATAGAAATTACCTATTCAAATTATTTAACCTCCGCTTCACAAATCAAACCGTTTTCGTAATACTCAGATCACCTGCTATGACTCAAATCATCGAAACACAAGCTCAATGAAATCATCAGAAATTAACAAGCGGTTGCAATCATGTTCACAATATCAATTATTGAGAATGATCACCTGTGTGTAAACAATTATTTATATAACCATGCTCATAACTCAGTTTGTTGGACACGCACTTCGCAGTAGTTAACATAATATTGTTGGATAAATCGAGAGCTTTCGAACGAATGGTCAACGAATTTTGAGGGATGAAAAACGACGAAGTACCATTTCCCTAGCAACGACTCGGTTGTACGTGAAAATCATCCGTCACACATTTCGTTACCATCCCGCGTTCCATTTTCGGCTAGTTAGTCCATGGCTAAAACACATTCTGTGTTAAAACAGCAAGTGAATCAGTCCAGCCGTTAGAGTGTGTATGCCCATTCACACTAACACCGGTCAATATAATGATATACAGATTGTATTGATAATTGAAAATGCATAAATAATGATGTTTGCATCGCAGATTGTTCGGAAATGGCAATACTGTTGTAATTTGCATAAACAATGATGGGTTGATATGGTTTAATGAATGATCATGAGTAGGGATTTCTATTGATTTCAAGATAATGAAATTATTAAGAAGAGATTTGGTACCTACTGGCTGCTCAGGGTGGAGTCAGTCATTTCATTAAATTTTCATTGTCCGAGAGAGGTCCCTGTCAAATTTAAATTTCTTCCGGTGAACAGAAGAGAATTTAATTCACTTAACTGGTCAGGAAACAGCCCCTCAGTTACTTCGTACCTGGATGTCCCTGAGAGACTCTATATCAAATTTCATATTCCAAGGGTGAACATGAGAGTATTGAGCTAATTCAGTTAATCAGGAAAGAACCCGTCGTTGCATTCGTCTCCTAATGAACAGAAGAGTTTATTCATCAACTTTCAGCTTCCTACAGTAGACGGAAGATACCCTCAATCAGATGATCAGGAAAGAACCCCTAAGTTTATTTGTATCTTGATGTCCCAGAGAGTCTCGCTATCAAATGTCAACTTCCTTGGGTGAAAGGGAGAGAATTTTAAATTTATCCCCTCCCTTACAACCCACCATCACTTGGTCGTAGTGGGTCCAAAAACCTGAAAGGCACTTCGTCAGGTCAAATGTTGCCTGTGTTTCATAATTCCATCAAAGTTGGTTGAGAAGAACTGGTAGAAGTGGGTGGGCGAAAAATCAGGCGACACGAAAAAACAAATAACAAAAAAAAAAAAAAACTGCAAATCATTATACATTAACACATTGCAGATTATTATAGGCACATGTGGTAAAGAACATTGAAATTGGGGTCAAATGTTTCCTGATAATTTTAGGATGAATGACATAAAACTTCATGAAAACTTATGAACTTCTCATATTTGCTTCAACAACATATATATGACGTCTGTGGTCGATAGGGACCATACCTGGTATGGCGAAGGTTAGAAAAAAATATAAATAAAATAAAACTCCAGTGGCAGGGACGGAACTAGGAGATTTGTCGGGGGGGGGGGGGGGAGGCAAATATCAGTCTGCCGCCCCCCTCCACATCTTTTCTCTCCCTCTCCTCCCCCATCATTTAAATACAATACTGCCTAAGCTGTTTTTTAGATGTGGTAGTTGAAATTGCACATCATATGTAGGTATGTTATTAAAAAGTTATATTTATAAAAAACATTTATTTCATATTAATAACACTCATACATGACTAAAACAAATAAATTGTTTGTATTGTAAATCTATCGTTACTGCGCAAAAAATTAAGTCTGAAATGTAATCTTAGCTTGGTTCGAAGTTGGAGTGTTAGGTAGGTATTGGATGGTACCTCGAAATTGAATTCATTTAGCACTCTTAGCTGCAAATGTACTGGCGATGTAGTCTAATTTGATAAGAGAAGCTCGTGTTTGAAGATTTTTCAGCACATCAAATTGGTCGAATTTTGAAAAATGTGCTAAAAAATCACTAAAAAATGGCGAAAAATTGTTAAATTTATATTTTTAGCAGAGTTTTATTCCAACGAATTTTCTCAACGATGATCTAGAACAACAAAAAAGTCCAATATGTGCCTACTATAAAGGCATAATTATTTATTTCTCTTCCGTAGTGTTTTTTGATCACTGAAAGAAAAATAAAATATTTGCTTTCCTGATTTTTCTCTTCAGCCTTCATTTTCACTGATATTCGGTTAGGAAAAATTTTAATAAACCGTTTTCTACCATCCATAATTGGGAGACTGATAGTTCCAGTTTCCGAACATTGATTAACTGTGACACTAAAAACCAACTAGCTAATACCTAACTACAAACTCTATTAAGTAAAATAAAATAAAATGAAACAATTGTCGATTCGTTGCAACACCCACAGACATCACAACTGCAGCCGCCGATAACGATAACTGTTTGTTGAAAGCAGAGAGTCAAAGATCACTTTAAGGTAGAAGGGGATGAAAATGGGTGTGGTAGATATTGTTTGCGCATCTCGTCTATGACACACTATTTTGCCCCCCCGCCCACCACTGCCGAGCGCTAAATCATTACACTCATTCCAGACCCATGAGCCGAGTCTTAAAAACGAAGAAAATAATATGGTAAAGTTTATAAATTATCCATGAAATATTCAAATAAAATAAACGATATTGATGTTGATATTTTTATTTTAAAAATATTTCAATTACTTTTTTATAAGTTTTCAAATTTTGCCGCCCCTAAACTCTGCTGCCGGGGGCACGTGCTCCCTTTGCCCCCCCCCCCCCCCTGTTGTATGACTGCTAAGTGGTATACGTATACGACGCAATCCCTGCAATCCAGGAGGCTACGCGCCACCTATTATAACATGACAACTGTTAACAAAGCTGTTTATTTGTATGTAGTCCTGCGTAACACACGGGGAAACCTGGTTAGTTTGGAATAAAACCTAAACGAAAGCCTCATAAAACTACTTCACCTGCTGTGGATATGTTCGAGGAGAAAACTTGTGTCGGAGGAACCACCCGCGCGGAAGCCTTCGCTTGACTTGCCACACTGTACTAACTATACCTAACCAACCTCCTCTCACATCCAATTGGATTTCTCCATCAAGTCGGGCCGCCCACACGTACGAAGGTTTTTCCCACGAAATAAAGTCGCTCCCGAGGAAATGGGGGCAATTAAATGGGACCATTATTCGACCTCTCCAACGACCGCCGAGGTATTATCTCTGGACTTTCTCCCTTTTCTCCTGTAAGAAACGAGAAAAAAGAAACAAAGGAAAAACTTGCCGTGTCTCCTTTCCGTAGCTCGGGCGTTTATGTGGTTCCAAGTAAATTGCATTGGTGGTCGTATAATTACGCTGGTCCTTATTTCTATCACCGTTGGGTTGTGAGTAGAGAGATTTTTCCATTTCTTCTTCCAGCAGTAAAAGGAATTAGAAACGGATAGAAGAGCCATGTGTTCATCACTGACATAATGTTTCGGCTTTTCTCATCATCTTATCATAATTTATTTAGTTAAATAATTGAATGATATTATATTACAAACTTTTGGATATCATAATTTTAGATCTTCTTTTAACTGAACTATATCAGAAATCTACGATTACAGTAATGAAGATTCTGATATTTTACTTGAATTACAAGCCGACACCCTCACTCCATTAGGGACTCTATCCCACTGAGCGCCACTCTCTTCCCGTTCCGAACCCTTGAGAGTTGATACAACCCTCAAAGGACACTCGCAGGAACAAAGGTGTATCTCCAACTGTATCTCCCGACTCCTTTTGATCAAGAGGTTTGTAAATGATGGGTTGGCGGTGCCTGGGGAATAGCGAGCACTCAAATATTCTTCTCCCTTTAATCCTTCTTGTTGGAAGTTATTCCTCAGAGTCGCACAGTTGCGCCCTCCTCCTGCGACGGTCTTTCACTCAGCTGAAGCCCTCCTCCCTTCCACTTCCTTTCCTTTATTTCACCCTTTACCCCTTCTCCCTTCGCTTTATTTTTTCCCCTCTTCCTCCGTTTCGCCGTTCCGAAACTTTCCCCTACATTCCTCGTCCGGCTACAGATAAAGGCGGGGAGGGAGGTGCGCGTCTCTCTTGAGGTGGGCTCCCGGTGATTAAAACGAGCACGGTCGGACGGTTCAGCCTTCCGCGGGCTTAACCCCTGAAAGCCCCTTTTCAGTCCAGTTTTTTTTTATTCCTCGAAAAAGAAAATAATTTGAGCCCCCTCCTCTCACCCTTTATCGCCCATTTTCCCACCCACTCTTCGTCATTTCCCATCCCCTCCCCAACCACATCTTTCCTGCTATTACGCTTGTAGCTTGGTTACCTACTCCTTCTTATGACGCAGCAATTTCACCCCTCCTCATCACATCCCCGCACCTTACCATCATTCCAAACATTTCAGGGGTCCGACGTCTGGTTTCATTTTACGGCATTCCTTTCCACTCCCTACCTCATCTTCCCATACACGAAAGGCTGTTGTGGCGTCTTGAATGATGGCCGTGCCCATGGAGTGGGGGAGGGGGGTTAAGATGTGACATTTTCACCAATCTGGGGACCCACAGGTGAACACGTTGCGACCGTAAATCCGGTCCACGTAAATTAAATATGGGTGTATGTTGGCGACTGAGGCGTACATCTCTTCGTCACTTTTTATTTTCATAAGAATTCTGTTGAGTTTTTGGTTTTGATGACGTGTTATTTTGATGTTGTTTCGATTATTTTTGTTCGGTATTATTAAGTTGTAATTTTCCCACATTTGATTTTGTTAACGTTATTATTAATATGATGTGCGTTGGTTGCAGGAACCATTGATTTTAGTTGAATGCACGAACCGGGTGTGACTGTTTGATGATTGTTTTGATAGTTTTTCATGAAAGGAAGGATATGTGAGAGTTTTTATTTAGAATACAAGGTATGTGTAGGGAGATGGTGTAGAGATTTATATCTAAGTAGTTTTTCAAGGATGAAGTGTACATTTTTTTTATGCTGTTTTTAAGGAGTTGACATAGCATTTAGTTTATTGTTTCAAGTTTTATTTTGCCATTATTTTTTTTACACTTATTGATTTGTCCCATTGTAATTAGATTTTGGCTCCGTTAGGCAGAGTTAAGGATTTTTAAGATTAAGTTCTGTTGTTAGTGTATTTTTGATGTTTTGA
Organism: Adelphocoris suturalis; assembly: GCA_030762985.1. NCBI lineage: Eukaryota > Metazoa > Arthropoda > Insecta > Hemiptera > Miridae > Adelphocoris > Adelphocoris suturalis. Next base: position 30,296,490 of record CM061044.1, on the reverse strand, counting down.
AGATTTTGAATATGAGAGGGAAAATTATTTGAGTATAGGGGTTGTTTTGAAGTTTACATATATTTGTGGTCTAATATGCTTTTATTTTAATATATTACAGAGCCTGGAGAAGAGGGCACAACATTCTCCTAAAGCGCTCACAAAACCAAATAGATACCTAACAAAACGGCGTATTCTCTTCGTACTTCTTGATCGATGCAGGAAATCTTGAAAATTATAGCAAAATAATCTCTCCACCAGCTAATATCGTTGAACGTTTCGAATGTTGAGTTATAAATAAACGTAACGGTTGCAATCAAGTCCGGAATTGATTTCAGTTATAGTGAAGTGGTGAGACAATTTCTTAGATATCAGATAACCTTTCCGAGCCTTTTATCGACCCATCGACAAGACCATGCGTCGAAAAAATTTATTCACTTCAAACCCGTCAGGACAATTTCAAAGAACGCTGTATCCAGCTATTCGAACCAAATCGTATTATTTGATGCGTATCCATCAGAGGGTAACACATTGGGGGGATAAATATATTGGTAAGTAATACATGCATTACAGGGATGTCCCAACGACTTGATTATGAGAATGGCTAATAGATCGTGATTTTACCAGATCCATCCTTTCCATTATAACCTAACACGTACATGTTACAATTTACCCCCCTCTTCCAACACCAACACATCGTTAATCACTTAAAATGGTTGAATATTGCGGAAAACAACAGTTCATTTCTCCTCCCATCACTCCGCCTCACAGAAATAACCGAATGAAAATGAAAATGAATTGTTATTTATTGGAATTACCCCCTCCGTTAACCCCTCCACCTACAGTGAATTTCAAACATCCAAGGTTCGTTTCACATGTGCTTATAGCTTAAATTGTATAAATCTGGATCGAACAAAAAAACAGTCACACGAATTTGATGAGGATAGTGAAAATATCACAGTGTTTCACTATTACTTCCTCCATTCCACCCTTCCTTGATATATGTTTCAAAACTAGATCTAATTCGCAATCGAATAAAAAAGAATCACGTAAATCAGTCGACAATAAATTGTAGCTTGAGCAGTGCTTGAAAGAATCTGTAATTACAACCGCATATCAGGGCAGCAAATCAGAAATTTGGAAGGTTTCTCGCACTACTAGACTAAAATTGGGATCTAATAAAATAGGAATAATAAGAATCGGGTGGGAATAGTAGCCTGGGTTGCGTGAAAAAATGTGTAGACAAAACACGGTTTTTCAGTTTTAGCCTCTCTATTCGCTGTTTCATCATTAAATTCAAAATTTCCATGTTTTTTCCAAAACCAGATTATAATCGGAGTCAAACAAAGAAAGAATCCCTAAAATTGGTCAAGAACTGTTGCATAGGAAGCATCGACAAAATTTGTCACACACAAACACTATATCTATGTTTTTTTCCCCCACGGATTAGGTCTTGGAAAGGCTTTGTAAATGCTTATTTTTTTTACATGCTTGGGATATCTCACGTCCGAATCATTTCAAATTGGTCTTCCTTCTTATATACAGAGCCTTGCTCATGATTAATACCTAGCTTCAGAGAGACGTCCTAAAATCTTTGTAGGTTACGAAGTGGACACTCCATCACTCACTCATATTCGCACCAATATATTTATGATGTAGGCTTATCTGACTCGGAGCCAGGAAGCCCCGACCGGCCTTCACCCACTACTCATCTGTTCAATATGGATATAAACACATTTTGCGCACACCTAATGACCGATAAACTGCTAAGGCTCAAAGAAGTCATTCCCACAATGTTTAAGGCTGCGACGAACATTGGGAAAATGTATTGCGCCGAATGACGTTGATGATTTCGAGTGCACGTCGAGCCGCATACGTGGAGAGGACTGTCGATTTCAGCGATGATACGTTTATAAAAAGAATGAAGACCTCTGGACGAGTCAGAGGGGTGGAAAGGGGGATCCAGTGCGACGTTTGTGAATGGATGGAATGGAGAGGGTTCAGGGAGGTGAGGGCGATCGGATGGGAGGGAGGGGTTTGGATACGACCCTACATAGCCGCATTCTCCCAACTTTTCCCCTATGAAAAACCCCCTCCGGAATATCCCTCGAAACTTTTTTCCCCCTTTTTTTCATCAAATATGAGAAGACCAGAAACCCAAATACAATTTTCAGCTCTGGGGAGGTCCGGGATTAGAGGGGACGGAAAGAATCCTCTATCATTCCCAAGCCTGAACCGTCATTGCCTCGGTATTAGTATATAACCCCCGACCCTCCCCACGCAGCTATCCACCTTCCTACAGGTATGTGCCACGCTTTACACATATTTCGCCGTCACCATTTCTCAATCCCTACCATTTTCTTACATCGACGTACGATAGTAAATGAATCACAAACCTTTTTTATCACATCTTAATCCCATCTTGAATTCTCAACTTTAGAAATGAGTAATATTGAAGTGTTGGAATATTAACAAATAGTGATCTTGGAAATATTTTAAATAAGGATATCAAGGATGAAACATCCGATCTTTCATAAAAAAATTGGGCAGTAAAATAGTTGGTCAGCACCTTTTGAACACATTAAATTGCTCAAATATATATATATATTTTTTTTTTAATCCTACGCCGATTGTCTAGGCTCTTGAGCCATAAGACTTCTTGCAGCCCAATACAATTTTGCTGTGTTTTAAATTGCTCAAATATAAAAAAATGTGCTGTACAAATCACCTAAATAGGAAACAACCCGCTAAATACCGGTATATTTATGCTTTTGAAAAGATCACTCATAAAATTCAGACTCCGTATTTAGGTACCCCAAAATGGGTATCTTGAAGAAAATTATTTCTGTTCTAGAACCAAAAATTTCAACCATGTATCATGTTTTCTCCTCGATTCCAAGCGGTTGCAATCATGTTCACAATATCAATTATTGAGAATGATCACCTGTGTGTAAACAATTATTTATATAACCATGCTCATAACTCAGTTTGTTGGACACGCACTTCGCAGTAGTTAACATAATATTGTTGGATAAATCGAGAGCTTTCGAACGAATGGTCAACGAATTTTGTGGGATGAAAAACGACGAAGTACCATTTCCCTAGCAACGACTCGGTTGTAGGCGGAAATCACTGTAACACTATATGTTTCGTGCGCGGAAAAAAATTGACTCGCAAAATTTGCTAGGACCCCAGGGCTAAAACATGATACTTGTTAAAATGTAGTTCAAAAGAGGAAATACCACACAAAAAACTTCATGTTCAAAATGCTGACCTAGAGTCAACTTGGAAAATATGAATTTCCGCATGAGTTTGATGTACTGTGTGATGTCAAATTAAATGTAACGTTTCCTATGCCTGATGCCGGCGCATACATTCCATGTACATATTATACCCGAGGAAATTCGCATTAATATGGAGCTTCTGAATTATAAGCTAGTAGCCTAACCAAACAATAAGTTTGTTGATGTTCTCTCTGTTCCATATACCCACGCTGATATGCTCGTACTTAATGTACCTACCAACCTCATAAGTTTTACACGAGCCAAGCCATGTGTTCTGCGTCACATCAAAGTAAACGATTCCAATCGTGATGTGGACTCAGGGTATTGTGAGAAATGCTTAGCCCAAACACAATTTTGTTGATGTTCTGTCTATTTCATGTGACCGTCAAACATGCCAACAATGAACTCCACATGAGTTTATCATGTGCTAAGCGTAACATCTTTGCTAAAGTGTCCCGTGCTTCTTGCGGGTCAGAGTAGAGTATTGCTCAATGCGTCAGTTTTATTTACGTGAGTTCAGTAAATAACTTCGGTGATATTGCCTTTATTCAGGCAGAAGCCTAAGGTAGGCATTGTAACCAGAAGAATCAATAAAAAATAAAAAAATTTCCGTACTGACCAAAAACTACAATAGCCGACTACTTGATGAATTCCTCATTTAAGAATATTCAGCTAATTCGATGTGTTTACTTCGTTGGTAGATGTCATTACAATATAATTTAAAGGACCACTCTCAAAATGAGAGAAATGTATATTCTCCTGAGGTAAGAAAAGTGCGTAAATAATGTTGGTACTTAATGTAGGACTGTTTAGGGGCTGTAAATAATAACAACCTAGAGTCAACCCAATACGAGAATTATTCTAATATATAATTTAAGGGAATACCTATGTGCAAAATTAAAAAAGGCATCAGGATAAATATTCATTTACAACAAAGTGTATCCTCAAACAATATTTTTGAAACGAGGTTGAAAATGCCTAAGATAGGTAGGTACATAAATCTACAACTCGCTACCTTTTCTGTAGATGTTATCCCGAAAATGTTCATTAGGGGCTTCTTTGCTTTCGTGGTTCTTGATATAGTCCATGCCTGGGTGGCTGAAAGAATTAGCAGCTGCCAAGGGTGATGGAGACAACAGGGTACTTTGAAGCGGAAAAACGTGTGAAAAGAAAAATCGGCAATCCGCTGATAAACGAGAATACTCAAGTGATGAGTCGAAAAAACGGAAACTGATCAATCGAATGAACATATCGTGGGGTTGGTGGTAAAAGTGATCAAGTGGATTTTTTTTAGAAAATAAGGTTTTGGTCTCTCCGGATTCTATAAAACAATATCTACAGCTGAGAATTGACAAACAAAAGAACTCATGACGACAAATGTCAAAAACCAAACAAATTTATTTTTACCTGAATGAACCAGTGCATCACATATGATCAAATGGCATTTAACTAGATTTACATGTACAGCAACTGATTGTAAGTACCAACACATTACAAGTAAAAAATGTCAACTGCCATTGGATCGTCTTTACTCCTACATAATGTGGTTGTAGAAATACTTTAGCTTACAAGTAAAGTCAGTCAAATATTAATCTTATTACTTAGTAATTTATTATTTCTTGATTGTTAGTATCCCGAGGGATTGATATTGAAGGGTTGAACACCTGAATTTACTGTGAATTTGAAGTTTTATTATAGTGATCATGTCCAAGTCATAACAGTTTTTATTCAGGTAAAAGTATTCAACTTACAATTTTCACTAAAAATCGGGGACAATTAAAAGTAAGTTTATTTTATATAAGGTTCGGTACTACTTTCACATAACAAATTCATTACTGAGCTCACATAACATGAAATTATTTGGTTTGACCTGATTTTAAGCTCACAATCCGCATTTTTCCATCAGTCCGTGTGTTCGAGAACTTCAACAGGCTCTCCTGAACACTTTTGCCTAATGGACTTGATCACTTTTACCACCAACCCCACGATATAAACTTGGCAGGCAGGCGCACTTTTTGATGTTTGGGGATTTGATATATTAGGTATCGTAACCGACAGTGTGGAAAAAAGGGTAGGAGTGAGCCACCTTGGAAGCGACCAACGCCAGGCGTGCGAAGAATACAAAGCGCAAATCCTCCAGAATGTTCCCAACCTTTTTGATATTTGAAGGATAACAAGAAGATCTCTCGCTGTCACGGATTTATATAATAATATTCATCATTTAAATAAATAGATAAATATGGGAAAAAACTAATACAGAATATGGAAAATTCGAATTCGATCGCAAAAATAGACAGTGTTGCCGAAAGCCCATCACTGTATTTCGGTAGATCGGTCAAAAAAACCGGTAGATCCCGGTAATACAATTTCGGAAATTCGGTAGATTTCCCGGTTGTTTTTTGAACGAACTGTAATTTAGCTAATACTTTATCAATGGAATACAATATTACTCTAGGATTGCATTCTAGGCTAAAACTCTCATGCGGTTGACTATGAAATCTTCTGGGTCGATTCCACAGTATTATTCTTCCTTTTAGTATGGACCAAATCAGTGAACCCATCATTTTTTACTACTAAATTCATCAACCATAAAGAAGTAGTAATAGGTAGGCACTTCAGTATCAAATATATGAAATGACAGGGGGGATAATATTGGGTTTACAAAACACATCAGTAACAATCGAACTCAGTAGGTATAATTTGTAGGTAACATTTCACTTTATACTACTTTCACAAGTAGGTTCTAACAAAGGAACTTGTTGTAAGTAAGTAGAAATAGATTCTTACACTCACAGTTTAGTCCATTATATTGTGCTTCATGTTAGAGAAAAAATGACGTAGCTCAGTAAAAGTCTGGATAGGTTGATGAAAATTAAAATTATTTTAACCAACACTTCCAAAAATAAGGTTGGTGGGTACATACAACACATATCTGCTTTCTGCGAAAACAACTGCATCTCAGCCAGTTGTTTCTGTCACTCCTGTGTTCAGTGGTGATCCACCCATGAATATGTAAATTGGCGAATAGCATGTGTACCTACTTATGTGAATCACAGCTCCCTATGTACAACGATCTGCAAACGTAAAAACTTCTTAACTTATTTTAACAGTTGAAATGATAAAAAAAGGTGACTCAATTAATGAAATATTTGAAAATAGGTGGGTACCTATGTATTGTAATGTAATAATCAATGACATATCTGAAAAACTGTAATAATATCGAATTATGTGAAATCAAAATGCTTTAGAATGGTACAAAAAGTACCAGTATGAACAAATTTGGTTGAAACTCATCAATAAATACAAACAGCCCAGAAAGAAATATTTGAGCGACCACAGACACGTCATCCTTTTGATCAGTCACCAATAATTTTTATATAGAGCCATCTAGAATATTCAATTGGATATACTTTTGACTGTCGGAATCCGAGTATTAAGTGTGAGAAGTTTTGTGATGTGGTAATTATACGACATAGACCTAACCATGACTTTGCTGGTGGCGGCGAAAATCGAGTAAGTCTAAATAGGTTACATCAGTTATTAAAGTTGCCCATTAATTTGTAATTCGTCATATAGATTTGATTTTAATATTCTAAGTTAGGTAATTTGTAATTCGTCATATAGATTTGATTTTAATATTCTAAGGTAGGTAATATAATTACACAATCAGTTATTAGATATATATTTTCTAATTACTTGACAGTGATTATAAATAGTGCATGATGATTAAATTATTAATCACAAACAAGATTAGGTGGGGAAGGTGGTTGCGGTAAAAGACGGAGTACTTGGTTTCCCCTCCGCGGTTACTGAGTCAAATGAAAAGGACTCAGGTGACGGAGGACGGAAAGAGTGGCTGATTAAATCCTCGGGATCCAGAGGAGTTAATTTCCTGAGGGAGACGCTTGGGTGAATCAATAATACGAGAGATAGCTGGACGGGAAGGGGACTCAGTTTCTCCTTTATAACTTGGGCACAGGTCTTGGTGTGCGTTTATACCTGTCATACAGGTTTATACCTGCAATACCTATACTACAGCTTTACCTGCTGAGTCTCTAAGGGGAGTGGAACGGGGAAACTAAGCAGCGTCCGGCTTCAGACTCATCCCTAGAGACTAAAGGTGGGAGGGTAGGGGGATCAAGTGTTATTGTGCAGTCTAAATTTATTAGTCACTCCCCCACCTCTCTGATATCCGCCCCCTGAACTGCCCATGAAGCTGCTGACTTCAGGCAACATTTTGCAACCCTGAGGGAGATGGAGGCTTATTCTGGGGATAAGGGATTGTTCGACACAGGTCTCACAAGCGTCTGTGATTTCTACAATGGACCCACTTAGCCACTAGTTGACCCAATTCCATATTTCAGTCCGCACATTTGCACATTGCTCTCAGTTTAAACAATTGTTAGCAGTGGATGATTCATCCAATTACCGTGATAGACTATGTTTGATCTTCGATGCTTAAAAAATGTAGCTGTTTGGACGAAATTCTTTTAAATTTTTGGTTTATATCAAAAATGAACCTTTGCAATCGGCCAATAAATGTTTACTACTCGTACAAAATTTGTTGGTTCAAGTTTCAAGATCGTATATACATATATATATATGTTATATATATATATATTATAAGATCATATATATATATATATATATATATATATATATATATATATATATATATATATATATATATATATATATATATATTATATTGGCACAGATGTGCAGTGAAAGTTAAAACACAAATAAAGATGAAACTCATAATTGTTGTTAATATATTGAAGGAGTCTGTTCACTGTTCAGCGTTGTGATGGATATGAGTACTTCCTCCTTCTCGATTCTAGCTAATGCCTTGGTATATTCTCGAGTTTATCCAATCTCTAGGATATCCTCCGAGTTTAGCAGGCTAATCGTCCCTTCTCTTTGAAGAAGGAACCACTATATTTCCATCACCACTCATTGTCATAACGTCCGTCCTTCCAGCTTTTCTCGGAAATTAATGCATTGCAATGTTTTTAGAATTCGGATCAAAAATCATAAATCAGCTTCAGTCTAGCAAAGTTTTCACCAAATTTCAAAACCAAAATTTTCAGTTACAACCCTTATCACAATTGCCAAGGATCTGCGCAGAAGGAGCAATACAATAGCCCTGCCATGAGTTCTGTTACGACGAAGAATGTTTATGGAGATAAGGTTAGTGATGGATTTTAGAAAGAGTGATTTTATTTTGATATTATGAAATCTTATAAGTTGATAAATTTGAGAATAATTCGGAAATATCGCGTTTAACCTTTTAGTTTCCGGGGTCAACAATTTATGGAACTTGAAGGGAAATTGCAAAAAAAGCCAAAATGACGAAAATGTGCATAACGTTGTTTTTACTCTGGTCAAACTTACGCTGCATTGGCTTTCGTCAAACTTCCGCCACTTTTATTTCTTATTTTGTTTTATTATTATTATTATTGCTATTTTTTTATTTTTCATTTTTATTTTTTTACTATTAGTTTGGGAAGTGCTTAACTTCCATAAATGACTGGCCCCGGTGACTGAATAAATGTGTGTAGACTAAACTCAATAAATTCGAATTATTCTCTAATTTTACAATTTACAAAATCTCATGATATCAAAATAAAATCACTGATTCTGAAATCCATGACTATTCCTTATAGGTACTCACACTCAAAATACCGTGTTTTGTGCTACTAAAAGTCTGTATTATTAGAAGCGAAAACATCGTTTTGTTTTCATTAGACTATGTTCCTTTTATGAAGAATTAATTTCATCTAATTTATCTCCGGTTGGCTTCTACACCAATCGAGTATATTTAGATACCAAATGTATAGTAGACTTCGTTTAATAAATGTAGACAGGTGTTCTGCGTAAACGTGCTATTCAATAAAGAAATAATAAACGATCGTTTAATAATTGGCAGCGTTTTTGATCTAGAGAGGATGATGAGTATTCATATACTCTTTGTCACCCTACCGGCTTATGAATCCTAAAACTGTGAATGCCTCACGCCTCGAGAATGGGTTAATTTCACTACTGAAAGTGCCTTTGATTTATAACCGCATTTACATAATCAACATCCCCGAGCCCAACACACCACGGAACGTGGTGATGCCTTTCTGTAAAAGCATGATTATCTATTATGTGAATATTCCACATCCGCCGGGGAGCCTGTTGAGGATGGGATGTGGTGATCGGAACACGGCGGCGGTTCGACGAAATCTCCCTCGGGCATCGGCCGAACATGCAAATATGGACTAACGACGAAGCCATTAAAATCGTGGAAAATGATAGTTGCCGATAGTTGTAAACAGCGACCCGGTTGGAGAGTAAATCGGCTCTAATCAACAATTCCTTGTTGTAGGGTCATTAAAAATCAACTTGGTACATATATGATCAATCACCATCTACATTCGAGACATTCTACAGAGGAGGTCAAATTGTTTTTGTTACAAACGAACATTAAACTAAAACGAACTAAATCACTCGCATTGAAGTTTTGGAAATCCATTTCAATGAAGAATACGTAAGTTATCTAAGGGGAGCCATGTTGCCAGCCTTGACTAAAAAGGAGTGCCATCATGGACTCCACTGGCAAGTCGGAGGGGGGAAAAATGAGGGGTAGATTGATGACCACTGTTTAGTTCCTGAAGTGGATAAAAAAAAAAACCAAAAATAAAATAATATAGCTAAAACTAGATGTAGAATAGGCTTATAACTAAATACAAGCTAGGTACTATATTCAATAAGCAAAGTGAAATAAAACTATGAGTAGATGCATATAAATTAATCACGAATCAGATATCGCAGTTCGTAGTAGATATTTGGGGCTCTTAGGTACAACTACAGGGATTGGACCTTGACTGGTCCGGATAAAATGTCAACCCACTGAAGGGGCAATGCTGGACTCGGAGGTCCACTAGGGCTGTAGTGAGGGCTGTAGTCTGAGGTCCTGTAGGGGTAGTTCTCCAGAAAGTGGTGGATGGACAGATAATCCCCACACCTCCTCAAGATCTCAACCTTCTGAACTACATAAGCCGGTGTCTGTGAGTAGGACGAGTATGGCCGGTGGCCACCCAGTTGACCACTATTCGGTCCCTCCTTAGAATTAGGGTGACGAAAGAGCCCACCGGGCACAAATCCTGAATGACACCACGCAGACCATTGATGTTGTCTATTTCCACGATAAGAAAAAGTAACAATATTACGTAGATTTCGAAAGTTTTGAAATCATTAGTTAGAAACAAAACTTGACATTGTAACTCTTGGTTCCAATAGTTTTGAAAAAAAGCTTCGGACGCCGCTCAGTGATCCTGGGGATTTCGGTGAAAAAAATTCCGAAACCATGAAAATTGACTCTAATGAATATTGTGGTTCTATTACCCTAACTAATAGCGGAAACTAATAGAAATGAGATGAATAGAGAAGAAAAACATCATTTTTAGGCCTAATCGTTTCATTGATGATGTTGGCTAAAAATAATAATAAGGTGATTTTGGTCTAATGGATGGTAAATTTGTATTCATTTTATAAAAACTCATGGAATATTCAATGTCATGTTATATTTAGAAACTAGGAAGGTATAGATGACCGTGTTTCACTCGGGTTTTTGTTTCACGTCATTTTTAAATAGAAACTCACTGTTTCAAATTATGCAAAATGCTACCGAAAATTGAGAAAAAGCAATGTTTACAGGGGTTTGAATGAACGAGTTGAAGATTAAATTTCTGCATTAAATTATCTAAATAATGCTTCTAGTTTTGAGATTTAACATACCGGTACTCATATTTTTACATTAACAACATTATACCACTGGTTTTCAATATCCATTTTCTGATAAGAAGATGCAGAAATTAAAAATTAATATTCGAAAGTTGAGACTATTATTCGTTAAAACCTTCGGGAGAATCATTTCAGTCCAAACCAAGATGATCAGAAGAAGTGGAAAAATTAAACATTAATTTCCACGGGAATAATGTCCTCAGGGGTTCCAAACAGAAGTTTTCTATTTGGTTCGTTCAAGTGTAGGCATCGAGTTACCCAGACAGGGTTATTTCAAGTAAATATCATCGATTTGAGACCTTTATCTACAACCCAGGATGCTGAAGTAGTTTTTTCGAAATCTTTTATTTTGTATTTTTTCCACCTCAAACACATCAGTCGAAACATTGTGCGCCGCGCCGTACGGCGGACGGACAGATTGAAATTTATTTATGGCTCACGGCAGAAAGCCGGAATCTTCGATTATCCCTGAAGAGTAAAATTACATTTTTTAATTATAAATATTATATTTTCCCGTTGTTTTGGATTCTTCATAATTTATCCTGAAGTTATTGTAAACCAAAACATTTTGAGGAGGAGTTACCAATGTTCCATTAGAAAATAAAATATTAAACTAAAATTGTTGCAGAAATTCAATGCAGTTAACATTGTTTAATCAAGCGTTATAACATGGTATTACCCGGTACCGTTAGGAATTGTTAATATTATGTTTAAATATAAAATACTAAATGAATTAGTTAACTAATCAAGTGATGTTTTAGCATGATGATATTCGTTAAAAAAGAGGTATATATATAAAAAAAAAAAAAATTGTTTGCCTAAGAATGCAGTTAACACCCGTTGTTATAATCAAAAAGCGTCTGAGAATAAAACGGTCTACTGTAGAATGGTATGTACCCTCCGGGAGTGCGTGTGTCTTTCTTCTATTAACAATTTAACGTTAGGAATCTGTTAATATTTTTGGTGGACAATAATGTTTGGTGAGATTTCAGTGTTTATGGAACAATAATACTAAATTGAATGAAAACTTTGAATGCGATTTGCCGAAAATGACAATTTTTGAGTTGTACCCTTATTCTAGTTATTTGCTATGCAATTCTTAGCCTGAATCAACTTAGTTTTGGAATGTACCCAGGTACGTAAGGAGAGGGGAATCATTGTTGTGAAATTGTGACACAATCTATAGCAAATCAAGTCGGCCTAAGAATTTTCGGTTGCAATTCTTAGCCGAAAAACCAAACGTGAATAATAACAATAGGAATTGTTTAATTTGGTATGTAACTACAAGAAAAATTTGAGAGCTTTATGGTGAACGATTTCTGTGCGATTAAAATGATTTGATATCAGGTTGATGGCCACGCACTTCGCAGTAGTTAACATAATATGGTTGGATAAACTAAATTTATAGGATTTGTAGGTATCGAATGTATATGTATCGATGTAGAGCATCATTATGGATAAACCGTCTCGAGGAAGTCGAAACCTGCAGAACGATACGGATCGTTCGTCTGAGTTTTTATTAAAACATCCTTTAATACTTAATATCTTAGAATAATTAGTAGTTCACTTACCAAACAAAACAATTATCATGATGATGCTTGAAAATACTATGTACAATGTACATTGACTCTAAAAAAATATTCCCAAAATCTGAAGTCGAGATGGACTTATAATTCCACTCTTTCCACGTGACTTACATTGCTCCGCTGTCTTTTATTATACAGATGCCAACTTCAAAAGGAGCAGAAGTCTTTTATAAGGGGAAAACAGTAGGCCCTACTTTCAAAGCTTATTATTTTATCTCGGGTAATCCTCCTTCCGGCTTCCGCTACCTGTTCAGATGTTTATTTCCCTCGTAAAGTGCGAGTAAAAAGGCTCAGGTGCTTCTCTAAGCTAAATTAACAGCAAACTAGAACAAGAGGGGCCGGGAAAGAGCTATGGAAAAGTAAAAGTAAAGCTGGGAAGAAGAGTTTTTAATACATGACGCCTCTAATAGTGGAGGGAGAGAAGGGACGAGTGGGCCAACATTTCACCCCGGGCTCCGTGTTTGCTCGAGGATTTTCACCTGGGGAAAGCTTAGACCTTTCTTTATTGTTGACTCGCCCACTTTTTACTCCCAGGATGTCTTAACCCTGTACATGGTCGAGGGTCCGCCTGACGCATCGTCTCCCTACCTATCATTATTCCTGCGGGAAAAACGGGAGGAGGATGACCGTTCGGTTTTTTGCCCCGGGCCATCTGGGGCTCTTTGGAACAGAAAAACCGGCGATGGTTTTTACCCTAACTTAAGCGCTGGGTGAAATGTAATCCGGGATCGACCGACAAACGGGAATGATAACATAACTATGAGGATTTTCTCGATCCCAGATTCCATAATTTACCGACGCTATTCTAATTTATGAGAGTCATAAACCCCTGCTATTCCGAAAACGGTTTTTACTCTTTGCGAATAATATTCTCATGAAATATTTCCTTGGTTTTAATTCAAAAATACTCTAAGTATTCTTTTCGCTTCCGAGCCTACCTATAGGCACCAGGAGGGTCCCTATAAACTCATCAAAGGAAACTCATCAAATACGTGAGGTCGAGGCTTTTTGAGGAGTTTTCCCTTTGGGTGGGACACTGGTCAAAACTGACTGGAAGGGAAAGTCGTCAAAAAGAATTTCAAATAGAAATCAGATATAAATTTGGAAGATGAAAAGTAGTTGAAAATTATCATTGATGACTTTCCTGTCAAAACTGGTCAAACGCTCCTAAGGGGAAACTCATCGAAAGGAAAGTCATCAAACCAAACCTTTGGAAGGCTTCACCGTGTGCCAGAACCAACCGTTATAAGTGAAGGAAGTAACCAGATTTGGAGGTCTTCAGACCCCTGGCCAGGTAAACTCAACTGTGAATGGTACTTTAGTTGGTGATTTTCTTAGAATAATTAATCGGCATTTGTACAGGCCAGGTAGTTATTCATGGTGGCGTTGAGCTGTAACAATGGCAGGTAAGTAGTTGACTCAAAGTAGACGAATATCCGTCTACTACTACCACCATTTTTAACGAGTTTCCTGTCAGCTCCTTTTTGATGAGTTTTCTTTAAGGTAGTTTTTGAGGAGAGTCTCGACAGTGCTGGATTCTAGTCGAAAAAAATTTATACTGACTCATAACTGAATTAAACGGATAAATTTATTGGAATCTGTTTTTCTATGAGTCGCTCGTTCATGAAGATTAGACTAGTTTCCACCCCACGTGAGAAACTGATCAAAAATGGGGTTCTACGATTTTTTGATGAGTTTCCTGTTGATGAGTTTCCTAGTTCCCCACCAGAAGCATTATCATTTACGGGAGTCCCTCGTCAATAGCAAGTCAAGTACCGGGGGCGAGCGCTTTCGATGTAAAGACATCATCATCAGGTATTACTGCTTCGACGTCCTGATGATGATGTCTTTACATCAAAAGCGTGCTCGCCCCCGCTACTTGATTTGCTAGTGACGATGGACTCCTCCGAGGCATATAAATGATAAATTAACTATAGGATCTAGCAGAAATATCCATTTAGATTTCATACCAGAAGCATTGTTAGCGAATTTTTGAAGAAAATTAAGCTATTGCTCTCGCCTCAAAATTTGTAGAATGTGAATTTTTGAAAAATTTTTATTTTCGTTCTCCGACTCCTAACACCTGATTGATAACGGACGTTTTTCAACTCTCGAGAAGCTTTTCTTTCACCTTTCAAACAGGAAGTGGGGGGGGGGGGGGAGGACGCGGGGGATAGAAAGCAAAGAAACAGGAAACTGCCGTATGAAACATAGTTAGTGAGGCCTTGGAGAAGGAGCCTTTCGTGTTACCACGCGATCCCTCTGTTACACTAATCTTCTAATGACCTCCCCCCCTTTCTTCCCATCTTTCCACACAAATTCCTCTCGTTTCCCGGGTGTTTTGAAGTAATTTGAAATTAATTAGTAGCATTCCTTTCCATCCGAGTCAGAAGGGCTTCCGTCAGTTTCGGAGCCGATGAAACTGATTTCTCTGAAACATCACTCGAACATTTATAATCTTTCATATTCCCGTCTTCATCTTTTCCTGTATCGTGGATCGGCGTTGATCCAATAAGCCTTTTAATTAACAATTACGGAGTTCCAAAGACGGGTTCCCAAAATCCCGAATAATAAAGATAATAATTATAACAACTTTCATTTGCCAATAAGCTCTGTTTGCGTTAATCGATGGAGTTAAAAATATTGGGTCCATACATTGTAACAGAGTTACCTCCATCGAGGTCCCGTCAGGGCATCAGGGATAGCGCTGTCGGCGTCCCGTTGATGAAACAACGGGCGTCGCGGCCTGTCCCGAATGTTTTAGCAGCTGGGTTTGGCGTTGGACGGGCTTTCCAGGTGACTGGAAACCAATCTACTCCGAACATGGCTCATTAAAAGCTATTAGTAGGAGTGTTATCTCTCTGACGGGATACTCTTTGGATTCCTCTACCTTTTTATCGAGGATTTAGGCCCCCATTGCACCTCTGGGGGGGGGGGGGGGGGGGGGGGTACCTAGATTCCTTATATGGTAGCAGAGCGTGGTTTGGATTATGCACGGCTAACGCATAGTAATCCAATGCACTATTTTTGGGGCGTTAATGTTTCAGAAGAAACATGGCCCGGGGTTCCAGAAGGAATCCCCATTATCACCCTTTGGTATTTAAATAATTTCATTGGTATTTGTCTTATAATTTTTCTCTTTTATTCCCCAGTTATATTTTCAATTTTTAGCCACCTGAGTATTGCTATTATGTCAATTACCAGGTTAGAGCACAATTTAAGTCCCCAAAGTCGGGCATATTAATTTAAGTCCCCAAAGTTGGGCATATTAATTTAAGTCCTCAATGTTGGGAAAATTAATTTATATCAATTTTATTTTCCTAGGGTATAAGTCTCCATAGTTGAGCCTCCGTTTTGTCCCGATTGTTCAATGAATACTTCTTATGAGGATTCATTGACAATCCATCCCGTTTTAATTTCTCTTTTTCCCATCCTCAATCGCCAATGCAGCTATTTATGAATGAATGAGCATCAGTTCTCAACTATTAACTATTCCACCTAGTTAACATACTTGATGTTCAATCAAGTAAAGATCAAGTATGTCTTTAAGGGGAGGAGTGTAACAGAGTTACCTCCATCGAGGTCCCGTAAGGGCTTCAGAGATAGCGCTGTCGGCGTCCCGTTGATGAAAGAACGGGAGTCGCGGCCTGTATAGATCAGAAGTCAAATAATGAACCACGTGTTTGGTGCATGCTCTTTTAAGTAAGTAGTGTTTCACAGGGAATGACGAAATAAGAATTTCAGGGGGACGCCCTATGCATGAACGGAGCAGTGATTTTTACACAGCTTATTTTACCTGTCTCACAGAGGTTTCGTTCCAAATTTCAGCTTCGTTGGATAAATAGGATACAAATTAGCGTTCAGAGCTCACTCAGCTGATTGGGGTGGTTCGGCAAGTTAAAGTCCCAATATGTCTCTCAGAGGTACCGTTCCTAATTTCAGCCTCGTGGGACTGGTAAATTGCACAGAAATAAACGTTAAGAGCTCAATCAGTTAATTTTAGTGGTTCGGCTAGTAAAAATCATATTTACCAGTCTCACCGTCACTCAGTTCCGAATTTCGCTCCGTTGGATAAGTATAATAAGAATTAGCGTTAAGAACTCACTCAGCTGATTGGGGTGGTTTGGCGAGTTAAAATTCTATCCTACTTGGCTCTCAGAGGCTCCGTCCCAAAATCAAGCTTCGTAGGATAAATAGCATAGAAGTTGGATTTTTGAATCAAGAAATCAGCTCACACAGCTGATTATCAATGAAAATTATTGCCACCACTTTATTTTGAATGACTATCTCATCATTTTGCGACCCACCCCGTAAAATTTAGTCTAGCCGTTTTCGAGCTAAATCGCTTTTACAAGGATAGACATACATACATACATATACGGAAAAAGGAGCGCAATAGCGCTTTTTTAAGTTTATTTATTTCATTTTATTTATTAATTCTTTTTAAGAGAAAGCGCTAAAAATAGCTTTATTGTATCAGTCACATGAGACTGCACTAAATTATCAAAATGGACCGTTGAAATGCTTAAATACCCAACTTATTACATGGGTTTGAGGATCGTGCATGTGTAACAGATATTTATTATACGATCGTAAGATGATACCAACACAGGGTAATTGAATCGTTATTTTACAACTACCCTCCGAATTTGAACAATACCGGGCAGATAGGACATGAAGAAATGAAAAATCTGGATGGTTATTTCTGCTGGTAGTGAGAGTAAAATTATCGTTTACACACTTTCGGAGTAGTGAATATTGGGATGGGTGTTATCAAGCATTTCGTTGAACTTTGCGGGGAATGGCTCCACAGTTTGTCGTAGCACCCGAAGAGTTTTTAGCTGTTCAAATGATGGGCGTAAAAGTTTAATTGGCCTTCAAAAAAGTGCCTTCCAGTTATTGAACGAATTGAGAAAATTTTGGACTATTAGCGGGCATAATGAACTCTTCCGCAAATGAATCATTGACTTCGAAAAATGAGAGGTATCGCAGTAGACTAATGTACTGCGTACCGCGCCGCGATGACTCAACTTTTCTCTGCATCTATCCATGGTTCAGTGGCTCATTGGGATCTATTGACCGGCTCAGACTTAATCCTCTTACTTTCACTGTCACCAAAAAGTTAGTTAACGGAGATTGGCCGAACTCCAATGAAAATAATCCCGAGGATCAAACCTTGGCGTCTTTCACCTACCCAAAACTCGTTTATATTTAGTTTGGAATAACGGTGATTCTCCAACGGAGTTTAGGGAAATCGTTCAATAAAATTTGCTAAAAAGTTGGACGATTTGAACAGAAGGACAATAAATCAGCTGATGACATGACCTTTTGGAGTGACTGGAATATCCAAAGATAAACTTGATGCTTTGAATTCCTTCATGTATTCAATGAATTTTGGATCCAGCCTGACTGAGAAAGATGCTTTGACAACTTCATTTAACACGAACTAAATCACTCGCGACGAAATTGTGGAAACCCATATCAAAACGGAAGTTAATGAAAAACGTTGTCTATTTCCACGAAAATATATAATATTTTCGTGGAAATAGACAACGTTTTTCACTAACTTCCGTTTTGAACTTCATTTAACTTCTGCAAAGCATCAACGAATTCGTTCAAAGGAAATAGTTGCCGCATTTTGCTACAGAAACTTGATTTGTTGCGTTCAAACTGTAGCATGGGTTGTTTCAAATACGTTGATGCTTTCCAGAAGTTCATTGAAGTTGTCAAAGCATCTTTATCAGTCAGGCTGGATCCAAAATTCATTGAACGCATCAAGGAATTCAAAACATCATATTTATCTTTGGATATTCCAGTCACTCCAAAAGTTCACACGGTTTTCTTTCATGTGGAAGAATTTTGTACCAAACACGGAAATGGCCTCGGCTTTTACAGTGAACAGGCTATGGAGGCCGTGCATCATGATTTTTCTGCGACGTGGGCCAAATATAAAGTATCGCGAATCAATTCTGAGTATGGACAACGTTTATTAAGAGCTGTATGCGAATATAATTCTCTGCATATGTAAAATGTTAAAATGCCATTATTTTTATTTTCTATTCAATTTAGATATATATATTTTATGTTAAAATTTATATAATGAATCATTATAAACTCACACACAAGCGTACAGATAGACAAACACGCACATACTACACGCATACTCACAGGCATTCAAGAGCTTCATGCAAATACAATAATTATTTTGTTCAATACAATGTTATTTTTGTTTTTCTAATTATTATCTGATCACAAAATAGGTCAGAACTATGAAACTAGATGAAGATTCTATTGTATACACATAAATAATATTTTTTTCTGAATTTTATCGATTATAACGTATTTTCATGATTAAAGTATCAATTAAAAATTCAAAAACTGAATTTAAAAAAAAACGGCTCAATGTTTGATTTCAGTTTTTGCTGAATTATAATCCTAACATATTCCCAAATCATATTTCGAAAGAAAATTTGAAGGGCAAGCACATTGAGTTCAAATCCGATCGAGGACCACCGTGCATAAATATCGTGAACCGCACTCATTTGGAATGAAAAATACAAGGGGGAGGGGGCGTCACCACCACTACCTAATAAGTTAGACTAGGAATTGAGAATTTAATTTTTCATGAATTGTTGGTTCGCGCATACGCAAAATGATCCTATTGCTTCGTAAGCAATGAAACTGGTGGAGGATTATTTACAATCAAACCCGAACGTTTCATAAAAACTTCATCACAATTTGATAGAATTGTAATGAAATCTGAAATACTTGTTACAAGGATTTGCCTAATCACACAGTGACAAATAAGGACCGACAATATAAAAAGTCCAGTAATGCAGCATGACCCCATGAGCGAATTTTTGAAGAAATCTTCGACATTTCAGCCGCTATTGATCGTGTAGAGAAATTTTAGTTTATGATTTTGATAGACAAACATGGAATCAAATTATTAAAAATAATTAGGAGGATTGGACAATGTTTCATGCAAATATTACCGATTTTTACAACTAGCGAACGGCATTATTTCGATTTTTGACTGATTTTTCAACTTTAACATTTTTGAAAACTTGACACATATTCGTATAAGAAATTTTACGCTGATTCCGAATATACCACATGATAGTATGCTGAAAAAATTATTTCGCACAACAAATCGAAAAAACAGGCTATTTTAAAATTTTTGGCTACATTTTTGAAAATTTCGACCCGAAGAATTAAAATTAAAATTTGTTTGAAGTTTCTAGCACAATTCTACGGACAGTTATCGTCTGGAATGACACATACATACATATATACATACATACATACATACATACATACATACATATATACATACATACATACATACATACATACATACATACATACATACATACATACATACATACATACATACATACATACATACATACATACATACATACATACATACATACATACATACATACATACATACATACATACATACATACATACATACATACATACATAAAAAAATGCGTTAAACTTCAGAATATGATTCAGAATAGCCTGAAACGGATTTCTGCACAATGTGGTAATTTAAATTTTGACGGAATTTGGTTTTTATTTCACGAAAGTGAGAACAATTCTTCAGCCTTTGATACTTCATAGGCTCGAAAGCAAATTAAGTCCGAAAGTCGGAAGTTGAGTGTTCCTGTGTTATGCTGGCTCATTTCATGGCAAATGTGATCATCCTTAGGAATCAAGGGGGTAGAATCCAACAGTTCCTCTTCAAACCAATTTCGAAATGATTTGGGCTTTCCTGGAAGATACGTAGCTGCCTTGAAAACACCTTCTTTAACTCCACAATACATTCATCATCAGAAATATCTCCTGGTCCGTACCACCTTTCCTCAATAATATAACTCACTAAATTCTCCACTAAAAACCAATCAACTTTAAGCACATCTTAGCTCTTATCACAAGCTATGAGCGCCGTTCAAGAACTTGTACAACTGGCGTAAACTACATTCTCCATTTAGAGGGCAGTTTAAACGTTGGGTGAGGTTTAAACAGGTTTTGAACCCCTCGCCCAAAGACGATTGCAATTATTGGCTCATTCCAAATCAGCTGAGTAAGCTAAATTCTCTCTATTTCATCCTAGGAAGTTGAAATGAGATATGGAGACTCTCCGGGACAGTAAGAGACAATTGAATGGATTGGGTCTTTTGTGATCAGCTGGGTGAGCTAATTTAATTGAGACATTTTGAAATGGATATTTATCACCTGTAATGGGTTATTTCGCATCAGTAGCCTGTATTTTGTCACCTGTCATGGTTCATTTTGCATCTGTCATTTGAAATATGTACTGAAAATCAAATAGATCGTGCCACGATTGTTTCCATGTTAGAGGTAAAAGTTGACATGTTCATATACAGGGTGTCTCATGTTTTCTGTTATTTTGCTTCCTCACTACCGAAGGTTGGGAAGCTTTGTGTTCGTGATTTTGTCATAATTATTATGTTCAATATAATAAATATGCCCCATTACATAATAATGATAATTTTTATGTAGGATGTCTTCAACTTATACAGCTACAGGGGTCCAATGTTGCTCCTGTACAATCATTTTGGGTAATAAGACCTCAGATGTCACACGTTGAGGTGGCACTTCCAGATCATCCTGCAGCCTTCTTCTTCTTGCAGCCTCATCTATTGCCTACGAAGAAAGTGTGTAACACATCATCATGTTTCCTGACAGTTTGGACACATGGGGTTGTCTACTTTTCCCAATTTACGTTACAAGAGTTTAGAAAGTTGCATTTAGTAGTCGGTTATAGTTTATTAGTCTGGATGCCAAGGGAAACTACCAATATTGACTATTAGTAATCATATTGCTAACACAATCCAGAAAAGTCGCACTAAACACATTGATTAAAAATAAGGAATTATTCGTGGAATCACCTAGCATGTGGGGTTACGTGAGTATGTACTATCCTTCAGTCAGCATCATTCAACTCATTCAATTTCTATTTTTTTCAGTTTTACAACATTCAACTCGACTAACTCACATCACTTAAATCTCTTCTGTCCACATTTCAGGTGTTTCAATAAATTGATGGTCTCAAGTCACGACGAGAAGGTAGTACCCGCGTTTGGATCCTGCTTCCCCTCTGCGTTCCAGCGCATATACCTGGATACCGACCCCACAAAAAACCCCTAATTCATGAGTTCCCGAAAAACACGGACTGAGCCTTTTTTTTTTTTTTCAAACTCTCCCCTCCCTCTTAACCGTGTCCAATCAGAAAGGGCTTCTGGGATCTTGGCCAAGCTAACCTAGTAAAGCTAATAATTATGGCAAGCGGAACAGTTGGGGCGATGGGTGGGGATTAGAGTGGAGGAAGGACGAGGGTTTCACGATAGAGGGCGAGGTAGAACGATGGCGGCAGTGACGGAAGATGGGGTGGCGGTGGATCGGACTTGGGTAGTTGTGAAAGAACGACCAGGGGACCGTACATCCCCCCCACCACTTCTACGCTCTTTGCATTTTAAATTTATAAAGGACTCAATCAAATAAAGCTGTAAATTCATTTTGAACATCCAAACTAATCCACTAATCCGAACTAATGAAAGAAACAATTTGGTTCTTCCCATCCCCAATGAAACTTTGATGCAAAAGTTCTATACCACCTACCAAATAAGTACCTATTCCTAGTGCTTACAAGCTATTTGATGAATGCCTTATATCAGGGAGTAAATCCAAACTTTTGTTCGACAGAAAATTTGTCACGCTTTACCACGATTTCTCATCTGTTTTTCACGTGCAACCAATCGTTGCTAGGGATTTATAACTTGTTCATTTTCCATAACACAAAAGTTGCTCATCACTAGTAGGAAAACTGTGCATTTATCGAACGCCACAAATAATCTAAGGCTACCAACATCCCCGTCTTTTGGATACTCTCAACTTCCATTTGAGAACAATCGTACTTCTACAAACTATGTTTGTTAAAGATTTCTCTCTGATTCCCTAATGGGACGTATGACCGAAATTCTCTTCTGTTCCCTCTAGGAAGTTAACATTTGATAGAGAGCCACTATAGGATATCTGGAATGATGACTTTCATCGTGATCAGCTGAATTAGCATAACATTATCTCCTTGACCCTAGAAAGTTGAAGTTAAAATAAATAGGGAGTCTCCTTAGGATATGTAGAGACAAATGAAGTGACGGACTCCTTCCTGGAACGCTGAATGAGCTAAATTCTCTCCTTTTCTCCCTAGAAAGTGATTATATAATAGGGAGTTTCTCTGGAACATCAAGAGACAAATAACCGGGTCAAATCTAATGAGCTGGGAGAGCTAAATTGTGCTCTGTTTACCCTGAGACAGTCTAATGATTGTCGTGACTGAATTCTTACTTTTAATTCTATGTCATATATGGATTTTAATTATTAATTTAGGATGAAGGTGAATGAGAGGTATACAGAATTTAATCACTGGATTATAATTTTATTACTCGATTTCTTATGGTGCTTTACTATAGGAGAGTTTCTGACTACGTGGTAGACTGGATGTATTTTAATATACTTAAATCGAAACTAGAAATACCGCAGGAGATTTCAGATTATGTCTGGATATCAAGGATTAGGTATATCTGTAGTAGGTAATAATACTTGATAGATATACGATTGTTATATGCAGGAAAGGAAATTTAACAAGTAACAAGAAAAGTAAAGAAAAGTAAGGCACATGGGTATTTCCCGTTAAGAACTGGTCATTTCCATTGATTTTAGATCACCTACCTTCATTGTTCAAGAAGCGAAATTCATTAGTGCCTAAACTTATGAGAGAGTCGACTAACATTGAACTCATAGCCGTCTAAGTTTATGAGCCAGGTGGAGGTACGTGATATACGTGATAACCAAGCATCCGCCAAGAGATGGGATTACAGTTGGAAATATCTGGCAGTAGACGATAGATAAAGTCAATTCCTGAGTGGCACTTAAAGTTGAAGTGACTATTAGGAAATTTCCGTTATTGTTCTGCAAAACCCGTTGATTGAAATTCGGCCGTAGAACCCGGTTGTTGAGACGGTGGATAAAGGAAGGATGAACAATGGGAACCGAAGGCAAGCGATGAGGACGGAGAGAAACTACTGGTAGGACGGAGGGGAAAACAGAGCTGTGCCGGGCAAGGGGCAAAACTTCTTGGACACGCAACATCTAACTTTGCTCACCTAACTTGCGATTTTCACCCCCGACCCCTGCTAAGTACACTATTACCAAATTAGAACTCTATTTCAACCCTCTAGCACCCTTTTAGAGCCCTTACCTGCTTGAAAACTCTTGTCCCTTCCTTCTGCCGCCGAAGAAAGAATGAGAGTTTGTTCCAACTTCTTCTTAAAGGCACCCCGTTACCAGTTCATGTTTTCTCACCGAGCAATCTGGTAAATGGTAATTTCTCCTGAATTTCTTTGGAAAGCTGAATTACCGCCACAACTATTCCCGACTAACGATAAGTAGAAGGCTCTTCAAATTGTTTAATAATGCGCTTCAATTCGACTTAATGTACTGATGGGATATTTCCGCTATTTTTCTGTTATAACATAAACATAAATCTCTTACCGAGAGCATTTCAAAAAAGGTGCAATTTGGAGGGTATTGGATTATTGGAGATGACGGAAACAGCAGCGAAAAGAAATCTGAATGGCGTCATCTTGTAAAGATCTCATCCCCGAGACCACCAATGGGAGGGGGTGAGTGGGGGACCTCAATGACGTCGATTCTCTATCTTTCAATTCGTTCTTATCGGCTTTTGATTCTTAGATAAAAAATATGGAGTTCAATTTTACGAATGTTTTCCATTTGATGGATCAGGTTACATTCATTCGTTCTTCCGAATAATGCAGCATGAAATATTAATGCAATATTGGAAACTTGATTGGTTTCACATTTTTCACGTAGGCTACTATTCATTCGAGCGCAATGAAATTTTATAATGAAATATTTATAAATGAAATATTATAATGTACTTCCCAACAACCCACCAAATGAGCAAACTCGGAAGACGTTGTGAAAGTTAGTTTGGGTTTCAAGGATCTTAAGTATGACATGGGCTTTAGATCACTAGGCAGAATCACGTTATAGAACCACTGTTATAACCCGTTCCCATTGAATTTAATCTGTGTTAAAAATTAAAACTGAAAGTTACTCGAGTTGCGAGTAGGTATTCACAATACACACAAACGGTGTAATCAAAATAATGCTTCGACAGATTTAGTAGGAACATTTTAACACAGAATGTGTTTTTGGCATCTCCAACCGACAACGAAACGTTTATTTAAAACAAAATGTGTTGCAACAATTCATGATGATTTCCGCTTACAACCGAGTCGTCGCTAGGGGAATGACACTTCCTCATTTTTCATTCCACAAAATCCGTTGACCATTCGATTTATCCAACCGTATTATGTTAACTACTGCGAAGTGCGTGGCCTGCAAGCTAAGTTATGAGCTTGGTTATTTGAATGATTGTTTATACACACATGATCATTCACAAAAATTGATATTGTGATGGTGAGTCGTTGCGCTGGTGATAAATTAATAGAGAGTTCCTGGTTACCACGTTTTTAGTTTACACGGTGCCCGTGAGCCATGATCAGCTGATCTGGAAACAACTGACAGCTGAAGAATTAGTAGAAGTGGACGACGTGAGTAGGAGACCGCTTGATTGGCAACGCAAGATCGAGTCTTAGTACGTCCTCGTTACGACGTCTTCGACACTTCGTCCGTAAATGTATAAACTGGAGGAAGGTTTCAGTGATAAGCGTATTCAGTTCATATTTTTCATATTAAAATTTATACTGAATTAATATATTAAATATATTATTTAAAATATAAATTAAATATATAATTATATTAAAATAAACTAAATTTATTTATATACATCCTATTTTCACTCGAAGCAGTCCATTTATCGAGTGCCAAAAAAAAAACTAGTCAACAAATCGGAAGATAAAGGTTTGCTGAAAAACGGATAAAATAATTTCATTCTAATCATATCTACCTTTTTCATGATACAAACATTAAACTTTTAAGATACTAACATGTATTATTTTAGTGAGTTTCTACACCAAATGCATATAATCTGTATAATGATACCGACCTTTATATCTACATACACCAATAGTATGAGCTAGAACTTACTCGAACGATCGCCAAGACAAGTCGGACTGATGTGTCTTCAAGGTAAACCTGGAACACGTCGAGCTAGTCTTTGCTCAATCAATTAGTCTACTTCACGCTGATTTTCATTGCACAAATAAAACGGCGGAAGGACGGACAACGGACTGATTCGATTTTTGAAATCCATGTATCTTAAAACGCAACCAAAAAATTTTGGGAGCGAGGTTAAAAAAAAATTGCTTATCCGATAACAAAGGTTCACTTTGCAAAGAACACAACGAATCGAAAACAGAACAATAAAACACATGATAATAAATTATGGAATGTGAGATCTAGATGAAGGAAAACAGAGTCGGAGAAATACAAGATGTCGGAATCTCGGAATCAGCTTCAGGTTACAAAATTGATGAGAGACGACGTGTGAAGACACATGAAACACCGTAGTAACAGCCAGCGTTGTTATCAAAATTTTGGTTCTCCCTAGATTCACGTACACCGTATTAAGACACCGTGGTAACCAGCAACTCTCTAATAAAACAACTTGACGTAGTAGTGATAAGATACACCGAAAAATCTGAGTCATAATTATATGCGGGTTTCATGGGTTCATGTGAAACGCGTGAGCTAAAACACATTCTGTGTTTCAATAATTTCATTTGAAGTATGTAAGTAGAGGTAACCGGGGGTCCAGGGGGCTTGACCCCTGGCGAGACGCGGAGTACCGAGCTTGTTTCCGAGTCTATATATATAATGTAGCAGTAGCATTCTTTTCACTTTCGGAAGAAACAATATTTTTACCCTCCAGAATCAGCATTTCCACTCGCATTTTAAAATTTTACATTTTTCTGTAAAACTTTTGTTTCGTGCCTGCGTATCTCCACAAACCCTTGTAACAGGCCTTTCACAGGTTTCCAGGAATGTGCAGGTTATGCTGTATATGGCCCCTTATCAGTTTCGTCGCTCCACAGTATATTCTCCACTCTGCGCTTGCGCAAATGTAAATCCGTCAAGCACCATTTTCCTAACCATCCATCCTAACACCATTCATCCTAACCATCTGAGCTCGCTTTCATTAATTTAGAGGATAGATGAAGGTAACCAATTTGATCACCTCATATCAATAATTTCGAAACAACCGTACCGTTATTAGATCGTCCGCGCGCGAATCAGAAACCCTTCTAACTAGCACTATCGCTGCAGTTTTTATTAAATTCTGATGACATTTCCTGGGAATAAGTGGGTTAGATTGAGGAGGATGGTTCCCTGTAAATTACAACACTCATAAATTATTGGGTATCATTACGCAAGCGCAAACGTAAAGCCCATCACGTCTCGTTTCTCATTGACTATCCATCTGATTTCGCTCCAATTCAGAGGGCAGGGAATACCCCATTCGAGTTTCATCAGGATCGTATCATTAGCAGTTGATTCACACGAGCGAAACTCCAATCCTGGTTATAAGCAGGTCTCCTAAATTTTCATCCAATTTCGGTGATATTTTCAGGGGTTGAATAGTTTTTAGTCCATCTCATCTTTCACGTTGTCATTTTACTTCAAGCTTTCATCTCAAAAAGTAAGTATCCGAAACATTTCAACGGTCTGTTGAACTGGGGGGTTGACAAGGGAGCTCTAAGTCATACCCGACTGGCCGATTTTTTTTCTTTTTTTTTCCAATCCCACTCACAGAAAGTTTTTCAAGAGGGAATTTTCATTTTGAGGTTGGAATACCTATTCAAGTTCGGAATTGACAAGGTTTTTTTTTTTTTTTTTTTTGTTTAATTTCAGGCGTTGTTTTTAAGTTTTTAAGAACCCCATGAAAATAATCTATACGATAAAACTAAATTTATTCACTTTACTATTAAGGCCCTTACATACACTGAGAGGACATCGTTCGCGAACAGGGTTTTTGAGCGGTCACGAACATGGTGCTGTGTAAAACTCATCCTCGCCGAGCAATGTTTGTGAACAGCGTTCGTTCGTGCGCAGTGTCGACATCTGGTTCTCCGTAAATGCTCATATATAATAATAACAACTGTTATAACAGGATATACTGTTATAATAATGCTCATAATAGAATAACTATTTGGTTGGCCGGGCGCGGGCAGTCTAAACGCACCCTCTTTTTGGCGTTTGCGAACGGTGCGCGCTCAGTGTAAATGGGCCTCTAGCCGTTGTCATCTCTTTTCGATGCTTTTAAAACGAAGAATACTTCTAGTTCTTTCTAAATTATGAGAAAACCGATAAATATTCAAATAAAACCGATGTGATACTTCTATAAATGCATAAATACTGGTGCAAGCTTCTCTTAATTCCTAGCAACTTAGTGTCTTATGCGGCATGTGGGCGCGCTTCCAAAGCCTCGATAACTTTGTGTTGGCCAAAACTATTCGAAAGTAACTTACATAAAAACAAATCAGCTGTGTATGATTTTCCTTCAAATCTTAGGTCCTCTTGAATCAAAAGTAGTGTGAGCTAATGTTTTTAGACGCATTTTACTTTTGGTTTAAGACCCAACCAGGGAAAGATCTATCATTCGAGGTGAACATTAGCTTCCGTTTTGAATACTCTTCAGCAACTATAGACAGATACACAGAAATGCATCTTTCTGTTTTGTAAATCATCGTTTTCAGTAGAATCCAGACAAATTTGTACAAGGATGTTAAAGAAACAAAAATCATTAAAATTACTCTCTTCCAGCCCCTTGGGATTTTAGAAAAGATAAAGTGACATTGATGATAAAATTCTAAGCGTGTTTGAGTGGAAATGGGCTTGTTCATTCCTCATTACAATTATAATATGTATTGGCTAAGTTTTTTGTAGTATTTAACCACTGTGGGTAGGGATATAATAATAATAAGCCAAGATTATTTAAATAGTAAATATTTCTTCCTACTAGCTATACTTGGTTGATACCTAGGTAGTTACAACATTGCTGGTTATTCAAATTACAGGGTCATAAAACAACTATCGGCGTTCCAAGGCCGTCACTAAACATTTTAGTCGTTGCAGTCACGCGACTATACATTGTACATCGGGCCCTAATCATCTCAAAACCGCATAATTAGATCCCTGTCCGACGGAAGTTGGTCTTTAGAGTAACGCTGCAGGATAGCAGCACAGCAACCTTCCGAGGTTATAAAGGGTTTGCATAAGGAAATCACCGTCATAAATACACCGCCGCGGCGCACTTCATTTGTTAAAAGCTCGTCTAGACATGAAACTACATAGATAGAGAGCTTTATCTCCCTTTTTACGCCGCTGTCATAAATATTACGCGATGACGGTGGAAAGCAGCGGTAACGTTTTGCCGTCCCGAAGGGGGAAAAAGGCCTTCGGGAAGAATGTCATCCATTATAATTTGTCGCTCCTGTTAAATCCGTCGACTGACGTTCTTCTAATAGGATTGGCAAGGGGTGGAAAACTTGGCTCAGAACTAGGACCAAAGAGCTGTTTTTTAAAACACAGTTTAAAAAAATGGAGATTTTAAAGCGGTTCGATGGAAAAAATTGAAAGCAGATCCGACGGAGAAAAAATATTAAAATCGGATTCCTTACATAGAAAACAATCGTAATGGAAGGTAGAAAAATCTAATTGCATAGCGCAAGCGCTTTCGTGATTACTCAGAATCACTCCTAAAATTCTAATTTCCTATATAAATAATGGAATGTA
Source organism: Adelphocoris suturalis (assembly GCA_030762985.1). NCBI lineage: Eukaryota > Metazoa > Arthropoda > Insecta > Hemiptera > Miridae > Adelphocoris > Adelphocoris suturalis. The sequence goes on along the minus strand of CM061044.1, from coordinate 30,267,038 downwards.
CCTATTTACTTGTAAAAAATGCTGCAAATTACCCCTAAACTGAGTTTATGGAGTTATTGTTTAGTGAAACTCTGCAAATTTTTCATATCTATACATGAATTTTCAACTGCATTTTGGTGGATTTTTTTCTGCGGAATCACTTAGTGATGTCCATTTACAGAAATTGTCAGTACAGATTTTAAAAAACACGAGAAATACTACCAGAATTAAACGTTTCTCAACCGCATTAAGACCCTTGTCTCAGGGTTTTCCAAGCAGGTGTTGGGTATCTATATGTGATTTTGGTGATTTAGCTCCCAATAGAGGTGAAATATCAATATCTCAGATGAGTTGCATATTATTACTTGAATATATGGTTCTGATCTAGAGTTATGCTTACTTATAGTTCTACACACACAAACTATATATATATATATATATATAGCATTTTCGGATTGAATTAAACTTTTTACCAAATGAATCAAACCTTTTGCCAAATGAGTTAAACCTTTTGCCAGAACAATTCACCCTTTTCCCAGAATAATTAACCAAAATAATTTTAAAAATTTCCGAAACTATTAAACCTTTAGCAAAAAACTTCAGCATTATAGGTCAATTAGGAAAGAGATTAGCCTCAGGGCTCACTCAGATTATCAGTGTAGTCCGCTGAAATAGTCGTAGTCAGCATCGTCGTGCTTTAAATAATAAATGTGTAAAGTTTCGAGATTGGATTAAAAAGGTGGAATATATAAAGAGCAAACATAATGTATGCTTTTTCCAGTACAGACTTATTTTTTACGCATACTAACAGAGTTTGGTTGTCGTTCTGGAAGGGGAGGGGGGTAATTTGTGTAAACCCTGTATATAAGTGGAAATCTACCAGAAAAACTACTCCGTTGAAGTAATTTTTAATACAAAATAGAAATATGAGGAATTTTTCGATTTTGTCATGTAGGGTCCATTTTAGGTTTTTAACCTATTCATGCAATTTTTTCTCAGAATATCAACGATTTGATGATATTAAAAGTAACGATTAATTATCAACTCCGACGTTGCAATTACGAACATCTTTTCTTCTATGACTAGTATAGTATACATTTTTTTCTTGTTTCTTATCGGGGTGTGGTAGATTGGGTCGGGAGGTGGATGGGGGAGACTAGAAGAAGAAAAAAATACCTAGTGGTTTCAATAACTTTGGAAATATTTGGTTTCGTTTCAGTTGCTGTTAGCTGAATGTCATTTTAAATCTACGTTAATGTCATACCCCTGTAGGAACACTCGTTCAAACAGTGTTCTTGTTTGTAAGGTAATCGTTTTTAACGTACTTATCTAGAAAAAGTATTTACGGAGAACAGTTCCTTGGGAGAAACTTTGAAGAAATATAACAAACCAATTCAAACCCAGAAAGGCCTTTTTCGTAAAGTTATAATTTGAACTGTTTAAACAAAGAAACGTTGCATAAAATCCAGTGACACAAGAATGGGGATGCATTCCTACTACGGAAGACTCTTTTCCGAACAGCTGCGCTGCGCGGGTCTATCTAATCCGGGGAAAATTTCAAAATACACTCTATGGGACTTGGTCCAATCCAATAACTTAGCCGACCGAGGAAACCGGAATTTATTCAGCATTTACGGATCGAAGCCGTTTCCCCAAGTCCCGGGTTTCGAGGGAGGACCCGCGCAGTTTACACGGTCCCAACTGATAAATAGCCCCAATGAATCGAGCCGGCTTGGGAGGAACTTGACTGCCAAAATAATCCAGTACAAAGCGCCTTTGGCAAGGTGCAGCTATCCCATAAGCCACCCGCGCCAAAGCACTCGGAGGGGACGGAGCTACCCCGGATTTATCTCAAAACATTTTAATGGAGAGGGGAAGAACGAGGGTGGGGGGGGGGGGCAGGATGTTGTCTCGCTTTTAGTTGTCTTCCTTTTCCGGGTTTGAGCTCAACCGTAATTAATTCGGAAGGCCGTTTCGTTTGGTTGACCGATTTAAAAGGGGATGGGAGGCCTGCCAAAAAAGTGTCTGAACTAATAATTCTTTCCGCCTCAAATTTGATTGGCGGTACAAGAGAGGGGGGGGGGGGGGGGATTTTTAAAAATTAATTTGGACCTTCAGGCCTCCCTTGCCGTTTACTGCTAAAATTCAACAACATCGAACACGTATTGAACTCGGTTGTTTAATTTCGAAGAAAGCCGTTTCGTTCGGGTGACCAATTTGATTCCCTTCAACGGGAATGCATTCCGGAGTAGGCATTGAGATGTGGCATCTTAGACCGCTCAGATGACCACCCTTTTTTTCTTATATGTACCTGAAACTCAGACCCCATCCCCCCTCCCCCCCAAAAAAAGAATATATATATATATATATATATATATATATATATATATATATATATATATATATATATATATATATATATATATATATATATATTATAGCTATTATTATTATTATTTTTTTTTTTTTTTTTTTTGTTAAGACATTTTCATTTCCGAACCATAACCAAAGAATCATTGTTCGATTCACTAAAATAACAAAATATTTCTGATATATATAAAGAAATATTCTTCTGATCTTTATAAAGAAACCTTCTACTAGGAAATAGGTAAATAAAAAACATGAACAAAAATTTCAGTGGCTGAATTTATTGTTCTCATACACAATCGAACAATCAAACTAGGAAAACTAGTTTGTCATTCAATAATGATTAACAGGACGTATCCTTTCTTTCCGACCTTCACGTTACGGCGAGAATATTGATTTCTATTGATTTTCACGTTCTTTTGATTTTTAATATGTTTCATTGGTTAAGATTCACTCCTGTGTTGATTTTTTTTCGAAGCAATCGAATAAACACATAGCAACCGGAGTGGTTTCGTTCGATTCTTTGCCCGGATACCTATAAATGAAACTCAAAAGATCCTTACTGTTACATAATATTACATATCAAGATCTCGATTTTTGAATATTTCATCCCTTAGGTTCTTCCCTTTAGTGTTGACATAATGCGATGCCAAAGTTTCTTACACATCCCTGGCCGATAAATGATTTTTAAGCCGAATTTCTTAAAGTTTGGTCCAATACTTTTGGTTTATTATTTCCAATAATAAGCCTATGTGATCGTGTAGCAAAAAATTTTTATAACCCCTCCTCAAACTTTGTCACTTTACGTTTCAAGGTGCGTAGAATCCAAATTTGAAATGTCCGTCCGCCGTCCGCCGTTCGCCGTCCGCCGTCCGGGCCATAAAAGGCCTAAGAATTTACTTAAAAAACACTTTCTTTCGCACATAGACTCCATTTGGGGTCTAGTTGGTCCTATCCCGATCACTTTACTCGCATAGATGCTATGGGCCAAAAACGGGAGAAGTGTCTTTTTCGAGGCTTTGAGTGTTAGACGTGTTAGACGCACGCCTGGCACGCTTGGTAGGGGGTCACGGTGGGTGGTGAAGGGGTGAGCGGGGGATGGAGTGAGAGGAGGTGGGTACAGCGTTCCTTCGAGGCATGAATATATGTTTTTTTCTAGGTCATATTTGTGTGTTAATACTAATGCTTTTCCTACGCATATTTAATAACATATCCTCTCGAATTTTCGTACGTGGTTAGATAATGATATTATTAAGGCAATAACTATTTGAATAGATAGGAGCTCAAATCGAGAAATATAAACATGCGTATATAATTATAGAAGTATAGGTTGTGGCAACTCGAAATAGGACACGCCGACACGCCGATTCTCGTGATTCTTATTTTGTTCCATCAAGAATTCGATTTAGTTTTGGAACGTATGCCGGAGTTTCAGATTTCATAGTGAAAAAACTTAAACTGATCCTTCATGAGTTCATAGTTCCTAATACTGTTTTCTGAGTGTTAGCTAGTAGATACCAACGCTATAAATTGTCCATTGAACTTTGCTATTAAAAAAAATTATTGCGAGTTTTCTAAAAAGAATCTGGTCTTCGATTTTTTAGAAAAAAGTTGATTTACTCGAATATTACGATTTGTATTCATCACTATTAGAATGCGACCACCCTCTACACGATCGGTCCCACAAAGTAAGCGAATTCTAAAAGGATGGAATTCCATAAGTTAGGTTGTTAGAACGAGTGAACTAGAAACGGCTGCGTCCTAGAAACGAGATAGGTACTTACGTTTATTTCTTCCCGGAGGCGATATGATAGGTAGGTGCCTATACCTTCTTTGTGGATCCGCCGCCGCCCCTCGCTCCGACCACCCTACGCGATCCGCGAATATTACTTTTTGGCTTAGGAAAGCTTAGTGACGATGTTCATTACGATCAATCAAAGAATTGAAAAATAAAAATTAGGTAAGTAGGTCATTTCATAGTTGCTGGAAATTTACGTGGACAGTAGGTAGCATCCTAGAAACGGGATACGATTTATTCCCCCCCCTGGCCATGATTGAGTTTAATACCTTCCGTGTGGATCTGCCCGTGTGCTCGCGTCCCGACCCCCCCCCCCCCCCTCCTCCACTACACGATCCGCGAACCTTCCTCCTCCATTCCTTGGAAAGATCTCAAACCGAACCAAACGCTTCCAGTTAAATAGCAAGTTTTCCTGATTCCAATCAAATTTGGTTGTTGGCTGCTTTCTACGACCCAGTTGAACGCGTCCATTCGATTTCTTTCCGCCTACTTTTGGAATTCCCCGAGTCTTCTTCAGGTAAGCCACTTCAAGTACCCTAGGGTAGAAACGAAGCACTTCGGTTTGAAGGGATATTCCTCGTACCTATCTGTTTTTGGATAACGTAGCAACCTATTTGAAAGTTAGTTGATGGTGGAATGGCACTTGTCGAGACATTTTTGAAGTGAAAACTTCTTAGTCACGTTGAGCACTTATTGCATAGAGTAAACAACACACACACATATAGGTATATATTAATTGCTATGCAATTCTTAGGCCGACTCCCAATAATTTTTTATGTAACGTCCGGAACGAAATTAAAGATGATTTTCACGAACAACCGAGTAGTTGAGTAGTTGCTATAGATTGTGTCACAATTGCAGTGTTTTTCACGTACAACCCAGCCGTTGTTAGGGGAATGAAACTTCCGCAGTTTTCATCGCACAAAAATCGTTCGCCACTCGTTGGAAAGCGCTTGATTTATGTGATAAATGTTCACATTTCAAGCTACCAATTTCACTCTCCTAACGTACCTGGCTACATTCGAAAACTAAGTTGATTCAGGCTAAGAATTGCATAGCAAATTATCCTCGTTTTCTACGCAGTAGAAAAGAGAAAAGACCCGGCGAGGCGCGAAGCGCCGAGTATATATATATATATAAATATATATATATGTATACCTATATGTATATGTATATATGTATACCTATATATATATATATATATATATATATATATATATATATATATATATATAATATATATATAGTTTTGATGAAAAATGAAAACACTCGCGTGTAATATTATATATATATATATATATATATATATATATATATATATATATATATATATATATATAAGGGATGAGTCGATCGATTCCCGATACCGATTGTCGATACCACCGATTCTTAGGCATTGGTATCGGTATCGAGAATTGATCGCCTAAAGCCGATACCGATACCGCCCGGTGATGGGCGTTTTATTACACTACGGTACTATCGCAACCATCTAACAACGAAGATGGTTGTACCGTGCAACCGTTGTGTGAAGTTAGCAGTTGCGAAACACGAATTGTCCAAAACACAACTTAAATTGTAACTTTGTTTTCAAGGAGGCTTGTGTTATTTTGTTTGTGACAACAGAAGCCTTAGACAAAGCTATGTTTTCCAAGTATAAAAGCCTAGAGCCAGTCTTATTTGGAAATACCTTACAGTTACCGACGAAAAACTAAAAAACCAAGTCAGTCTGCTTAACTTGTTTTACTCAGAAAGAAATCAATCCTAGGCAATAAAAGTTGCCTATTAATTGATACTTGATAGATAACAAAAAATAAGGTTTTATTTTATCCATGTTTTGTTTTTATTTAAAAATTACCTCATTTGCAAATATATTGATCAATTTTGGATCAATTTTGGTTTATTATTTCCAATAATAAGCCTATGTGATCGTATAGCAAAAAATTTTTATAACCCCCCCTCAAACTTTGTCACTTTACGTTTCAAGGTGCGTAGAATCCAAATTTGAAATGTCCGTCCGCCGTCCACCGTCCGCCGTTCGCCGTCCGCCGTCCGGGCCATAAAAGGCCCAAGAATTGACTTAAAAACCCCGTTCTTTCGCACATAGACTCCATTTGGGGTCTAGTTGGTCCTAACGTTTAACCATCCCGATCGCTTTACTCGCATAGATGCTATGGGCCAAAAACGGACGAAAAAGTGTCATTTCAAGGCTTTGTTAGACTTACGCACGCACGCACGCCTGGCACGCTTGGCAGGGGGTCACGGTGGGTGGTGAGGGGGGTGAGCGGGGGGTGGAGTGAGAGGAGGCGCCGCGGCACCTTGTGGTGGGTACGGCGTTCCTTCGAGGCATGAATATATGTTTTTTTCTAGGTCATATTTGTGTGTTAATACCAATGCTTTTCCTACGCATATTTAATAACATATCCTCTCGACTTTTCGTACGTGGTTAGATAATGATATTATTAAGGCAATAACTATTTGAATAGATAGGAGCTCAAATCAAGAAATATAAACATGCGTATATATTTATAGAAGTATAGGTTGTGGCAACTCCAAATGGGACAGGCCGAGGAGTCTGGACGGGCCTTATGACGTACGCAAGCCAACTAAAACTACGATCATACTCAATTGAAAAAATAATAAACCGTTGTGAAATAATTTGCAGCGTTTTTTGTTTCTATGTATCAAAGTTGAAAGTTCGAACTATGTTCAAAATTGAAGGGGGAAGATTATTGTGTATAAATTATTACAATGTTACGAGTCACCTGGCATCAACGTTACATGTTTATTTATATCGTTTCCCTGTTGTCACTTTTTCAAATTTCTAATCACGTGAATACACGAATTTATTACAATTCAAGTCTGGAGCTGTTATTCAAGATACAATAGAATGGTATCGGTCTCGAGAATCGGGAAGCGATTTTTTGGTTTATTATTTCCAATAATAAGATTATGTGATCGTATAGCGAAAAAATTTTATAACCCCCCTCAAACTTTGTCACTTTACGTTTCAAGGTGCGTAGAATCCAAATTTGAAATGTCCATCCGCCGTCCGCCGTCCTGGCCATGAAAGGCCTTAGAATTGACTTAAAAAATCTGTTCTTTCACACATAGACTCCACTTGGGGTCTAGTTGGTCCTAACATCTCGCCAGCTCGATCGCTCCACTCTCATGGGTGGTATGAGCCAAAAATAGGTGAAAAAGTGTCTTTTCTTTGTATATTTCAAGTTGTATAGAAATTGGAGATTTATGAGTGAAAAGAAAATGTTAGCTATTAATTTTATGAAAAAAAAAAAAAAAAAAAAAAAAGTATTCTAAATGATACTCTTCTATTCAAAAAGAGATTTTGGATTTTAGGCTATTTTTGCAATTTTATAGATTTTTTAAAACAAAATTTAATGAAGTTCAAGTTTTTAGCATAATTTCGTACATAAATATTTGAATGCTCTATTTCATAGTTGATAAACTTTATTTGACCAATCTTATGCTAAAAATATCAATTTAACAATTCTAAGCCATTTTCAGTGATTTTGTCAGCTCATTTTTTGAAATTTGACCAATTAGATGATATCAATATACAGTATAGGTAACACTTTTATGTGTTGGAAAGATGACTTGGTAATAAATTGTTTATCAACTATATTAAAAAGCGTAAAATTGTGAGATTCCGCTGCTGTAATGGATTGAACCCATTTGTGAGGTCCGAAGCTCCGAGTTCCGATTCTAAATATACTATAAGCGGCGTTTAATAATTATGGACCAGAGATCTACGTAGAAGGGCTGTCTAATACATAAATAATAAACCTTTGTGTAATAATTTGCAGCGTTTTTGAAAAAAGGAACGGCGGACGGCACACAGCGGACTTTTTTTTCTTTTTCTTTTTTGGTTTATTATTTCCAATAATAAGCCTATGTGATCGTATAGCAAAAAATTTTTATAACCCCCGATCAAACTTTGTCACTTAACGTTTCAAGGTGCGTAGAATCCAAATTTGAAATGTCCGTCCGCCGTCCGCCGTTCGCCGTCCGGGTCATAAAAGGCCCAAGAATTGACTTAAAAACCCCGTTCTTTCGCACATAGACTCCATTTGGGGTCTAGTTGGTCCTAACGTTTAACCATCCCGATCTCTTTACTCGCATAGATGCTATGGGCCAAAAACGGGCGAAAAAGTGTGTTTTTCGAAGCTTTGAGTTTTAGACTGACGTGTTAAAACTCCAATCTGCTCAACGACAACTGCGCAAGCTAATATTCCACGGTTAGGATAACAATGGGCAGTAGGACTTCGCAACAGAACACTTTACGACCAGATCATGCACGACCGCAACTGCACGACCTAATAATTATTATTCTCATGTTAGGACAAAATTCACTCATCTCAAAATGCACAACTTTCGAATGAATATTGATGGAAAAATATGAGTGATATGATAATGTAAGCGTAATAGGGCGGTGAACCTCCGGTCGTGACGTAACGAGACTTAGGGAGTACCTACAGGGTGGCGTGGAAAACTTCCTACACTTGTATTGCTTTCGAATTTCATGTTCCTTCAAGGCATGAATATATGTTTTTCTCTAGGTCATATTTGTGTGTTGATATGCCTACGCATATTTAATAACAAATCGTCTGGAATTTTCGTACCTACTTAGGTAATGATATTATTAAGGCAATGATTATTTGAATAGATAGGAGCTCAAATCGAGAAATATAAACATACGTAAATAGGTTGATTATAGAAGTATAGGTTGTGTCAACTCGAAATAGGACATGCCGAGGAGTCTGGAAAGGCCTTATGTCGTACGCCAACTAAAACTACGATCATACTCAATTGAAAAAATAATAAACCTTTGTGAAATAATTTGCAGCGTTTTTTTTTTATTGTACGCATCTTGAAACGTAAACTATCAAATTTTAAGGGGGTTAAAAAAAAAAAATTTCTGGGTCGATCACAAAGGTTTATTATTGAAAATAGTAAACCATAAGTTACACAATTTTTTCCAATACCCCAGCTAAAAGACAAATCCATGTCAAAAAACAAAAGAAAAAAACAAAAAACTGATCGAAGATTTAGTAATACCCTTTCAGTTGATAGCGAACTTAATCGCGAAGAAAATACCATTATTGGCTCAGACTCTATTCGTGGAAAAAACAAAGGATGGAAACGCATTTGTGGGGGAAACGAATTTCTATTCAGTACAGTGGCCAAAAGACACGAAGAAACGTGGTGCACATTATGGCTGGACCATGCGCTGCTGCTTAGGAAGCTCTCGAATCAATTGAATGTTTTTCACTGATCATCACTGATGACATGTAGGAAGTTATACAAAAGCACCCTAATGGGAAACAGCCTTGTATTGTATTTACGATTTTTTTTTTTTTTTTGGTTCCTAGCAAAAGATTGTGAGCAAGTAAGAATGTTTTAAGTTGGTCTAATTGAGCAAATAAATGCTAAAAAAAGTAATTTACATAATTTAAAATCCACTTTTCAATTGAAGAAGTGGAAAATCCACCACTTGCAAACGACGAAATGAAGTATTCCAAACTTCTCAGTTGATAGCGAACTTAATCACGAAGAAAATACCATTATTGGCTTAGACTCTGTTCGTGGAAAAAACACAAGGATGGAAACGCATTTGTTGGGGAAACGAATTTCTATTCAGTACAGTGGCCAAAAGACACGAAGAAACGTGGTGCACATTATGGCTGGACCATGTGCTGCTGCTTAGGAAGCTCTCGAATCAATTCCATGTTTTTCACTGATGACATGTAGGAAGTTATACGAAAGCACCCTAATGGGGAAACAGCCTTGTATTGTATTTACGATTTTTTTTTTTTTTTTTTTGGTTCCTAGCAAAAGATTGTGAGCAAGTGAGAATGTTTTAAGTTGGTCTAATTGAGCAAATAAATGCTAAAAAAAGTAATTTACATAATTTAAAATCCACTCATCAATTGAAGAAGTGGAAAATCCACCACTTGCAAACGACAAAATGAAGTATTCAAAACTGGGAGTAAAAATCGCTCCATCTTTCCTCTAAGAGCTCTCGAGTTGACCTTTCCATCCTAGGCTTATACGAGTAGGAAAGGGCGTTTGGGAACTGAATTTTAGAGAAAGAGTGCTCTCTAATTCGAAGGCACTCAACAAACACGTGAGTTATCACCATTGCTGCCCAGTTTAGCAACTGAAACAAAAGCATTTGCACAACTAAACTCCCAAATAAGCTTATTACTTACAGAAACTTATTTTTGTGAAGAATTATCTTTAATAGGATAACTTTCGTCTGCTAAATTTCGTTGACTTATCGGACGGTTTTGGTCTCTTTTCGCAGTAGGAACCATTTTTCTAGAGTTGTCGAAGTTTTCAAAGGAAAATAGTTCCTCTTTTGAATATAAATACGAAATAGAATGCTGAAAAGTCTATTCTCTCGTCTTTTTAATCAAGCCTTCCTCTTGATGTCGAGATATCCTTCCGGCCATCTACGTATAAATTATTCGTCCAAAAGACTGCGAACTTTTTTTTCTCTTCAAATCTTGCATTCATCAATTCACAACGAATAATAATTGAGGCTAAAAAAAAAAAAAAAGATACTACTTGTTAATAAAGGGTGAAAATAGATGTCAAGGGTAGTAGAAAAAAGAAGTCTGAAAAAGGGAAGGGAGTTCGGTTTCGCAAATTAAAGGCAGAGCGTGAGGTAAAGGGACGGAAACTCCAACCCCTACCCCTCACAACGCTACCCCTCTCCATCCAACGTTCCCAAGAAGCTCGAAACAAGAAACGACAGGACAAAGGCTTTGTTCTACACCTCTCTTCATTAACTAACCCCCTATATTACAATATCTCTGTCAAGACGCACCTTTCTTTCCATTTAATGAACCGTCGGCGAGGTGGGAATCCGACAATGGCGGCCCCCGCGGGATCCCCGAGGAACAAAATGACGGAGCTGAGACCTCGACGAGAATTGTTCTCGGTAATGTTATCTCTAGCCGTTCCACCTACCTGACCATAAATAACGGTTGTAATGGTCCCACTTTGTTTCGTGGGTGAAGGAGGTTCATTCTAAAAAGGGCTCATCTTTATACGGAAGAGCTAAAGAGGGGCTACGAGGGATTTCGCGAGGCGTTTATTTAGGGCTCTAATCCACCTTGGTTGAACAACCAGAGTAAAGTACACTGACGTTTTATGGTGAATCAGCTGGGCTGTCTATTCACTGTCCAGGTGATGACCGGATGAATTTCATTTGTGGATTTTCTTTCGATCATTGTGTTCCAGGCTTTTCATTGTTTCACATTCCGGTATGTGGACATAATCGTTTCCTATTTCTTATCCCTGGGATACCACTGAAACCACTTTTTTTCCATTTCAAATATTAGGTCTAGTCTATCTAGACTAGTTCAAAGATTAGGTCTATCTAGACCCTAACGGCAGACCCAATGAATGAAGAAAAAATAGAAATTCAAATTGGATATATATTTCCATTTCACTGGCAAGGGCACTTAAATCCAATGTTATACGCAATGTTAGACAAATGGCGATTTTAGAATAAGTGAGGAAGCCAATGACTACCCAACTAAGCTTAGGTGCACCCACGTTTTTGAAATTCGCTACTTTTGTCAATGTAACAGACATTTGCTGTCTACAAAAATCACCAAAAGCAATACCAAATTTTGAATTTTCCTTTGCATATTACCAAATTGCTTCTACTTTGTCTACTGTTACCATAGTAATCACTCTTTCCTTGCTTTTACACGTTTCCACCTGCCCCCATGTTAACCTACTTAATTTCTTGTTTCAGGTAAGTCAAGACAAATCGGTTCTAAAGCAGTAAAGCAGAGGAATGATGTAAGTTCACAGTTATGAGTTGGGAAGCGGGTGGTCTCGCTCACTTTTAATGAGTTGTTCCTTTGATGGATGATCGCTGGCTCCCCGCAGGCTTCGATCTCCTCCGCATAGTTAAAACATGATATGTGGTCCGTATGTTGACGTAATATCAAACCCCCCTCCTCCGAGCTTCATATTCTTGGAGCTGCCTCCCTCGTAGTTCATACTTTACGCGGTATAAGTTTTTGCTGCCCCACCTTTGAGTTCCCCCGGGTTCATGTAATAGTCATCTTCCTGGACTAAAACGCTTCTTTTTCCCGTTGGAAAACTACTACCATTCGGCCTTATTATTTCTATTTCAGCTCAATCAGTATCCAATACGATGGCCAATTGGTGTAAATATCTCTCTATTGGTGCAGTAAATTGGCCTTTTCCATTAGTTACATACAAACTACTTTTAATATCTCTTTTAGTCTCCAAATCAGTTCATCTTTTTTCAATTTAATTAAAAGTTAGAAGGAGGTATCGGCATACGAGACAAGGTGGTTATTGAGCGTATGAGACAAAAATGTCATGCAAAAAAGAACTCGGAAGAACGGTAGGATTTGACGGGAGAGGAGGTGGGTGTTGAGAAAGTTGAGGATGGATATCGGTTATGCAAAGCTGAGGAGGTCTCGCCGTATGAAGAATATCGGCAACAGAGAGAAGGAACCTATCGGGAATATATTTATGAAAACCGCCCCCAGAGAATAATAATGAGCTCACTGTTGCTTAAATGATTTATTCCATCATAATCTATCAAGCTGGGTGCCACATAAGGGCGCAAGCTTGGCGTTTAAAAGTCAGAGCTAGAAATAATGCAGGTATAGTTTTTTTCATTTTTATCTTATTCCTTTTTTTCTCCCTTATGTGTACCATTGTTCACAATACTCTGAAGCAGGTTTCTGATGTTTTCATGCAGATTCTCAATTTGCTCGAATCTAAATATTTGGAAGTAGCTGGAGTTTTTTATTTAGTGTTTTGGAATTTTCGAATCTAGTTGGGACATAAAGATACAACGCGTGTGATACCCGGAACTAATTTACCACATATTCTACCAAAGTGTGATCGTACTCTCGACCATATTCCGGTTAATGCGATGGGAGTTATCTAGACATCTTAATCTAACGTTAACCTGAGCATAGTGCGGTGCTGAATTGTTAAATTTGCATTGTTCTCTTTTAGAACATGCAACTACATACCTTGAGCTAAAGTACGTTCACCAAACGTCAGAAGATGTCATTGTAAGGAGATGTGCAAATTCGCTTTCTTGTTCAGAAAATCACTTAGGGTGGCTTGTGAGTGTGTGGGAACTACACAATCGTTTCGTTGGGAGTGGGGACGATAAGGGCACTTACAGGCAAACAAGTTTCACCATATGTTCAAACAGTATGCTGGTATTATGCGGAGTGTTTGCAGTTGGGCAGAGGACGAAACAGAGCCTTATGCGACACTGATTTGCTGTGGTTTGCCTGAGATGGGGAGGTTCTTCTGAGGTCTTGGAGATTCATCGTAAGTATTTTTCTGCACTGCAGTTGGCCTTTATAAGGTGTGATTGGGGGAAGGGGGGGTCATGGAGTGCGAGATCGGGAGAAGATGCCAGTTTCCTCTGTTGAAATGCTCTCACGATTTTACTCTCTCATATGGCGGGCAGTTTCTAAGACATGTAAGGAGCACGAGCGTTGGCCTTTTAGAAATTTTGTTGTTTTTGCACGTACCTATGCTGGAGTGGGGATTTTCCCGAAAAATTTCAATATTAACTTACTTAGAATGATAGCTGATCACGGAGTATGGACATATGAGTAACCACTGTGAATTTTCCTACTCTGCACACATTCAAGAATTGAATTTTACAATGTAATAGTGACATTTTCTCAAATATAGGTACTTCTGCTATTTGTTGACGACAATCTAATACTGTGATATATATACATACATATAAAAATATATAAATACTCTCTTAAAATGTCTCATAACGTATTTTAATAAGAAAATTTTGGAAAATTTTGATTTTAAAATTTTTGGAGCCATTGCAATAGCTTCATTTTCTCCGAAAATTCGCTAAAATGTATTTATGACCCAAGGTATGAGAGACATTCTACCCACTCCCATAAGTTTCAACCATCTTCCCGTAAATTTAGAAAAAACGTTGAATGTTTATCATCCAAGTTTCAATAAAACATGAATATACAACTCACTATAAAAAAATTAACTGATTGTTCTACTTCACTTTGCAACCGAAATCAGTAGGAAATTTTTCAATGGCTATTGGTCCATCACTAATTAAATTGTTCAAACATTTTAATTTCTCCCTTAATGGGAAAAATAAAAGATCATGGATATGTCTAGTACCTACTGCTTACCAGTAGGTACCTACTACTCAATTATATACCAACCATGTAGTGCCTTCTTTTCACAAGATTATTCTATTATGGTTGCAAAACAATATTATTAGTTTATAACTTAGAGTAATAAATCAGTATTACTTGACACTACAATGGCTTAAAGGTCATGAGATGTTGCGATGAAATGAGAGCATTCCAAAAATTGGCGAACGATTTTCCTACTATGAAAACTATGGGAGTTACTATTCCCTAGAAACTCATTGGTTGTACGTGAAAAATCAATAGAAATTCTACCTAGCCTTTACTTTTCGAGTTAATAATAATCTAAAGTGCCGGAGCGTTGCATTTTCTGTGGAGAAAAAAAAGTATTGCGAAAAATTCCTTGACCCCTAGCCAAAAGACATATCCATGTAAAAAAAAAAAAAAAAGTTTTTTTTAATGTGAAAAAAGAAAAGAATCTATTTTTCCATAGAAATAGCGCGGAAAACATAAGAATTTTCCTTTTTTTCTGAAACTATGCGTTGAAACAAGAATCTTTCTCTGCATGTCCATTCAATCAAGTTGAACTAGAAACAAAATTAAAATAATAAACGCCGAAGCCAAATATATGGTCAAATGTAAGTAGGATCCTTACTTCATATTTTTATTTATCGAGACCAGTACGTGCCGGCTTAGGGTCATCTCAGTGATTCTCTTATTAATTTAATCGATGACCGAAATGAAATGTTTGTCTCATAATGCATTGTGAGAAGCATCCTACAGTATCAACCCTTTGAAATTGAAAACCTCAATTCACGGTATGATATTAGGTAATAGCTAGTTCACCCGTGGGTTGCACAGGTTGACTTGAATGTATGCAACCCCCCCCCCCCCCCCCCCTCGCCCATCACAATTTGGGATACCCCTATAGATCTGATTCAAAAAAGTGCTTACTTAAAAGTACTTACTTAAAGTACTTACTTATAAATTACCTAATAGGACCAAACTACTGACATTAACCCTCACTTCCTCTCCACAAGCACCCCCCATATTTCAGATTACAAATATTCTTGATAGGTAATCCAGAAAAACGTTCAGACTAATCCAATTTCATTCGTCCGAACATCCGACCATTAGATCACCGGTTCGTTTGGCGGTGACCAAATTATTCCATTTACCACCCCCCCCCCCCCCCAACCCCACTCAGGCTCAGATTTGAAAAATATGACGAAAAAAAAGTAGTATCTGACTTGAATCAAGTAATCCAAACATATTGGACAATCAAATCCACAGTGATCTTATTCCAAGGGTTAGATTTGAAAATTTTCAAGTAGCCTGTGATCTAAGTTAGAATACTCCAAATACATTCGACAACTCGGATCTCCAGTTGGTTCAGTGACGTTCGAAACGCTTTAACTACCCCCCTCCCCCTCCATTGTGGGTCACATTTAAACAATGTAAAAACAAGTAGTCTTTGGCTTGAATTAGAGTACCTAATCCAAACATATTCGAAAATCAAATCTCCAGTTTGTTCATCGATGACAGATACCCCATCCCCCTCTAAACACCCCGTATGGGGCAGGTTTGAAAAATTTCAAGTAGCTTGTGATTTAAGTTAGAATAATCCAAACATATATTCTCCCAATCAGATCCCCAGTTCGTTCAATGGTGTTCATGATACCCAATTTCAGCCCCTCCTCCTCCCCTAAAACACCCCCTCTGGCTCAAGTTTTAAAAACTTCAAATAGCCTATAATTTAAGTTCGACTGACACTGACATTTTCCATTACTCATATCAGTTGTCCAATGACCCCTTTAACCGTGAAACAAACATACGGACAGACAGACAGAGAATAATTGTGAAAATCATACCAATCGTCCACAAATAGCATGGAACGGAAAAGAAACATAACATTTCATGATTCTAATCAACGTACAGGCAGACATACCTACGATTTTATAAATGTAGATAAAACAATGCTGCCCTCTTCGGTGGTTATTTGCACGTATTAGGTATGTTGTTATTCATGTATAAATCTGATTTAGCCAATATTTAGGGTGTAATCAAGCATATACAAAGAGCTCATCTATTCTATTCATAAAACACACATCAGCTGTTTTCATGCTTGGGGTTTGAGTGTTATCATCCGTATGCAGGAGGAGTCTGGGGCGCGGATAAAGTCACAATGTATCCAATAAAGGGACGATCGGCCATCCAATAAACCGGAGAGGCATTATTTTTTCTTTAGCGCTTAAGCTCCATTTGGTTTTCCGAAGGCGTTTAAGGTCGGTAATTGCTCGGTAACGTTTTTCTTCGATAAGGGAGCCCCATGGAAAAAGACTCCCGGAAGGAATTGCCTTCGGTAGGCTCGAGGGGAAGGATCGGGCTTACGGCAAAGTGTTAAGTCCGAGCAATAGCCGGGATAATAGAGAGATTAAGGACATGGGGAAAGGCGGTAAAAGTTGATGGCGGGGAAATCCCTGGGATGGTAACGGCCCCTCTGCTCCAGAGGCGCTGCGCCTAGTCACGCCTCCCGGCCTAATTATTGCCTTAAGGTTCATTATTCGGTTGCAGGGTAAAAGGAGAAGGTTTTCAGACGGAAGGCTCCAGTGTCAATTAGCCGACCGGTATCAGGGAGTCATTAGAAGAATGGGAGATGAAGAACTGGAGTAAACCCTTTTTCTCCGGCCTTTCGACAGAAAAAAAGTGGCCGACTATCCGGCTAATGCCTCCAGTTTCTCAGGCCGATGGTTTCAACCGAGTTTTTGCTTCATCTTTTTCAAAGTTTTTCCTCCGTATTCTTCCATACACGAGGGGGTGGGCTCATTTCTCTCACCTAGAACGATACTGTTCTCGACTCGTTATTTTTCTTCTTTTGCTGCTGGAAATCGACCTCCTTCATAACACCCCCAACAATATTGAACGACGTCAAACTTCGTTAAAACGATTGCTACTATCAAATTACATCGAGACAGTTTAAGACCTATGGTCTCAAGTAAATGCTTCACATATTTTATTACCTTGAAGTTCTCCGTGGCTCGTAACTAATGGGGAATTTTCATGTTAATATCTTCTTCTGCTCAATAGAGAGTTCTGTGCAACAATGCATGTAAATGGGCCTTATGACTAGAAACTAACCGGTAAATCGGACCTTCAAATTCAGCCTTATGATATCATAGCTTCCTCCCGCCTAGGAGGAACCTTCAGCTCCCTCGTTCTACTACGACATTTATTGACCAAATCAAACTATGTATATTTTGAGCTGGAAATTGCCACAGGGTGCATTCAAGTTCGCTGAATCCGAATTTTAGGTCAAAATTGAGCAATACCAACAGATGAAAGTTCCCCATTCCAAATTTTTCATCGAACCAGAACCTGAAAATATAGAAATATTTATGTGGGAAAAAAGTTACAAGATCCTCTAACATTGGTAAATAATATGAGAACCCACATTTAGGGATTCAACCTAAAATATTTTACTGTTATTCGATATTTTACGAAAGACTAATGCCGTGTTATGGGGTGCTTCATGGTCACTAGCGAGTCGTGTCAAAGGAGAGGATCGTAGTTGAATTTTATTGCTGATTTTTGAGAAATAATTCAATTCCAACTTTGATTTCTAAAAACTGAAAGAATGAAAAACATATTTTTATCTCACAAAGCGAAGCACATCATTGGGAAATTCACAATAAACTATAGTAAAATAAATATCACTATCCGCAAAAATATCAATATTTCAGGAAGCCGTTTGCCAGTGAGTAAATTTTAATTTAATTATGTGATTTAGGTGTCCAACATTACTTAAAGTTTTAAAGTATACACAAGTTTGAATATTAGCTATTTACACGAAGTCAGATAATGTAAGATATTCTCCAAAACTTGCATATTACAGCGAGAGACGGATGTTTCGAATGGCGTGTTCCTAAAAGGTACGCGGTGAGCGACAACCGCATGTCCACTTTCTAATCCAGAGCAGTGACTCGGGACACCCAGAGGGAAGGGTAGCACAATTTCTACTCTAGTCGATTTGCGATTAGAAACCGCTACAGAGCAAAGCTCCTTGTCGTTGGGATTCCGGTATAATATACATGTGACTTAATATTAAATTTTATAACTGAAGGAATTAAAGAACTATTGATGAATTGAATAGAATGCTACAGAGGAATCCATAGTATTATCCTGTATATCTCGTTTCCTAGAAAATTTGAATGTTGCCATCATAGCCTCAGTCTCGGTCCACGACACAGAGAGGTTGCCAGGGTCCCCATCAAAAGAGCAGCTGTAACTCTGAGCGAGTCGTTTCATATCATGATACCAGAACAGAGAATTCCTCGCTAGGTATATCCTGAGCCACCAAATGAGGCAATCGAGTATTCGGCATTCAGCTAGGCTATATAGTCAATATTCCTAGGCAGTCCGGTCAGTAACATCTTGATAAAAAGGCGCTATGCCTGCTCCACTCTATTCGCAGTGAGAGGGGTTTTTAAAAAAATTAATTTTAACATGTTTTCCAGAGCATAAGAAGTATTGGTTAATCTGATTACCTCTAACTCGGGGACCTCAGGATGAACTCATTGTCAATTTCAACCAATGTTTTTTCATCTTCTACCTACTACTCAAAATATCCCGTGCAAAATTTTCAGAATGGGCGACTTGGATCTTCTATAGGTTAATATAATTAGGTATGTGCTTCATTTTTCCTTTTTGTGTGTGTGTGTGTGTTTATTTCGTAGCTAACTGATTTTCAACGTTTAAATAGTGACACTTACTTTTTTAGATTATGGAACAAATACTAGTCCCAATCTACTCGAGAGACTCTACTCTTTTACTAATCAAAATTCAACAATAACCTTTATTTATGTTTATATTATATGTATATATATATAATAATAATAATAATTATTATTATTATATATATATAATAATTATTATTATTATATATATAATAATTATTATTATTATACATATATTTTTTTCAAAGAAAAATTAAAATATTAGAAGTTTGTTTATGGTTTCTTGTAAAATACGCACATTTTTGTATCTGCTTTCATGGCCACATATCGTGTAAATTATAAAATCACATTAGCTACATTTTATTTGTTTGTTATAAACTGGTTATTCAGTAGTTTTTAATGCTTGCGTACGAATCCGCAACACATTGAGACATTCTCAAGCCTACATGGAAATGATCCGTAATGAAAATCATCGCAGCTGTCCCGGCGAAATATATAGTTGACGTTGAAACTCTGTTTTTCATATTCTTAAAACTCTCTATTACTGTGATACAACGCTATTGTTGCGGATGGTTACGAAATCGTAGCAACAAAACAAACGAAGCTACTATGTTTATTGGTATCGAGATACTCCGTTATGTGACGATGTTTGTGTTCCATTGCAAGCACATAGAAATATTAAAAAAGGTATTCATTGTTGATTCGATTTTTAACTGGTAAAATACGATATTCTGCTAAAATACCGCGAGTAAACTTTCCAAAATCTCAGCGAAAAAGTTCTGTTTTGCTACTAAATGTTAAAATTCGTTTAGTCATAGAGAAGTAGTAACGGAAGACTAGAGAGGTTGTATACAGAATTTTCTTAAGCCCTACGTTTTTCAACTTCAATAGGGTATCAGGATTCGATCAATAAAGCCGTGCTTGTTAGCTACAAGAGGTAATGAGTACGAAGGGAACTGTGGTAGGTGAGTGTTTCCACCCGGCTCACTGAGGGTTAAATGAATCGAACCCGGAATTGAACGAAGCGCCAGATAAATCTGCGGTTCAGGGAAGGTTATTAAAAGGAACCGCTAATGTGGGTTTTCGTCGGAGAGCCCTAAATAACTTTAAAGATGGCAGCACCCGTTTTTAGTGGTCGGGGTTGGTACGGAGGGAGAAGGGGTCGTATAGTAAATGATCGGTTTTTGCCTGACACGCTCTCTCAGCTTCCTGGGCCCATTAGGCTGAGGGTATGTTAGTGCGCGGGTTATGTGTAGAGCGAAGAGCGAGCTGGTGTCCGTGCGGGTGTGTGCAGCCGGGGTAGCAGCACGAGGGTTAAACAACAAACGCCTCTTCTGCCCACAATACATAAACCACACTTGAGCCTCTCGAACTCCCTCGCAACTTGGTCAACTTTAAATTGGAGTTGAGGATCGTTTTTATGCCGATTACATCAACCAAGTAAATGAGTTTGGAAATAGTTTTTTAGGCTCCGACCCCACTGCCTTATTCACGGTCAAACTCATTAAAACGAAGCGCTTGAAAAAAGCGAAGCCCTCATTGAATGAAAAAATATTGTTAAATGCTCATGCCTCAGTTACCAAGTTATTATAAATTAGTGAAAAAACGCTGAACATTATACATTTACAACCTTTATTATTCACCATTGAAGGTACACTGTAGAGGATCAATTAAGAGCTAACCGTTTCATCATAATCGGTAGCTTTTAGTCTCGGAGATTTTTCTAAAACTATAAATTTCTAATTCGCGCTTGCACACTGGTTACTGCAACCAATAACATCAAAACAAATCGGATTTCATCCCCAGACTCTCACTATCAAAAAACGCTGCAAATTATTACACAAAGGTTTATTATTTATGTATTATACAGCCCTTCTACGTAGATCTCTGGTCCATAATTATTAAACGCCGCGTTTAGTATATTTAGTATCGGAACTCGGAGCTTTGGACCTCACAAATGGGTTCAATCCATTACAGCAGCGGAATCTCACAATTTTACGCTTTTTAATATAGTTGATAAACAAAGCAATTTATTACCAAGCCATCTTTCCAACACATAAAAGTGTTACCTATACTGTATATTGATATCATCTAATTGGTCAAATTTCAAAAAATGTGCTGACAAAATCACTGAAAATGGCTAAGAATATTGTTGAATTGATATCTTTTAGCATAAGATTGGTCAAATAAAGTTTATCAACTATGAAATAGAACATTCAAAAATTTATGTACGAAATTATGCTAAAAACTTCATTACATTTTGTTTTAAAAAATCTATAAAATTTCAATAAATAGCCCAAAATCCAAAATCTCTTTTTGAATAGAAGAGTATCATTTAGAATACTTTTTTTTTTCATAAAATTAATAGCTAACATTTTCTTTTCACTCATAAATCTCCAATTTCTATACAACTTGAAATATACAAAAAAAAGACACTTTGTCACCTATTTTTGGCTCATAGCACCCATGAGAGTGGAGCGATCGAGCTGGCGAGAAGTTAGGACCAACTAGACCCCAAGTGGAGTCTATGTGCGAAAGAACAGATTTTTTAAGTCAATTCTAAGGCCTTTTATGGCCCGGACGGCGAACGGCGGACGGCGAACGGCGGACGGCGGGCGGACATTTCAAATTTGGATTCTACGCACCTTGAAACGTAAAGTGACAAAGTTTGAGGGGGGGGGGGGGGGGGGGGGGGGTTATACAAATTCTTTGCTATAAGATCACATAGGCTTATTATTGGAAATGATAAACCAAAAGCACCCTAGAGAAGTACAAAAGAACGAAGTAGGCAGGGTTTTTTTTTTTTTTTAATCTATTGATATCATCACAAACAATTGGAGATGAAATCATCCGGGTTGCTGTACGTTCATCCTTTCTCTCCAAGGGCTAGAACTTCGGCATAAAAAAAAAATCAACATCATGGGAGCAAGCAATAACTGGTGGAACATTACAAAAATCGCCTTGAAACTACGACGCTTAAATCAGCTGATAAAATTCCAGTGGAATTTTCACTTCACGAAACCGGGTTTATTATATAACATTTGTCACTTGTAGATGGGTCTTCAGAAGCGTTGATAGGTGATTTTTCTATATAATTAATTTTCAGTTGATGGATCAGCCCTTGTTAAATTCTAGGAAAGTGTAGGTGTGCAATTTAATTAAATTAATTCCTCTTCGGTAGACGTCTACATCGATACCTAATGAACATAAGGTATTCTGCGTAGAAGGGCTATCCCACACGAACATTATAAATCTTTGAATTATTATTTGCAGATTATTTTTTCAACTTTAAACATAGTGTTGTTTATGCTGCCTTGTTTCTACATATACTTGCCATACCTACGATCTCAATCCACACTTGTGCATATTTCAGCTTAAATATACAACATCAATTAACTAAATCCCCAATGAAATGAACTAAAGTTTGATTATGAATTGAAATTAAAGAAAAAAGGATAATCTTCAGGAGTTTATCTCGATTTTTTTGTGAGGCAATATTTTATTGGAAACCGTTTCCCCAAGTTTATACTTCCGCCGGTCACCACGATAAATTCTCGAATCAATAGATGAGGAGGCGATAGCGCGCGATACTTGTTGAGGTAATCAACTCCGAAGCTCCATCGCGTCCCATAATGGGAACTAAAGTGAGAAAGTGGCGAGGGGGAAGGCGGCAACACCGTAAATAGCTTAGTAGACTCGAGTTTATTATCGAGTCTCGGAGGAAGATTGGCAATTAGCAAACAAGGGGTGAAGGGGAATGGTGGGGTGGGTTAAGAGAGGATATAGTAGGGGATAGTGGAAAAGGGGAAGGTAGGGGGGTTGATAACCGAAATCCACGAAGAAAGGGTTAAACCGATGTTATGGAAGGAAACTCTGGTTAAGGGGGAGGACGGCAGACGAGTTTTTGGCGGTCGTCCAGTTACTGATGGGACGGGAGGGCGTGGGACGTAATCAAATCGTAATACGGTCTTAGTTGGCTGGTTCGGAGAGATTTTTTGCGATGAAAAAAAAAAAAAAAAAAAAAAAAAAAAAAAAAAAAAAAAAAAATGAAGAAGAAAATATATGTTGGGCGGAGGGGTCGTGGTTAACGGAGCGCGAAGGGTTTGCTTTGGGCAGCTTGGGGATTAGTCGGGAGGAGGGACGACCGGGAGACATTCACTTGTTGAGAGCTTCTGTGTCTCGCAGGATCGGTACTTTTCACTTATTGTGATCCAAATTTGGAATTCGGCCTCAAAGTCTAAATCTGACAGTAGCCTATCCATTACTGGCTCTTGATTTCTTCAAAAGTACACTCAATTGGTTGCATGAGAATTTGAGACGAAGTGGAGTTTAGATCAAAGATTGAGCAAAGTGGAGTGCTATTCTCAATACTTTCAGCTGTGGTGCTTGAATATTTTGAATCCTCAAAGATGAAAATATCTTATTGAACTTCATTTGTAAGTAGTGCAGTGGAGTTGTGACTTTACTGGATGCAACTTGGGCTATTTATTGAATCGTAAAACACGAGACATTTTAGCGTGGAATACTACCCGGTGGTTTACCGGGACCTCAAGTGAAAAATGTCACAAAATATGTCACGAAATGTAGCGGCGGATCTAATTTCGTTGCTATTCAACATATGAAGCTGAAATTTGAAAAGAAGAACTCTTGGGAAGTCTAGAAACGAATCATGAAATCGAGAGCCTCCAGATCAGATGTGTGAGATCCGGAGCTAAGGTCTTTGCTATTTAAACTATAAAGCTGATATTTGAAATGGAGAACCCATCATGACGTCTAAAGCCCTCCCCCCCCCCCCCTCCCTCCATATCAGCTGAGTGAGATCCAGAGCAAAGTTCTTTGCTATACAACCTATGAAGTTGAAAATTGAAATGTAGCGTATTCCACGTTCCTCCAATGCTTAGCCAAAGCTAAAAGTTATAGCAAAAGAGGGTCTGGGGTTTTCCTCTGAGTTTTATTCCACTAATCTGCCTCCGGCATGTGAGATAGTACTTTGTCGAAGGCGCCAGGTTTTGATGATACACCATTGACGGGGTTCAATGATTTATTATAGACAAACGATTTGCGAAGAAGGGCTATCTAATACAGAAATAATAAACGGTTGTGTAATAATTTTCACCAATTACCTGTATCGTTGGTTATGAATAGGAAAACAGGAAAACTGAATTTAAATGCAGAAAAAATGGGTCCCAGGTGGGAATCGAACCCACATCCTCCGGTTTACCGTACCGGCGCCTTTACCATCTTGGCAGCAAGGACCACTGGATGGAGAGAGCTTGGATCTGAGCCAACACCCCCCGAGAACCATTACTCTGCATTTTTCAATGAATTAACTTTAAATCAACTGTACCCTATTAGTTTAGTCACCGCTAACGAAACGGCCCGAAGAATAAATTCTTAATTTAATTAGTCGCCGTTTGGATCCGGCAGGGGGTTTATTATGAATAGGAAAACAGGAAAACTGAATTTAAATGCAGAAAAAATGGGTCCCAGGTGGGAATCGAACCCACATCCTCCGGTTTACCGTACCGGCGCCTTTACCATCTTGGCAGCAAGGACCACTGGATGGAGAGAGCTTGGATCTGAGCCAACACCCCCCGAGAACCATTACTCTGCATTTTTCAATGAATTAACTTTAAATCAACTGTACCCTATTAGTTTAGTCACCGCTAACGAAACGGCCCGAAGAATGAATTCTTAATTTAATTAGTCGCCGTATGGATCCGGCAGGGGGTTTATTATGAATAGGAAAACAGGAAAACTGAATTTAAATGCAGAAAAAATGGGTCCCAGGTGGGAATCGAACCCACATCCGCCGGTACGGTAAACCGGAGGATGTGGGTTCGATTCCCACCTGGGACCCATTTTTTCTGCATTTAAATTCAGTTTTCCTGTTTTCCTATTCATAATAAACCCCCTGCCGGATCCAAACGGCGACTAATTAAATTAAGAATCTATCGTTGGTAGTATAAATTGTCTGCCCGCTGATTCTTTGGATGCTTATGAAAGAATTTTTTATGTTGGTTTCCTCGGAAAGCTGTGAAAAATACAGAAGTTTTGCATCATTCCGTTCTTTAGAAAGCTAAAGTGAAGTTATTTCTTGATCTACAACTTTGGCATTTTTACGAGAACTTTTTAGCGAATTTTCGAAGCTAATGCAATGGCTCAAAAAATTTTAAAATCAAAATTTTCGAAAAAGTTCTTTATTGAACTCCGTTTTGAAGCATTTTGAAATGAATCCTAGAGTTCAACAGTTTTTCATATGTGTCATTCCAGACGATCACTCTCTTTAAGATTGAGATAAAAGAGAGTTTTTGTTCTTCCCGTAAGATTTTCTCCCGTTGACGTGTAGAGCAGCGTCTAGAGCAAGCAGCTGGAGATGCTAGCTCTTCACGTGATTTTTACACGTATTTCTACACGTATACGTGAAAAACCAAACGCTAACGTCACGTTAACGTCTCTATAAGTGTTTCAGAAGCTGTTTCGTATTCTTTTCGTACAACCTATTCTTATTTAAATAATTAATTGCTTTATAATTATTCATAAATACATAATTATAAATACATTTATTGCTTAGGTGCCTTAAATGTCTGAATTTTAATGGCTGGAGCACTTCACTATAACCTCTCGACTTGTTGACCAACCAACGTGTTGTTGGCAACCACACAGTAGTTACCTTTGCTGATAACTGCGTAACTGCGGTTACCTTGGTCACACTGATTACCGGCAACTGTTGTTACCTTTGCGTCAGGCTATGATGACTACCCGTAGGCCGAAATTCCCACGAATGCATTTTCCCGTGCACGTGTAGATAGGCCTTTTTCCCGTACACGCGTAGTTCTACACGTTGACGTGAAGATTCGCGCATGCGCAGTTGGTATTTCAGTCTTTTCACGTACACGGGTAGAAAATTACGGGAAGAACAAAAACTCTCAAAAAATTCCATTCTTGCGCCAAAAACCAAGCTTTTCAAACGAAAGTATGAGTTTGTTGCCCAGCACTTTTTGAGCTCATTAAATTGGTAAAATTTCAAAAAATGTGCTATAAAAATTACTAAAAATAGCTAAAAATGGATAAAAATCTTTCAAGTTATACATATTTTTTCGCTGATCAATGCTAAAATAAAGTTTATCAACTATAAAGCAGAACAT
Source organism: Adelphocoris suturalis (assembly GCA_030762985.1). NCBI lineage: Eukaryota > Metazoa > Arthropoda > Insecta > Hemiptera > Miridae > Adelphocoris > Adelphocoris suturalis. The sequence continues at coordinate 30,240,838 of CM061044.1, read as the reverse complement.
TTTATGTACAAAATATTGCTGAAAAATGTACATAAATAAAATTAAAATTGGCTATAAAATCGATAAAATCTGCAAAAAAAGCTAAAATCCTAAACCTTTTTTTTTTTTTTTTTTTGAACAGCAGAATATTATTTAGAATACGATTTTCGCCATAAAACAAAAAACCCAGCAATAAAAAACGTTAGATTCCATGACTCAAGTATAGAAGCTAATAGGATATGGGTATTTCTCCCATTTCGCACGAAATTAAGTCCCTCGAAGATTGTGGGATCCATATATTACTTGGAGTATGCTTTTTTTACCATTGAAAAATAAATACACTCATCTTCGTTTCCAGTCATTTTCAATCGGTATATTCACCCATTTTCATGACGAAATTTAAATTCAAAATGTCCAAAAGTTAGTCCCTCACGTGTCCCTCGACAGGAATTTCTTACTTTGAATGTGAAAAGTAGTCATACGAGTGATAGTATCGCTGTATATTTTTCACCATATGATTTTCAAGGTTGTCAAGTAACACTTCTGACGGTAGGTAGCCTCTGTAGTGGTCTACCAAAGAATCAGTAGCCATGATCACTTGTGTCCCCAGGTTTTGAAGTTAGTCCCTCACATTTTTTTGAAAAAGGCACCCACCACTCTCCAGAGAAAAACTACCAAGTTTATTATGTTGGCTACATTGCTGAGGTTGGCGCCAAACTCTGGATAACATGTTCCATGCCAACCTCCCACGTGTTCAGTTTATTCGTGAATTCGTTAGTATGAGAGTCGGTTCTCGTCAATCAAACGTGTTAATCCCTCACCAGCGTGAATCTTGTTGAACGTAAAAGAAACAAAATGATTCATTTGCGTCAATTAGTGTGTTTTCAAAGGGAGTACAATTTCTCATTATTATTTTTCCTGAGAAAAGCGTGTGGAGTGGTGCAATTCCACAAAACACGCAAAATGTTAGTCCCTCATATGTTAATCCCTCACTTCATAAGCAGTGAGGGACTAACTCAGCAAATGAGGGACTAACTTTCATGATAATGTCGTGAATTAATATTTTAATTTTTTATTTATTAATTCCAATTTTTTACCCCTTGAGGCTCAAACCTAGGGTACACATTTTTTATGTTGAATTTGACTAAATTGTTTCGCTGGGTGCCCCAGTCCTGTGTATCATTGTACCTTTTAAAAGTTAGATGTGTCTAAAACTCTTGACAGAAAATAAGGAATAGTAAATAGAAAAAAAGGTCAGATTTTACAACAGCTCAATAGTAAGTAAAAGTAAAGTAAAGTAGACAACCATTTCAGGTTGGGGCTTTACGTCCGACTACCTCGGGCGTCGCGGAAGTCATCAGCTGCCCTCCAAATAGAGGATCAGAATTCGTTCTGATGATTTCGCTTAAAGCTACTCATTGCCTCGCCCCCTTGAGTGGATAGGGGTTCGCCGTACAGTATCGCGAAAATTACTTGGACGTCTGACCCTTACCTGGGTCACCCATCCAAGTACCTACTCACCACGCTCGACGTTGCTTAACTTCGCTAATCGCATGAGAAACGGTTCATTGCAATGCCTAACCCGTACGGCACAACAGCTCAATATTGTTCACAGGTCCAATGTCCCACAGATAAAAGCAATGATGAAGAGAAGAAACTTAAGAAAAAAGAATATGACAGACTCAGAAGGGAAAAGATTAAAAACAACCTGGAACTCCTTCAGGAACGAAAGTTGAAAGAACATCAAAAAATCAGATGAAGCTTAAAAAGAAACAAAGAAAACTGGTAAATGACATGACTGATAGAGAGGTGAGGCAATTTCGGAAAAAAGGAAGAGGAGCAATGAAAATGCACCGGCAGAGAAAATATGAAAATCTGAAAAAAGATGAGACAGCCATAGAACATGTAGGACCAGGACCCTCAAGCTTCGCAGATACACCACAGCCATCTACCAGCAGAATGCGGCACATCCAGAAATTGGCATCTCAACGAAAGAAAACAAGCAGTGATGTTAAGAAAAACAGGATTGAACATTTGGAAGACGAAAACCAGAAGAAGAGCAGAACAAGTATTGAGCGTTTGAAGAAAAGACTAGCACGAGCTAAAATTTCTACATTCTCCCCTCAAAGCAAAGTGAAGGACATAATGAAGAATGAAACTCCAAAACAGATAGCTCGGAGCGTCCTCTTAGCAGAATCAGTAAAATGTTATTTCAACACACTGAACAGAAAAGTGAAATCTCAGTTCCGACGACGTTTCCTCAGCAATGCGAGGTTCCTGAAGCAGTATCGTTTACTAAGCTAATTTAAATTTCTCTCTTCGAGGTTGTTCAATAGAAAGGTTCATGACATCACGAACAGTGGTGTTGCCCGAATGAAGTTGAAGAAAATAACGGAAGAGGTGAAATAGTCCAGTCAATAAATGACCCAAAATGAGGTGTAGAGTGCGTGAGCAGGTAACTAAACGATTCCTTCAGAAACTTGTTCAGGGGGCTTAGGTTGTTAACATACCAAAAGTCCTGACTCCTAGGTGATGAGCGGGGGGGAGGAGGTGGGGGTAAAGGTACGAATTTTGGGTTTTTCGCTTATATCTCGAAAACGGTGCATCGGAGAGAAATATTTTTAGATAATAAAATGGAGTTCTTAAAATTATCTAAAACTTTTATATCATATGTTTTTTTCTAATTCCTAACCGTTTTCGAGCTGTACCCTCGGAAAAAGTTGAAATTTACAAAAAAAATCAATTTACGTCAAAATATTCATAAACATTGCATCATATTGTCTAAACCTATTCATAAACGAAAAGTATGAATAGGAAAGAAGTTGTAGATTTTTAAATTCCCTTTTAGAATATATATACATATGCTGATTAATGTCCAACCCGCCTAAAGTTACAGCTATTTTAAAACTTGTATAGCATTTTGCAATTATCAGAAAATTAGTTTGTATATCATATTCTTAACCCACAACCTTTGTTCGTGTATTTTGTTTAAATTACAGATAACAATATCAGCAATTTGTTAGTCAATTAAATTTAATACTTGAAAACAACAATAAAAGAGCCGTATGCAATAGAACGCCGATTAACCGAATCGCCAATTATCCGTATCGGTCCTAAGCGTTATATAAAAAATTAGAACTAAGTAATTTTTCAATAAAAACAAGTTCAATAATAATTCTTTTTTTTAATGGCCCAAAATATTCTTTGTTAAACACAAATACCTGTTAAACAGGAAGACTTTTTATCAAATCCTAAAAACAAAACTGCAGGAGCAAGGGATACATACTCTTCAGGCTACCGATGACGCTGACATCCTAATCGTGAAGACTACTGTTGAACAATCCACTCACAACTCTGTGGCTGTCGTTGGTGAGGATGTAGACCTTGCTGTCCTGTTGATTGCTTCCACTCCTGCGACCCGAGATATCTTTATGCTGAAACCCGGACGAGGGAAAACCAAAACAATAGTACTGTCCACCCAAGAGATGCAGCACCGTAGATTTGAACACATCCTGTTCCTTCATTCATTTACCGGATGCGACACAACTTCTGCAACTTTCAGGAGAAGCAAGGTGGGCTTCTTTAAATTGTACTTGGAGTCAGAAATCATCCAGCAAGCAGCAATGACATTTTCTAACCCCTCCTCTACTTACGACCATGTTGAAAAGGCTGGGGAGATGTGCTTTCTGAAGTGGTATAAGGCGCCAAAAAAACAAACCTCCCTTAACCAATACCGCTTCCAATCGTTTACGAGGTCAGTGGCAAATATGAAGCCTGAAATCAGCTCCCTACTTCCAACAGAGAATACAGCTAAATAGCACTCTCGGCGAACCTACCACCAGGTGCAGCAGTGGCTCGGTAATGAGCTGCCCCCTCAAGATTGGGGGTGGAAACGTGTAGGAGAAACCCTTGTGGCAATTACAATGGAAAATCTACCAGCACCAGAGGTTCTTTTGAAAACTATATTTTGCCGCTGCACCGAGGATTGTGTAATTGGAAAATGTGGCTGCCGAAAAGCGATGCTCACCAGTTCTGCAGCGTGCCTCCACTGTCAAGGGAAGTGCCGCCTGAACAGTGTGCCTGTTGACGATGAGGACGATGAAGACGATGTAGAGCCCATTCAGCAAGAGCCACCCGCTACTGAGGAAGAAGATGCCATGGAAGAACAATCATTGCCTCGGCCCTCAAGTTCAAAGAGGATGAAAATTTGATTACTTTTAAAGTTGAGAGTAAAACATTAGGAATATATTGAGAACAATGGGGTTTACAATTATTATTGTATTGGTGTAACGAAACTGTCTGTAGAATAAAGTGTGAAATTTGTCATCATCATTATTTTTTCTACTTTATTTAATAACTTGCTTATAAGTGGCCATATATGTTATTACATGAACGAACAAAGGTTGATATACAAACTAATTTTCTGAAAATTGCAAAATGCTATACAAGTTTTAAAATAGCTGTAACTTTAGGCGGGTTGGACATTAATCAGCATATGTATATATATTCTAAAAGGGAATTTAAAAATCTACAACTTCTTTCCTATTCATACTTTTCGTTTATGAATAGGTTTAGACAATATGATGCAATGTTTATGAATATTTTGACGTAAATTGATTTTTTTTGTTGTAAATTTCAACTTTTTCCGAGGGTATAGCTCGAAAACGGTTAGGAATTAGAAAAAAACATATGATATAAAAGTTTTAGATAATTTTAAGAACTCCATTTTATTATCTAAAAATATTTCTCTCCAATGCACCGTTTTCGAGATATAAGCGAAAAACCCAAAATTCGTACCTTTACCCCCACCTCCTCCCCCCCGCTCATCACCTAGGAGTCAGGACTTTTGGTATGTTAACAACCTAAGCCCCCTGAACAAGTTTCTGAAGGAATCGTTTAGTTACCTGCTCACGCACTCTACACCTCATTCCTTGACTGGACTAAAACGTGACGTAACTCGATTTTTTGAGGATGATGAAAATAGCATCATGTGCCCAGGAAAACTAGACTGCATTACACGGAAAAAATTGAATAAGCAGAAGCGCTACCTCTCAGGTACATTGATGGATTTACTCTCAAAATTTTGTGCTGGCTCAAGCTATAAACTTAGCTATTCAAAGTTTTGTAAATTGAAGCCCTTCTGTGTTGTCCCCATGAAAGTAAGCGCCCGCAACACATGTGCTTGCAGAATTTGTGATAATGTAGACCTACAGGTACGAACTAAATCACGAGCGACGAAGTTGTGGAAACCCATTTCAAAACAGAATTTAGTGGAAAACGTTGTCTATTTCCACGAAAAATAAAGAGTTACAATGTTAATTCGATTTCGACGGTTAGGAGACCATCATCAGTAACAAATAATAACTGAAGACAAATTAGAAAGGACACAGCTTCTAAGTCACAGGCGAGGGGAGATTGAATCCCATTGATCAAGAGGTCTCGAAGATCAATTTTAAATATGGTAAATTAATGGATTGAAATCCAACTAGTTTCGTAAAAGGTGTAAGGTGTAAAATGGAAGGTGTAAAAACCCCTTTGCCGTGATGTTTTCTACTGTTACTTCTCGTCGTAGGTATTTAAGTTTCCAATGTTGCCTAACATCGGGATTATAAGTCTGAGTAGGTATATGATTCGATTTTTTATGTAGTTTCGACTGTGGAGCTTTAAATGCTTGAATATACTTAATATAGTTCCTTCGTGATTTTTCCTACTCGAATTTTTCCAAGTCAATGATGTGTAAGACTGCAGAATGAAACCGTACATTAAAAATCGACTATAAGTCAACAATTAAAACTGCTCAAGTGGTTTTTGTCATCTAGCAAAAGGAACTTGAGTGATGTGATTTTCGTTCAATGTGATTTTGTTTATGATGTGATAGTAAAAGTTCGATTTGTCTGAGTTTTCGGTATTTGACATGATTCAGTTAGTCCCTCACTCGTTTTGTTAGTCCCTCACTATACTGATTTCAAAAATCATGCTGTACCTCTTCAACCATGAACGGTAGGAGTGATTAGTACGTGTGGATACGTATTTTCGGTAGGAGTGATTAGTAGGATACCTAGAAAGGATTCGAGAAAAAAAATTTTGTAAAAAAGTAGCATTTCAATTGGTGTGTCTGGAACGTAAATTTCGCACATAATGGGAGAATCACCCATATAACTCTTCTTAGACCGCTTACCTAGTTATTGTGTTAAATTTTAAAATTCGAGCTATTATTAATATTAACCCCAGATGATTAGACGCCCATGCTACAGCGGGCAAGAATAGACGCTCATAAAAATTACGACTACAGGGGGACGACTCTTTTGGGGGGTGCGGACTATATCCGTGTTGCTATGTACTTTGTACAGTTTCATTATACACTTTAGAAGTTTAGAGACCTGTTTAGTCTCAAAATTATCCTTTCTAAGTCTGTTGCAACCTATATAATTTCTTCATTACTTCAGAATCATGCTGCTCTTCCGCTTCCAGTTCAATCAAGTCGTTTTCATATTTTTCTGGTATCTCGAAAAGCGCATAATTTTAATTTTATCTGAATGTTTCAATAAACTTAACATGCACTTACTTTGTCTGTTTGAAATTTGACATTTTTAGGGATTTTCTACTGAATTGCTCCATAATGGAATTCCATGGATAAATGTTTCAAAAAAGTTCGTTTCAACAAGTTTGCACTCAAAAATTCGCTGAAATAATGAAGAACATTCGCTCATGACGTCTTGCTGCGACCAGAACTGTTTCTAATGTATTCATCTACAAAGTAGACAGACAAGTAACAGAAAAGAATGGCCTAACTTTAAAATGACGAGTAAAATGCAACGCTGCAAACGGTCGACGTTCGTTAAAATCACGTGCAAGTGTGCAAGCAAAGTAAAGTAGACGGACGAAAATAAATACGATCTGACTTACCGGGAATCCAATGTCGACGCAAACGAGGGATCCATACAACATTGAACGGACGGGGGTTGAAGTCCAGAAAGGTTCCCAGAAGAACTTAGGCCTCACCACCAGCCTTTGCTTTCTTCCTACTTTCACTGCCGTAAATAAAAAAGTAGTCGTAAAAATAAAGAACGTACATAGTCTATTAGGGATAACAATATATTGACTTGCAATAGTTCTACATGATGCAGTTTTTTCATTCACCATCAATATTTAGACTTTAGATGCGAAGCTGAAGTGGAAAGAACATGTAATGAAGAACAAAGAAAAGGTATCAATCAAATTTGTTTTAATCAATTTTTTTAGCACATTTTATTGAAATTTAAATACATTTTCCAGCATAATTTTGCACAGAAATTTTTTAATGTTCTATTTTATAGTTGATAAACTGTATTAGAGCAATATTCTGCTGAAAAATATAAATTTAACAACTTCTAGCCGTTTTTTTCTATTTTTAGTGATTTTTTTAAGGACATTTTTTGAAATTTGACCAATTTAATGAGCTCAGAAAGGCTGGCCAACGAACACGTCCTTTCATTTGAAAAGCTTGATTTTTTGGCGCAAAAACATAATTTTTTCTCAATGCTAAGGAGAGTTATTATCGTCTTGAAGGACACATATATACATGAATATATATATATATATATATATATATATATATATATATATATATATATATATATATACTTATATATATATATATATATATATATATATATATATATATATATATATATAAATTATGTGATCCTCTAACATAGGGAGGAAAAATAATAAAACTAATGCCTTCAGCAGTTCTCCCCTCCTAGTGGAAGCACCTCGCTTCGGACCTCCCGAAGCTCGGTGCAGTCGCTGTTGGGCAATCTCTCGTGCGGTACGTTCCCTCTCTGTACGTAGTCGTGTGTGTTTCTTTTCATATTTTAATAAATTGTATTCGGGAATTAAACGATTGTTTTTTAAAAACCGATTCCCGATTAAAGGACATTTAAGTGGCGCAGTCTCGTGGACAAATCAATTAACTTTGGGCAAATCAATCAATCAAAATCGATTGCATTCTGACCCAAAGGGAACCTGCTGTTCACCAAGAAGAAAATCTATCATCTCTACTCACTCTGTGACTTCGAGAGAACATCACACGCTCCACAAGAGGAAACTACGCGAATTCGCCAAAAACAGGTCGCCCGAGCAAAGACACTTGGCTCGTTAAATAAATAGAAGTGGATTTCCGCCTGTGAAGACGGAAGAACGCCGTGCTCCTTCGCTATCTTTTCTCAGAAGCCGCTGGCCGCAACAAGACACCGAGGTACCTACTCTGTCGACCTTCACCTAAAGCCGAGATAAGAAAACTCAGATGTTTACTCTCGTCGTGTTGTAAGTACCAACCCAGCTTCATCTTTTAATTCTCCAGGAGTAGCGAGATCACCGGCAAATTTTGAAGGAAGATTCAAACTTCTAATTCAACTTCATTTGATTTTTTATAATTGTTAAACCTCCCCATTTCATACCACCCGTTACCTGGTGGGAAGGAACAATTCAATTTTATTCTAATAATCGTTAAACCTCCCCATTTCATACCACCCGTTACCTGGTGGGAAGGAACGATCAAGTTTTATTGCAACCGCGTTTCAAGCCACCCGTCATCTGGCGCGGTATTGCAGAAAAAGAAAAACTAACCAATTTTTATTGTCTTTGTCAAAGACACTTTATTTTATTTGTATTTAATTATTGAAATTGCGTTTCAAGCCACCCGTCATCTGACGTTAATTTCATAATTAACCAATTTTTATTGTCTTAATTTAAAGACACTTTATTTTATTTGTATTTAATTATTGAAATTGCGTTTCAAGCCACCCGTCATCTGACGTTAATTTCATAATTAATCAATTTTATTGTCTTAATTTAAGATACTTGATTTCATTTTTATAATTGAATATTATAAACTTGTTTTTTTGTACAATTACACACTGACACAAACGAACACTTGGAGTAGACACTGAACAGTACATACTTTCCTGTCAAAATTCCAAAAAACTACAGAAAATATTTCTTAAGGAAGGTTCGCTCACCTTTCGAAAGACTACCTGTAATAGAGGAAGATTCTGATATGTCTGAGGGACAGTCACAACCTGGGGCGGCAAACCCGATCCCGAGCAACCCTTTTAATGATCCTAACTTTGTAGATTATTTTATTTCTCAAAGAATCCAGGAGTCCCTCAGAAACTTAAATGTCAATCAAAATACTAGGGACCAAGTCCCCGAATTTAAAAAGAAACATGCGGACATGATCCCGACCTTTGAGGGAAACCCAGGAAAGCTCCGGAAATTTTTGGATACGTGTGAATCTATAGTTAATAGGTTCATAGATGATGAAGATCCCACAAATTATCAAAATGAGGAGGTCCTTAAGACCATTATGTCCAAAATACAGGGACCAGCCTCGGATATGCTAGATAATTACGCACTTACGGACTTTCCTAGTATTAAAACTGCATTGCTAGAGACGTACTCCGACAAACGGGACATATTTACTTTATGTCACGAACTAACTGGACTGAGACATAGGGAGAGCGAAGATCCTTTTCAGTTTCATAATAAAATTAAAGCAAAACTAAATTTGGCTATTGCTTGGATTAAAAACCATGAAACTGAAACGAAACAAGAGATATTGATCGAGCACTACCAAGATATTAGTCTACGGACGTTACTCTTGCACCTACGGGAACCGCTCGGAAGTCAACTTCGGAGTAGGAAACCGAAAACGATGGGCGAAGCCCTTTCGATACTAACGAACGATTATCAAATCATGCAGTATCAAAAGGGTAGACTCGATCGGAACCCCCAACACAAACCGGCGATAAAACCGGAAAATAAAAATACGACTCCGGCAACCAAACCGTCATATTATGGCCAAGGATTTAAGCCCAAAACATTCCCAAATAAAACCCAAAATCAAGTGCCATCCAAGCCCTTTACCCCCAATAAAAATAACACTTCACAAATCACAAGGCCCCCACAGACTCAAGTTCCAAGTCAAGGAACTTCCAATTTTGCAAAGTCGACTCCAATGTCTTGGCAAACGACTCGACCGAATTTAGATTTAAACAATGTGGAAATTCCCGAGGAAGAAGGTATCGGGAAGTTCTGACCCCGAATACAACGCGGAAAATCCGGCCGATGAGGACTCTTTTTTAGAGGAGGAGTCCGAATCGCTACATTCTCCCTAATACATTTGAAACCAAAAGCTGGACAAAAACTACCATACATAGTATTTCCGAAGCATAAAATTAGAATCCTGTTGGACTCCGGAAGCACTTCAAGTTTTGTGCATCCAGAGGTCATTAAAAAATTTTTCCCCGACAAAATCATAACAGAGAAATTTCAAGTTAGGTCAATCCACGGATTGTCATATGGGAGCAATAGTGCGAGGATCCCATGTGGCGAAATGTTCAAAATTAAAAACCTAAATCTCCTTTTTAGAATTCACAAATTCCATAGCCGATTCGGATTGTTATTAGGTACAGATAACCTTGAGTTACTTGGCGCTCATATTGATTATGAGAACAAGTTACTGATAATAAAAAATTTCAAAATCCCTTTTAAATATCACTACGTTGATCAAGAAATAAATAAAAAACCGATCTATGAACAAAAAATACCACCTAGGGCAATTTCGCAGATTAAAATTCCCGTACGTTGTGATTCAACAAAAAAGGAAGGAGTAATTCCATATCTGAAACAAAATTCACTAGAAATTCCTGAATGCCTGGTCAAAATTCAAGATAAGGAATGTTACGTAGGAATTTTAAATAATAGTGATTCTGAATGTAATTTCAAACTGTTTGAACCCATCCAAGTTGAAGAAATCCCCATTTTAGACAAAGTGAAAAGTCCAAATGTGAATTATTATGATACGCAAAATTATGTATTTGACCCCACTAATATTCGAACGGATCATATGAACGAAGAAGAAAAGAGACAAATTTTGAACTTAGTATATCAGTACAAAGATTTGTTTCATTGTGAAGGAAACACCTTAACGTGTACTAATAAAGTCCAACATGTAATCCGTACCATTGACGAGATCCCCGTGTATACCCGCAATTACCGATATCCCGAGGTATATAAAAAGGAAATTGATAACCAAATACAAGATATGCTCAAACAGGGAATTATTCAACCCAGCTCTTCACCTTGGAATAGTCCACTCTGGCTCGTACCCAAAAAATTAGATGCATCCGGCAAACAAAAGTATCGACTGGTTATTGATTACCGCGGACTTAACAACAAGACAATAGACGATAAATACCCACTTCCAGTCATAAATGATTTGCTCGACAAACTTGGTAGGTGTATGTACTTCACTTGCCTTGACCTCAAAAGCGGTTTTCATCAAATTCCAATGCATCCGGATAGTATTGCCAAAACTGCTTTCTCTTCGGAAAATGGTCATTGGGAATTTAGTAGAATGCCGATGGGTTTAAAAAACGGACCTCCTAGTTTCCAACGGTTGCTCGACAATGTATTACGCGGTTTGCAGAATGAAATTTGCACTGTTTCTATTGACGATGTTATCATCTATAGTACAAGTCTCGAAGAACATATAAATAGTCTCAGAAAAGTTTTTGACAGACTCCGTGAAGCTAATTTGAAAATACAATTGGATAAAACGGAGTTCCTCAAAAGAGAATGTGTCTATTTAGGACATCTTATCACCCCTGAAGGAGTTAAGCCAAACCCCCTCAAAACCGAAGCTATATCCAAATATCCGATTCCCACAACTCCAAAACAAATTAAGGGTTTTCTCGGACTACTGGGTTATTATAGAAAATTTATTAAAAACTTTGCCCAAATAACCAAACCATTAACCCAATGTTTGAAGAAGGGAGCGACGATCGATCCTCAAAACCCTGAGTATAAAGAGTGTTTTGAGAAATGTAAAACTCTGCTCATAAATGATCCGATTTTACAATATCCTGACTTCTCGAAGCCCTTTAACCTTACAACTGATGCTTCGAACATTGCGTTAGGCGCGGTTTTAAGCCAGTGCACTAACGGTGCTGACTTACCGATAGCGTACGCTAGCCGGACTCTGAATGACCATGAACGCAACCTCTCTACCATCGAGAAGGAATGCCTTGCATGCGTCTGGGCTACACAATACTTCAGACCATACCTTTTTGGCCGAAAATTCAAAATTTTTACTGACCATAAGCCTCTTCAGTGGTTATTTTCACTGAAGGAACCCAATTCTAAATTGTTCAGATGGAGGCTTAAATTAGAGCAATATGATTATGAGATCCACTACAAAAAAGGATCCACTAATCAAAATGCCGATGCCCTTTCCCGAGTGGAAATTAACATCAACGAAAATTCACCTGATGTTGAGCAAATTGTTCAAGATGCTCTCACCGGGGATAGTCCACCAACTCCACTCATGAATGAAGTACTGGGAGAACTAAATGAGGCCGTAAATAATTCATCGGAATCAATGGTCGTCAATGTGGACGAGAACGCCAGTGATTCTGCGTCTTTAGCTCCCACTGTTCATTCTAATTACGAGGGAAACACAATACTGAATATTCCTATAACCGAAAAACCTGTTAACTATGGAACTAACCAAATCATCATTGTAGTAGCCGACAGAGAAGAAACCAGAAACCCTAGGATTGAAAATATTTTTGAAAGAATCACTAGAATAACAGTAACGCTTAGGAAAAATAACCTTGAATCAGATATAATTCATTTTGTGAAAACGTACATAGTTCCGAAGAGAAAATATTCCTTATTTTTTGTCAATGATATCTATGAAGAATTCAGCCGAATAATGATAAGAAATTTCAAACATTCTGAAATAAGTTTCGTCAAGTGTTCCGCTAGGCTAGAAGATGTCACAGATCCAGAAACAGCTAGGGAATATATCCAACAACAACATATAGGGAAAACCAATCATCGAGGCATTACTGAGACCTTAGAGAAACTTAAGAGGAAATATTTTTGGCCGAATATGAAAACCACAATCCAAAATTATATTAATAAATGCGAAATATGTCTTGCCTGCAAATATGACAGACATCCCATTAAACCAAAATTAAACGTTACCCCCACGCCTTCTAGACCATTCGAAATCCTACATATCGACAAATTGTCTTTGGAGAAATCCAAGTTTTTAACAATCATCGATTCATTTTCAAAGTATGCCCAAGCCTACATTCTAAAATCATCTAATAGTATTGACACAGTCGGAGCCCTTCTAAAATTCTTTTCCCACCATGGGATACCAAAAATGATCGTGGCCGATAATGGAGCAGAATTCGGTAGCTCATTGGTCAAAGAGTTACTAGAGACCCACAAAATTAAAGTTCATTACATTTGTTCTCAAAACCCAAATTCGAATGGATTAATAGAAAGATTTCACTCGACTCTAATTGAACACGTTAGAATACTGTCAAATAGAGACGAATTCAAAAATGAAAGCATAAAAAATAAAGTTAACTATGCACTAATAGCTTATAATAGTAGTATCCACTCTGTTACAAAACTAACGCCATTCGAAGTAATAAATGGTCATGTAGAGAACGACCCTTTACTAGAAGCCGACTTAGAGAAAAACTTAATGACGAATTTTATAGACAAACATCGAGACAAAGTAAAACTAATTTATGACATAATCAAAGAAAGAACTCAAGCCCAAAAGGAACGTATTGCTGAAAGAAGGAATCAGGATAGAGAGGAAGTTCCAGAATTACCCACAGAAATATTTGTAAGAACTAGACAAATTCAAGATGAAACTAAACAAAAATATCATAAGGAAACCTTACAATCAACCAATCCCGAATTAAAAACCGCTCAAATAGTTCCTCGACACCATAACACACAAGGAAAAATTCATACGTCTAATATAAAAAGACCACGCAAACAAACTACGAGTGACGTACCCACTGACACTTCACCTCGTGAACCTGTTCCAGGACCCTCCTCTTTTCAATCGGAAGCTCCGAGGTGAGAAATATAACAACTAATCAAGGGATACTGCCTATTCTATTAGGACCAGCCCGACTTATAAACTCCCAACATACTCTGGTTCACCATTATAAAATTGACAGCTTAATAGATGAATTTTACGAACTGACCTCACAGTACGAAAATCTGTTGAATAAGATCAAAGTAAATCAATTCCAGGTCAGACAGACAGACGAATATTGTAAATTATTAAATTATACTATTAGTATTATTAAGGAAAAAATTACCCACATTAATGTTAATCAAGGTAGAAAAAAAAGGGGATTAGTAAATGGGTTAGGTAATATAATTAAATTTATAACTGGCAATCTAGACGCCTCTGACGGTAAACGTTATGAAAAGCTGTTTACTCAAATTAAGAATAATGAAATAACTGTTCAGGATCAATTGGATTCTCAATTCTCACTCATTGCAGATCTGATGTCCGATTTTAATTCGACCATTCAAGACATTCGTTTCAATAACGAGCAAATAAAAAACAAACTGTTAGAAATTGATAATTTCATGAAAATTAGTTCTAATCAGGCTCTCGCTGATTCCATAAAGGAAATACTCAACCTTCAACAACTAGTATTTAATGTGATACTGACAATATTCCAAGATATTGAGAATTCAATAACATTTTGCAAATTGAGAACATTACATCCTAGTATAATTGGAACGCATCAGCTGTTTGTAGAACTCCAAAAATTGTCAAATACTTACGGTTCCAAATTACCTTTAGAAATAAAGTACGAAAATATTCTAGAAATAGAATCCACTATTCAAGTTACTTGTGCAATCAAGGACGATGAAATAATGTATTTTCTCAATCTACCGTTGTCCGATGGGTTACAATACCACTTGTACTTTTTACGACCAATACCCACACTTAGGCAAAATCAGTATGTTTCTATATTTCCTAAGATAAATTATCTTCTCAAGTCTAAGTCAAATAATACAACAATACCCCTGTCAGATAATTGTCAAAGGGGTAGTATCATGCATTGTAGTAAAAAATTAATATCAAACCAGAATGTTAAATGTGAAGAAGAAATACTTAGTTCCAGTACTGCAGAACATTGTGAATACGTAACAGTAAACATTGAGGATAATTGGATTGAATCAATTCCAGAATCAAATCAGCATCTAGCAGTCTTCCCCTTTGGAGACAAAATAGAAATAAATAATAGGCATGGTTCGGAAATAGTGGAATTAAAAGGTATATTTTTAATTTCGGAAGGTAACAGTAGGATGTATTACAAGGGACAACCCCTTCATTCAGAAAGTGAATCATTAGGCCAACCTAAATTATTAACCGACTTAAATTTTGAAATTAAAGACTCACAAATGTCAAATACAACGCTTACTCTAAAAGAACTCAGTTTCAAAAATGTCAAACTAAACAGAGTAATATACTAAAACTAAACTTCTAGAGCCATTAAATATAATTGAATATTTTGTTCCAAGCTTTTGGACTATAATTTTGTATCTTCTTATTATCATGTTTATTACTTATACCATAATTGCGTATTGTAAACAGAAGAGTAAGCTAACCGCAACGAGAACATGAAGGCCTTGCTATTTATTCAAGTCTTTTCTTGTGAAAATTTAGTTTATTTTTAATTTTCTAAATTTTCAGCTTAAGGAGGGAGGAATTATGTGATCCTCTAACATAGGGAGGAAAAATAATAAAACTAATGCCTTCAGCAGTTCTCCCCTCCTAGTGGAAGCACCTCGCTTCGGACCTCCCGAAGCTCGGTGCAGTCGCTGTTGGGCAATCTCTCGTGCGGTACGTTCCCTCTCTGTACGTAGTCGTGTGTGTTTCTTTTCATATTTTAATAAATTGTATTCGGGAATTAAACGATTGTTTTTTAAAAACCGATTCCCGATTAAAGGACATTTAAGTTATATATATATATATATAAGTTACCACAATCAACCTCCGATCCCCGCAACAGAGAACAAAGGCACTCTTTCATCAACCATGAGTCATCCTCCAGCGGAGATGACCACTGCGAACCTCTTCAAAGGCCCATTGTCTTATCCGCCGCCTGCTGACTTCTGCTGCACACAGCACAAGATAACAACGCCCACGTACTCCCAAGTTAATAAAAACCTCTGGAACCCTTGCGAGAGCGCTCTTTCTTATTCCACGCTCCGACAGTCACGTTACTTGTATTTTCATTGTGAAAAATAAATCTTTTTAAAAACGGACTCACGTGTTGTAAACTTATATTTGGCGCAGTCGGTAGGACGTAAGCTAACGAAAATTGCTTTCGGCTTGTCTTAACAACTTATAGCTTCGTCCACGAACCTCACACGCATCCGTCAAAGTGGCCGGACGAGACCATAGGAAAGCAGCCAAGGAACTTCATCCGTCAACAAGGAGAACTTCTTCCTCAGGAGAAAATGATCGTCACCCTTACCATCCTGTAAGTAACCGACGTACATTACTGCACGATTTACTAACATCGAACAGTCCTCCTAGAAGTCCTCCTCCAATTAGAAGAATAACCAACACTTCAAATTTAAATAATATTCCGGAAAGTTCAAACATGGCACAACCGCCACAATTTTTCACACTAACCCCGGCCCAGCTCCAGGAACTCCTCCGAGCTGTAGTACCAGGACCTCCTGCACCTCCACGACCAAAACCTAGTAAAACAGATTTTGGCGGTGTACCTGAGTTCACTGGTGAGCCGGAGCTCCTTTCACAATTCATTGAAAGAAGCGAAGAGTTAATCCAACAGTTTTTTCGAGCAGATGAACCAGACTGCTACGAAAATAAAACTCTAATTAACAATTTAAGAGCAAAAATTAGAGGTAAAGCCGCAGTAGGCATTTCAAATAACCCGTTAAACACATGGGATGAAATAAAAGCTGCCCTTATCGCCAATTTTAGCGATAAAAGGGACGAGGAACACCTCATCTTAGAATTTGGTAGACTGAGGCAAGGACAAACTGAAACACCATTTGAATTCCATGCCCGCACTAACAAATTATTCAATATCCTTCTTTCAAAAATGAAAAATTCAACCCAAGAGTACACGCATACAACCTTTCAATTAATGGAACGTACCGCCTTACGTGCATTCCTCATGGGTCTACACGAGGATATAGGGCAACTATTAATCACAAAAGGGCCAACAGACCTTACGGATGCCATCAACATCCTAACCAACGAATATCAGTTTCCTTCCCTAAGAAAAAAATACTTAGATAGGAAACATACACAATCTTCTGGACCGTCAACTTCGAGTCGACCCCAGAATACTCCTCAAAAACACCCCTCAAAGGATTTCCAACGTAAAACTTCGCAGCATCCACATCAAAATCAAAAATCCTTCCACCAACCGAGTTCTAAACCCCCTCAACAACAGAGTAAACCTTTCCAACAACAAAAATCGGACCAACAAAAATCGGATAAACCTTTCATCCCGCATCATATGAGAACCAAAGACACTATGAGCTACCAAACGACTCTTAATCATGAGATGATCCCCGACGAAAAGGACAATCCCGAATCAGACACTGAACCCCGGGAGGAAGAACAGTATTTTTTAGAAGAGGACTCGGAAGACGAAATTTTAACCTGATGCACCTCGAAGGCTCTACCAAACTAACGTATATTAAAACTAACAATAACCTTAAAGTACTTATTGATTCAGGAAGTTCGAATAGTTTCGTTAGCGATAAGTTAGCACGTAAGAAATTCAAAAAACTACAAAAAAAGGACAAGTTTTTAGTTAAAACATCTCACGGACACAGAGAAGGAACCCATAGCATCAAACTACCCACGAGCATGTTTAATCCTAAAACCACTAGGAATCTTTCGATTGGTGAATTTGAGTTCGGGTTCTGGGTGCTGGTATAATGGATTTTGATACCTTGGACCTTCAGAAATTCTTTTACAACAGAGGAACTAAATTCGTTTCCGTTGTCCATTATTATTTCAGAGGGGTTTCCATGATGTGATATGAAATTCATTAGTTTTTTTGTTATTTCTGTGTTGTTCAGGGATTTTAAGGCGAAGACCTGGGCGTATTTTGAGAATTTGTCTATTACTGTTAGAAATTTTTGTCTTTCTACTGTAAGCGTGTCGATGTGAATAGTTTCGAAGGGTTTCGACGGAGTATGTGTTATGTTGAAAGCCGGTTTCATCGGTCTTCGTTCGTACTTACACTTGAGACAGAGTTCACACCTGTTTATTACGTGGGTAATGTCGTCCTTAAGATTAGGCCAGAAATAGATCCTTTTTATTTGCTGATATGTTTCGTCTATTCCACGATGAAATCTCTCTTGTCTATGATTATACAATATGATGTTGGTTTGATCTTCAGGATCTGTCACATCCAATAATTTTTCATTGTATTTTGTGAGTTTAAGTTCGGAAGATTTGAATTTATTGGTAAGTATAGTAGCGAGTGTGGAGTAGATGTCGGTTTCGAAAAATAGTCCGTAAGGTGTTTTTGGTTGTAAGTAGTTTATGATAAAATTTGTTATTTCTCGTTCGAGGTTTCTTTTGGGGAATTTCACTGTAATTCTAGTTTTTTCGTTTTCAAATAATTTATCGATTTTTATTTCGGTATTAAATTGCTCTCCTACCGCTATAATAACTTGATTTTTACAATGGTTAACGCTCGAGTTTTTTATTGGTACTAATGCAATTTCTTTCCCTTCTTTGTCCGAATGAACGGTTTCACAGTCTACGTATTCTTCGTCTACATTCACTATGAGAGAAGGGGATCTTTTCCTAGGATTTTCAACTGTCTCTTTAGTGTTTATTTCAACTCTAGAGAGGGCATCTGCATTAGCATTGTGTTTTTCTTTTTTATATTTAATTTCGAAATTAAATTCTTCAAGGCGGAGTTTCCATCTAAAAAGTTTGGAGTTGGGTTCTTTCAGAGAATGGAGCCATTGCAGAGGTTGATGATCTGTTTCTAAGGTGAATTTTCGGCCATATAGGTAGGGTCGAAAGTATTGGCATCCCCAAACGCAAGCTAAAAGTTCACGTTCGATGGTGGATAATTTTCTCTCTGTATCATTAAGTGTACGGCTAGCGTATGCGATAGGGTGTGTTTCACCGTTGAATTTTTGAGACAATACGGCACCAAGGGCGATTCCAGAGGCATCTGTATTAAGGATAAATGGTTTCGAAAAATCTGGGTATTTGAGCACTGGATCGTTCATCAGTAATGTTTTGCATTGGTTGAAACATTTTATGTAGTCAGGATCTTTGGTATCGATTTTGTTTCCTTTTTTCAGCCTAGTGGTTAGGGGTTTGGTGACATCTGCCAAGTTTTTGATAAATGTCCGATAATAACTTAATAATCCTAAGAATCCCTTTAATTCTTTGTTATTTTGTGGTAAGGGGTATTTCTGAATAGCAATGATTTTTTGGGGGTTTGGTTTCAGTCCATCTTGGGTAATTAGATGACCTAAATAAGCTACTTCCTTTCGTAAAAATTCAGTTTTATCTAGCTGTATTTTCAGATTGGCTTCCCTAAGGCGGTCGAAGATTTTCCGGAGTCTAACTAGGTGTTCTTGGAGGCTTGAACTAAATACAATTATGTCGTCCATGTAGACGGCACAAATTTCGTTCTGTACGCCTCTGAGACAATTATCCATCAATCTTTGAAAACAGCTCGGGGCGTTTTTAAGTCCGAATGGCATTCGCTTAAACTCCCATTTTCCGTGTTCGGTGCTAAAGGCAGTTTTGGGTATACTAGATTTTTCCATGCTTATTTGATGAAATCCTGAAGTTAAATCAAGAGTAGTAAAATATTTGCAGTTCCCTAATTTTGCCAAAATTTCTTCAATGTTAGGGAGGTCATACTTGTCGTCAATTGTTTTCTGATTCAAAAGACGATAGTCGATGACGAGTCTGAATTTTTTCTTACCTGAAGCATCGTCTTTTTTGGGGACAATCCATACAGGCGAGTTGTAGGGGGAATTAGACGGTTGAATTATGTCATTTTCTAACATTTTCTTAATTTCGTTCTGAACTTCTGATTTATATATTTCTGGATATCTGTAGGATTTGGAATACACAGGTATTTCGTCTGTGGTCCTGATAGTATGTTCGGCAAAAGTAGTGGTTGTCAGTGATTCCGTATCATTGTGGAAGAGGTCAGAGTATTCGTGTAATAGTTTATTGAGAGATTTTCTTTCTTCTTCGTTTAAATGTTCTTGCCTAATGTTTGGGATAAAATTTTCGTTTTTTGATTTATGTTCAAAATGGTTCAAGTTGAGGGTTTTTCGATTACTGGGTTTCAATGATTTTAACAAATTTTTTGATATTGGTTCAGCTGACTTTATGCTACCGATTTTTAGGGTTTGAGGGGAAACGGACGTGTTTATGGCTATGCACTCTGCACGATGATTTTCAACGTTTACGATGCAATTTGGGATTTCGAAGGGTCCGATTTTTTTATGATTTATGATGGCTATTCCTTTTTCAATATTTGAGAGGTGTAGTTGAACCTGTTTCCCTGACCTAGGTGGTATGTGATATTCCCTGATTTCTGATTTTAGAGGTGTTGATTGTAGGTTGTTGAGTTCTTTAATTTTTCGGTTTTGGGGAATTTCGTAGTGGTACAGAGGAATTTCGTTATTTTGTAGCTTTATGGTGTTACTTTCTGGCTTTAGTTCTAAGGTAGTTTCCAAGATTTGAAGATTATCTAACCCAAGTAGTAGATCGAATTGTTCGTGAAAATCGAATACGTAGAATTTACATTTATCATGCTGAGATTCCACTCCACCATCATAGAAATAATTCGACTGATGACGGAAAGTGACGAATTCAAGAAAACTCCAATTAAAGAAAGATTTAAATATGCCATAATTTCCTATAACAACAGTATACACTCTAGTACCGGTGTTACCCCTTATGAAATAATTAATGGTACATTCGGATCAAATTCACCCATACCACCGGACATTGAAATAGGACTAACAAACATCTACATATCCGAACATAAAGACAAAGTTAACAGACTTTATAAGATATTGTACGAAAAACAATTAGGTAACAAGGAAAAGGTTATCAGCAAATTGAATGAGAAACGTGAAGAAACATTACCAGACATACCCTCGAAAACATACGTACAGACCAAACAGATACAAGACAAAACTAAACGAAAATATAACAAGGAAACAATTAAAGACATAAACCGATCTAGAAAAACCGCCGAAATCGAGCCGAGACACCATAACACACGAACTAAGATCCATTTGAAAAACGTTAAACGACCTAGAAAATCGAAAGAAAAGGAAATAAACTCAGATGTAGACGAACCAAAAAATTGCGAATCCCAAATCATAGAAGAACCAGACGAACCGAAAATTAGCGAACCCCAAATCATAGAACCAAAAATAAAATTGTCCGAGGAAGATCTAAACAGTATCAAGGATACCAACTGGTTTAACGACCAAGTGATAAACCTTTACATGGAATTGATTAACATCAGAAATAAAACTGACCCCACACTTCCAAAAACCCACGCCTTTAACACCTTTCTTTATATCTCTTATCCTCGCAGTTATGACCGTGTTAGAAACTATACGAAGAAAATCAACCTCTTAGAATTCGACTTAATATTATTCCCCATTCATGAAAATGCCCACTGGAGACTAGTAGTAGTAAGGCCAAAATCAAAATCGATAGAATATTATGACTCTCTAGGTTATAACGGTACCAAAATAATGGAAACCATATTCCTTTACTTAAAAGACGACTGGAAGGACAAATTCGACCAGACCCTAGATAGGACAGAATGGACTTTGCAATCAATGAACACTATACCCCTTCAAAGCAACAGTTATGACTGTGGACCATTCACTTGTAAATATGCGGACCTTTTATAAAAAAATATGCCACTTGAATTTGAATCACTAAACTTACGAGACGAAATCTACAGAAACGCAATAGAGAGAAAATTAAACCCTTAAATTCCTTTCAGACTCCTACCATGCATCCTCGCCGGAGAAATCTACAACATTGACAAAAGTGGAGGACTGCTACCCATAGAACTTGGACGAGCCTATACTGAAACAGAAGAACACCTCCTACTCATACATTACGACGTGAGCACCCTCCGAACCTCCCTAACTGACTTAGAGACATCCCTTACGAAATTCAAAAGGAAACTTCAACGAAATTCATCACAAGTACTCAACGAACACTTGACCACTATAGAACTGAACTTGAAAATCGCATCCGAAAAACTTCGAAACCTGGAACCCCGCAAAGACATAAAAATTAGTCAAAAATCAAAAATATTGAGAACAAAAAGAGGTCTAATCAACGGATTAGGATCAGTCATAAAGTTTATTACTGGAAACTTAGATGACGAAGACAGGAAAAAGTATGACAAAATAATAAAAACCGTATCTCGGAAAAACTCTCAAACCAACGCCCAACTGAATAAAGAACATAGACTATTAATTGAATTAATGGAGAAATATAACAACACCATAACTATGCTAAACAACAACAACCAAGAAATAAAAACCAAATTAGAATCTCGATCAAATTTCGCCAACGAATTCAATGAAGCTCTAATGCGCGAAATAGCAGTACAAATCATAACGAATTTAAACATAATAATAAATCAGCAACGGGAAATAGAAACTTCCTTAGCTTTCTGTAAACTAGGAATGACACACCCGAGTATAGTTCCTCTCCAAGCATTCGAGTCTGAACTGCTGAAAATAGCGAAAGAAAACCATGGAAACAAATTAAAAATGTTCAATAGCACGATAGAGTATGAACTAAACTCAAAAACAGTATGCTCTCTAAGCGACGACCAAATATTTTATATTATAAGAATACCAATATATGTAGATCTAGGTCTTAAATTATATCTACTACAACCTGTACCCATTGTACACGATACAGGATACGTAACCATAATTCCTAAGACAAGATTTGTATTAGTTGATAAGAAATATGTAATCAATTACTCTACTAACAAACTATGTTATAAGAATGGTGACGAATACTATTGTAACAAGGAATTCTTATGTAAAGAGACTTCCACCTGCTCCCAAAACATCATTAAGCGCAACGCTCTTAAAGATTGCCAATTCACAAAAATTCAAATTCAGGACCCCTTTTACTCGTCTATACCAGAGTCGGGTCATATTATTATAACTGCTTTTAACGAAACTATTCTAGAAGATAGAACCCCCACAGGTAACACCTTGCATCGCATCCAAGGAACTTGGATAGTACAGCCATCTGGTGATGAGATCTTACTGAATAACATCCCTATTAGATCAACAGAAACAATCCAAGGAAAATTGAGAATCCCTTTAATACCCCTCAATGAAATTTCGAATCTTGACATTCACCCCGTTGAAATAAATCTAAAAGAATTTTCCTATCTTCCAAAATTTGAAACAGGTTGGCCTTCTCTAATTAACGACGACTTAGTCACAACACACGATTATGTACATATCTTAATAAGTCCACTATATGTTTTGACAGTGATAATATTGACAATACTAATGATCGGATGTGCATACAAAAGAACTAAACGTAGGAAACCCTTAATAACACACCCTGTGAGTTATCCGTTACAGTTTATGACTCCACCACACGAGCCCAGCAGCGTATGACTCACCACGGCGACTCATCCCCCTGCTTCAATCTACGGCGAGAGGAGTTACCACAATCAACCTCCGATCCCCGCAACAGAGAACAAAGGCACTCTTTCATCAACCATGAGTCATCCTCCAGCGGAGATGACCACTGCGAACCTCTTCAAAGGCCCATTGTCTTATCCGCCGCCTGCTGACTTCTGCTGCACACAGCACAAGATAACAACGCCCACGTACTCCCAAGTTAATAAAAACCTCTGGAACCCTTGCGAGAGCGCTCTTTCTTATTCCGCGCTCCGACAGTCACGTTACTTGTATTTTCATTGTGAAAAATAAATCTTTTTAAAAACGGACTCACGTGTTGTAAACTTATATTTTATATATATATATATATATATATATATATATATATATATATATATATATATATATATATATATATATGAAAAAGCGTAAAACTCTAGGATCTGTTTCAGAATGCCCCAAAACGGATTTCAATGGAGAAAATTCTGAAGAATTTTGATTTTAAAATTTTTAGAGCCATTGCAATATCGTATTTTTCTACAAAAATTTACTAAGAGACAGGAGAAAGAACTTGAGCGTGATTCGATTTAGGCCAAGTAGTTTGAACGTTAATACGTACTGATAAAGAGGGTATTTCCCCTCCCCACCACTCCAAGCTAAATCAAACTTTTTTAATCTGCAAATGTATTTTCAATCCTGGGTCCGGACGGCCTCTTGACTCCTTGGTACCTCAGCAAAAGAAGCTTCGCACAAAGAGATCTCTTAAGGAGCGGCTCACAATCATCTCTAAGTGTTCTTATCCGCTTTTCATCCGCTATCTCTCACTCCATTCTCCCATGTTCTCTTTCCCCTATCAGGGTTTACCCCTCTCTCCGTTAGCCTCGATTTTATTAATTCAATTTACTTAACCCTGGTTTTTTTTTTTTTTTTTTTTTGCGCTTTCCCTGTCGAGGTGGAAACCGGTTTTTGTTGGTTTTAACCCCTTATAGCGACTCAAGAGTTTTCCTTGCAAAGAGGTCCGTTTTCAAGCACAAATTGGTTTGAGCGAGATCGAAATCGCCTGTTTGATTAAATTGTTGTTTAACTATAAGCTGAGCAAAGTTCGTTGTCAGAAAAATGAGAGAAGACTATGCTTTTAGAATGCGAAGTGAATCAATTATACACATGACCAATAATTACAATAATCGAATGGGTCTAGAAGAAGGGCGTACGTTAAAAGTTACGAACGAGAACGAATCGGTTTTGATATCGGAAACTACCGATAGATTGCAGTAAAATGCAGTTAAAGAGAAGAGACGTGCTAGAAATGTGACGTTAAAGAGCGTATGTTATCTACCAACTGAAAGAAATCTGAAAAAATGAGGTTTGAAAGTTCTGTTGTCCTCCAAAAAAGTTGCGAAAAATAATATACGTCCTTCTTCTAGTCACCCATTCAACAATCTGATTGTGTCGTGAAAAAATCAAATGCACATGCTTAAAATCCTACAGCTGAGATTTTACCAGGAAAAAATATGAAAAGTTTATATCGAGGAAATTCGTATAACTTTTTGGCATTCCTGCGTTTAGTGGTCGCTGAAGGTCATTCAGGCTAACTGGATTAGCATGTGGTTCATCGTAAGACGTTGCGGACTAAATTTCAGCCCATGAAACGAAATGCAAAGAACATGATGAAATCTGTAATAATGGCTTCTTGAGGACACAGGGTAGAGGAATAATAGCTCCAAGAAGTCAGAGGTAGAAGTGTTATATTTGAGTGGCCTCTTGGCTCTTTTATATATGCTGGCCTGGTGAGGGCGGACACCTCCCCAGGCCAGATAAGGGTAGCATATTTCCACGGGTCCGTGTGCACACCACACCTCTTCCCCTTTACAAGATTTTTTGCCGCGAATTACATGAGTGCAAAAAATTTGCTGTAATTCTTACTAAGCGTGTTACAGTTTGTACACATTGTTAGCAATGCCCGGTTTACAATTGGTACAGGACGCAGCGGCCTGATGAGTAGAGCAGTGGAAAGAGTGTGTACAGTAAAAAAGATGTACTGCAGAAGAGGAGTGTGTTGCAGCAGAGGAGTTTTGCTGCAGGAGGAGAAGATGGACCCATGGAAGTATGAGCCAAAAGGACACACGCACATCCTGCTTCTGGCATCATTGATACGACGAAGGTTGTCACTTCTTCGCCTCCCACCTGTGACAGCGCTTCCTCGTTGGCAGCACGATCCCTGCCAACTATAGAACCTACTACTACATCGGCTTTTCACGCCATGCCTCTTCCATTCAATTACTCTTTCCGATGACTTTTTATGTGATGATGTTTAATGTAATTTTTGGATTTTTCTGTGACTTTTTACCATGTCTTTACCAATCTTACTATGTACTCAACCTTAAGCAAATTTCGCTTTGTACTCTGCAACACGCAAACCAATTCCAGCTACTTATCGCTCTTTTGTACAGGTGTCCTTTTGGCTCATACTTCCACGGGTTCATCTTATCCTCCTGCAGCAAAACTCCTCTGTTGCAACACACTCCTCTTCTGCAGTACATCTTCTTTGCTGTACATACTCTCTCCATTGCTCTACTCATCAGGCCGCTACATCCCGTACTGATTGTAAACCGGGCATTGCTAACAATCTGTAAACATTTTAACACGGTCAGCAAGAATTACAGCGAATTTTTCGCACTTATGTAATTCGCGGCAAAAAATCTTGTAAAGGGGAGAGAGGTGTGGTGTACACACGGACCCGTGGAAACATGTTACCCTTATCTGGCCTGTGGAGGTGTCCCCCCTCACCAGGCCGGCATATATATGAATGGCCTCTTGGCTCTTTCATATATATAACTATATAACACGTCTACTTCTGACTTTTTGGAGTTATTATTCTTTTATCCTGCATCCTCAAGAAGCCATTATTACAGATTTCATCATGTTCTTTGCAGTTCGTTTCATTGGCTGAAATTTAGTCGACATCGTCCTACGATGAACCACATGCTAAGCCAGTTAAGTTGAACAACTCTTTTTGAGCAGTTTAAATTGGACCACATGTCGAAATTGTGCTTTAAAAAAACTGAAAATGACTAGAAACGGATAGACATTATATATATATATATATATATATATATATATATATATATATATATATATATATATATATATATATATATATATATATATATATATATATATATATATATATATATATACATATATATATATATATATTAGGAGAATTGGAGTCAAATACAGTTTGAAGACAACGCCCTAAAATGTTAAAAATACAATTGTGCCCAAAATTATACTGAAAGATGTTGGTGCATATGTTTCATTAGTTTTCTGAAAAATCGATAAAAACTCTTAAAAAAGCCGAAAATTTCCAATCTTTTCTGAATTGCAGAATATTATTGAGAACGAGTGTTTTTGCCATAAAATTGGTAGTGTAAGCTAACAATTTCTTTGCACTCGAAATTTCAAAACACTGTAACATATAATACGATAATATAGGCACGAAAATTCCCTCACAAGATCATGCTGCATGACCGGAAATTTTTCTTATCAACAGAAAAAGTTTGGAGCAAAATTATTCGAGTATTACTTAAACGCTTACCTACTGTCTGCACATATGAGAGACCGGAACCCAATGGCCACCCTTATGGCACCATAACCTCTGAAGTACCCCCATTCACCGAGTTCTTCTAGTTAACATCTGTTTGAACGTAATTTATTTATACTCTTCATACTTCGAGATATTTATTTGCGACCAACACCAACTTTGGGTCAGAAAAAAGGCCAAGAACTTCAGCTATGATTAGGAACCCGCTTGGAAAATTACGCCGGCGCCCGCTAGAAAAATTACGCCGAAACGTGAAGAGGTGGTCGAAGAGGAGGAGAGTGGAGGGGTAGAAGTTATAGAAGCCGAGGAAAAAAGTCTGGTAGAGCGAGAGAGAAAAAAAGTAGGGAT
The DNA here is from genome assembly GCA_030762985.1 of Adelphocoris suturalis. Taxonomy (NCBI): domain Eukaryota; kingdom Metazoa; phylum Arthropoda; class Insecta; order Hemiptera; family Miridae; genus Adelphocoris; species Adelphocoris suturalis. The sequence continues at coordinate 30,213,342 of CM061044.1, read as the reverse complement.
AACCAGTTTAGAGTCGCGGGGAGTCGTGAAAAAGAGGGAAACTCCAGAGGATGAAGGGGAAAAAGGGAGGTTCCCATATTCTTCCCTTCTTATCAAAGGCTCTTCCTCCTGTTTAATCTAAACTTTTGCCACTGATAAGTATCCACTCCTTTTCTCACCGACTTGCCTCTGACAGTAGTTGGATGGAAGGTTCGGGGGGGGGGGGGGGGGGCAGTCGTGGGGGATAACGCTCTCTAACTCAAAGCACCGCTTGACTTTTCTCCTTAAATTAGATCCCTTTTCTTTTATTTTTATTTTTCTTCCTTCTTTGTAATCTAAAAAAAAAAAAAAAAAAAAATTGGCCAGGTGACGTTGTTGGTAATACCTAGGAAAAAGAAATTGCAGTATTTTTCGACCAATAATAAATTATTGAATACTGATACTAATAATTGAATGGGTCTCTAGAAGAAGTGCGTATGTTATTTTTTGCAATTTTTCAGGAGGACGAAAAAACTTTTTAAAAACTGACTTTTTCAGATTTTTTTAGTTGATTGATAACATACGTCCATCTTAAAGTACGTGTTTTTGCTGATTTGCTACTGATATGATAACTTTAAACAAATCCCTGGGCCGCGTGGCCGCATCCCGATTAATTCCAACAAAACAACGGTTTACTTATAGAAATGTTGAAAATACTCGTAACTGTGGAGAGAAGCCACTACAATGAGTTGTTGTTAACAGTCGACTGTTGTCAAGAGGATGAAAATGTTTCCTATGGAGCGGAGTAAATGATGCTATTGCTTTACGTTAAGAATATTGTAACCGGCTTATTAAAATTGTTTATAGTCCAATCAACTTAGTTTAGGAATGTAGCCAGGTACGTAAGGAGGGGGAAATTGGTAGCTTGAGATGTGAACATTTATCACATAAATCAAGCGCTTTTATTGAAAATTTTCAATAAAAATTGAAAAATTTCATTTATATTTATTTTTTCTAATGAAGATAGATACAGCAGCTGTCGTTTCAATAGACAGAATATGTTTTCCGAGCTAAAATATGTTTAGGGTTCGTTAAATCAATCTAATTTTTCACAGAAAGACATGAAACCAATGTTGTCCAGAATGGTCCAAATCGTAAGACGCGGGTGAAAATTGATCTTAGAGACGATCAACACACACCGAACCTTCAACCGTAACACACTTAAACCGAAAGTGAAATCAATGCTTCCGATACCTATTGGTAGATTACGAAGCAAAATTTAAAATTCTGTTTTTTATAGCACAATTTTGCAGATAAGGTATTCATATTGCATAAAACTGATAGCCTCTAATAATATTTGTGCACTTTCAAGTGATCAAATTTCATAGTATTTCAACAGAATTATGGTACGATATGTTACGAAAATTCGTTCATACGATCAAGCTACTTGACTATGACCTTCTTTTTTTCTCAAAATTCAGTAAAAACGCTACGAATCTTCTTTGGAGCCATTCTCGTGCCTCATTTGAACTCCAAAGCTCTCAGAGCTGTATACCGGAAAACGCGAGTAAGGGAACCGAGCCTGCGAAATGGTCATGTCTTGTTGGAGATGAAAGGTCGTTTATTTGACTTAGCTCCAGGAGCTTTTAAGGGGAGCGGGGAAATGTTACTCCTAATTAAAGGATCCTCCCCTGGGCTCCCCCCCGAATTTCACCAGCTTTGTCATGCTTCAGTCCTCCTTTTGCCCCAGAAATAAAACATAGCAAGATTGTAATAAGCGAACGGAAGGCTATGTAATGAATTCAGAAAGCTTTTTCTGTCCCCTTCCCTTTAATCCTTTCAACAGTTTTTTCCTGCCGCCACGCCCAGAGCTTTTTTTTTTTGCTCTCTTTTATTATTCTTTTTCAGTGACAAATTGGATTGAGTTAATGCAAATCTCGGTATGGGGTTGGGAAGTGGCGGTGGTGGAGACAGAGGGGGTGAGAGTTTACCGAGGATGGAAAGTGGAGGGATTGAGCTATGTCCTGTAAACCCAAACCAGGGAGGCCCTAAGGCACCACAAAAGGGCTACTTCTCTTGTACGTTTTATCGAGTTATCAGAAAGGGACATTCATTTTCACTAGCTCTCTCGCTTGGGCAAAGAGACAATTTTTTTTTCTCACGCGCGCGTTTCACTATACTTTTTTTCCGGTTGGTAAATTAAGTGGTATGAAGGAAAGGGTTGGGATTATAAAGAGCGACGCTGGTTCCCGCATGTCCTTTTGATGTTGGGAGCGCGGTGTTGGAACTAGTACATATATATAGTGAGGCGTGACATCAGTGTTGAAACTGATAGTGGCATTCGCCAGATGAGGGCGGCTTTGAATTAAAACACCCTTGCATAGTTAGAGGAAAATTATGTTCAAGCCACAAACACTGGTATTCAATTACGTTAATATACAGGGTGTCCCCAGAAATCCCCCTCCCCCCACCAGCTAATATCGTTATTAATGGGTCAACAAAATAATTTCTTTTTTCAACCTTAATGTTTTTTGTAAGAATCTCAAAAAATGAAAAGAGTACGCATCGCACACGAGCGCAAGCGTGCACAATTGACAGCAACTTCGCACTTTTAAACGAGAATTCCAATTTTTATTGCAGATCTGAATTCTACGTGAAATTGCATGAAGAAATGATCCATCACTCGATTTTTTAAGTGCGCGAAAACGGGCGCAATTCCGTTATTAAAGTTCACTAAAGTGAAATGGTGATTTTAATGGGGATTTTAGCAAACAGTTTTTGAACAGATTAAATTGGTCAAACTTCAAAAAACTTACTAAAAAAATCACTAAAAATGTCTAAAAACGGCCTAAAATTGTTCAATTTAGCAGAGTAGCAGTAAAATCAAAATTATCAACGATTAACTAGAATATTAAAAAATTGTTGCACAAAATTATGCTGAAAACCGTATTCAAATGTCATTAAGTTTTGCTGAAAAATCTGTAAAAACTGCAAACAAGTCTAATAATCCAATATCTTTTTTGAATCACTGAATTTGGTTTATTACGAGTTTTTTGCCATAAAAATGGTTTCAACAATTTTTTTCTACCGAAATTGCTCAAATTTAAATGCAATTTAACATGTATTTTAATACGATAGATAATTTGAGAAAATTCGCTCATGCAATCATGCTGCATGACTGGAACTTTTCTTCTTTTCTTTGACGTTTAAACCTAAGTTTACCCAGTATTAATGATTTTACAGGGGTTGGGGGATTTTTTGGGGACACCCGGTATATATGTCATAGGTAGGCAACATGGGTATATAACTATTAGGCCCAGTATCCAGAAACAGAGTGGCAGCAGCTCTTGGTGGTTTTCTCGAGGCAGAGGGTATCTACAAAGCGTAAGGGCTGGGTTAGGACAGCTGCCCCTGGTATTACCAACCAGTTTTACCTTCTCCAGATGAACATTTCGTAATTGGCGGGCCGTAAAAATAATGGGAGGGTGGCAACACACGCGGTTTTATTGGTTGTACGCACCGTCGCACAGTGGGGCAGAATCGAAAAAACCTGGCCAAAATTTTGACGGTATCTTTTTTTATGTTTTGGGGGGCGGTGATCACGAAAAAAATTTGAAAAAAGTCCAGAACAGTTCCTTTATGAATTTAAAGGTATTTTTCTCTTTGAAAAACTTGTGAACAAAATGTGAACTTTTTTACTGAAATTTTAGGGAAAACTAATGAGATACCCTCATTTACTGTGCTGGGTACTAAAAAATATTGAGATAGTTTGGAGAAGCATAGGTGAGAAATTTATTCAGATAATGAGGTTTATATGAGTTGAAGTCCATAACAATAGGTATAGAAAAAAATGCTAGAGATATAGTCGGTATAGACCTACTAATGTTGTTGTTTCAAAATAAATTATTGCTAATCGTAACTGACATATTTTTACACCTGCAAGAAGTGTGTTAAAGGCGATAAGAAGAAAAAAAAAAAACGCGTTCACGCAATATACAGGTATATATACATACAGACCGATACATCAAACTTACAAGAAGTATAAAAAATAAAAAAGTGAGTTGTCTGCATATCAATCAGAATCGTCTGAATCACTAAAAATACAAGAGGATATTATTGGGGTTTCAAACAAAGCTATTGTTTCTGAAAAGAATGGGTTTGCAGTCGTATTCTTAATTTCCCGCATAGAGGATGGAAACGGATCGGACGCGATTAAAAGCCGCGAATTTTTCTTGATGAAAAAAGCTTTGTTTCTGCTGGCTCTGATCATTTTTGTCAGATATTCGAATTTAAATGTTTTGATCTTGAGATTAATTTGATGATGATATCGTATTCACATAGACCACAGTAATCAACAATTCGGTCAGCAAGAAATTTAATTTTATCGTCCAACTCAATTTTATCAGAATTCCACAAAACATGTTTTCAGATAGATTCGGCCCGAAACGTCACTACTAAACATCGGAACAAAACTAAACTAGCAGTTATTTCTTCCAGCTTACCTATTAACAGGTTGATCGATGATCGGAGCACGTCAATGTTTTTCCGATTGTTACTCTGCCGGAATGAGGGTCCAGAGGTCAGATACTTTTGAAATGAGTTCTCAGGGATGTCAGGTGACCAAAACACAAGCTACCAGTAGAAATATCCAACTTTAAATTTTTCTTATTTTGGCCAGGTTTTTTTATTCTGCCCCACAGTGCGACGTTAGCATCACTCAAACCGCTACTCAATTGTTTTCACGTGAGCCTTGATATTCCAACGGCCCTAGCCAATCACCCAGCTTACCTCGGCAAACGGCATACCTAGGTACCTCTATAGTCACAGCTGGGGCAGAGTTACCCAGGGTTTGAGAGATAACCTCCGTTCTAGTTATGCCTTATTACCAACATCGCTGGGTTAACCCCTGCCTCCCGTTCTAAATAAGTAAACGACGCTCATCTATGTTTCAGTTGAAACCTCAACTTGTGGGTACAAGGTACCCTTAGGAGCAAAATTCGCTCATCTGGTCATAGTGCAAGACTGCAAATGTTGTAGCGAGACTTCTCTTCAATCGGATTCGGATACGCGCTATCATCCGCCTAAAACATCTGCCATTACATTAATGAAGCCGAGTCGCTTCTTCCGCCATTAACTGTGAAAAGGCTGATGCCTCTCAACTTCTTTTCAGGAGCCCTCGACTCAAGAAGTGACGGTTTTATCTCTTCACCGTTTTCTCCGTCGAAAATTTTCTACTGTCGGAGAAGAGTTGAAAAAGGAGTGAAATCTTCCTCTCAGCTCACATTGACAGACTTTTTTCTGAGTTTTATTTTATATTTTCTGTATTTCACGACACTCGTGATGCACGAACATGTTTATTGCATCTACTTCTGTGAATACCGTTGAAAGGGTTCGCTGACAGATGGTTCAGACTAAACTGAATTGCGTCTCAATATCAAGGACAAAATAAACTGAGCGTAAAGTAAGAGGAATCATAGAGTCTGAGATTCTCACCACTTCTAATTTTTTGGGTATTATGTGTCTTCCTCATTAAAGTCGTGAAAAATATCACGCTAAGATGACAACATTAAGAAATGTCATATAATGTATAATTTCCATAAATTCATTTTCAAAATTCAAACAGCCTTCAAAAATTGATAAACGTCTCAATGTTGTTTTTCCCTCGTCTGTGACGTGAAGAAACTACTTGTGCTTGAAATGTGTGTAGATTTTCCCATTTTAGCTTAAAAATTACCACAAATTTTTCCAACTTTTCAAGCAGATTCTTGACATATTTGATTTTTCCGTTTTCCAAATTAGTCTAATTTAGTGATTTTTCCGATTACCTCAACACTCATTGCTGCAAATCGTAGTTTTTTTTAATACTTGGTAGTAATGAAATAGTTGGTAAATAAAATGTGTATGGGTAATTTAAAAGATGCAGTCAAACAGCTAGACTAGGGTAAACTTTTTCCAAGTATGTAGTATTCATTACTTAGTAGAAAAACGCTACTTATTACTTACTATTACTTATTACGATTATTACTCAATGGTTTATTATTTCTGCGTTAGATAGCCCTACTACGCAGATCATTGGTCTATAATTATTAAACTCAGCATGTAATATATGATCAGAACATGGCGCATCGTGCCTCCAATAATATGGGTTGTTATTATGGTGTATGTGTGCCTCCAAGAAAGATGGTTGAGGGAGAGGACCCCCTCTGTAGAATGACACATATCTATTCAGTTGTAGCTATTGCACAATTAGTTCCTCAATCAATTATTGCTAAAATGACACGATATCATGGAGAGCTAAGGACACAGAGTGTCCACGAAGTGGTAAAACGTTGGGTCTTGGTGCATAGGTAGTGAGTAGTAAGGTAGGAAGCAAGAGCGAAGAAAACCCCAGATGGCGTTCTGATGTAAACTTAATTCCGCTCATCTCTCTTCCCTTTCCTTCCCGCAGCCTTTTCTTCCTTCGTTCCATTTTCTCCGCTGTTCCTAATCAGGTCACGTATTTTGCACGGGTCACTTGAGACTTTTTAGAGGTCTACCGCCGCCTGGTCCCACCTCCCATCGGCCTCTTCATAAACCATAATTCCGACCGCAAGACAAGTTTCCTTGTTTCTTACGAGTATTTTCGTTTAAGTAGTTTTGGGAGGAGGGAGAGATTTATTATGCAGCTCAGATTTACTAGTGGGCTGTCTTGAAGTTTTGGTTGGTTTTATCTCCGAAATAAATACGTTTCTATCACTCAGTGATATAAACTGAAAGGACCTCAACATCCTAACTACACAGACAATACATCGGGTCAGAACGCTGCAAATTATTACACGATGGTTTATTATTTCTGTGTTAGATTGCCCTTCTAGGCATATCATTGGTCTATAATTGTTAAACCCTGTATGCAATATATATTATATTATGATCTGAACATGACGCATCGTGCCTCCGAGAAAGGTTCGTACTTTTACAGCTCCAAGACAATTTTACGCTTCACACTAAATATGTTTAAAAAACGGGGAAATGATGCTTGAAGTAGTTTACATCAGTGCATGCGCAGAATGGAGTAATGATTTGAGAAAAATGAAATTGGTAGGAAACAATCCAAAGCCTAACCCACGAATTCCCAGAAAATGTAATCAAAATCTAATGAAAACTAAACCTTGTTCCTGGGAGTACAATTTCTCGCATGCGCTAGAGCTAATAATGATGTAATCATGTTGAAGTTAACATGGAATAATTGAACTATTGTCCCCCATTTATGCGTCAAATTTGAGCTAGATCGGACGACGGGGGCGTGAGAAATTGGTGCTTGATGGAATTTACGTCTGCGCATTTCATAGATGAAATGTACCCTAACCCGATTCTTCCGGTTGGATATTGTGGAAATTGAGCTTTTACAAGGATTTGCGGACATACACACACACACATATCTTAGTCAGTCATCTTAAAAACACTCAAAAAGTAGGACAGTTAAAAAACAGTTCCATTCATGCAGCATGCTTGTATGAACGAATTCTCGTAAATTATGGTATAAAATTATGTACCACATATATTTTTATTTATGGACAAAATTTGTGTTCACATATCTTCCGAAACCGCTCGTCCTATTTTGACCAAACTTTGATATGAAGTATTACTATGGCGAAACTTGTGCCTCGCTGACTTTGGTGAGGATCAGCTGACCTCGAGCCGTAATATCAGTCATAATGATGGCAAAATCTTGATCACGAAATCTCCTATTCGCTTTAGGATTTTGATAGGCAGCCTCTCTGGGACAACAAAAGACGAGCAAAGTGAGGAGCGCCATCCTGAACAGCTGAGTGTGCTAAAATCTCTTCTATTCATCGTAGGACGTTGAAAATCAATAGGAAGGCTTTCTGGAGTGATAAGAGACGAATGACATTACAGGCTCCATCCTGATCAGCTGAGTGTGCTAAAAGTTGAGTCGTCCGTCTGATTACAACGATATCTTATAGGGAGCCTCTCTAGGACAACAAGGGATTTTTTTAATTTTATTGTATGTCAAATTTATTTTTTTCAGAGTGGTCCTCTTGGCAAACTACACTCTTTCCACTTTCAGAATTTCGTAATAAGCCGAGAAAAGGAACAAGAAACAAAATAGATAAAAATATTGAAAAAAATCAATGAGCAAGCATGACTGAAAACAAAAACTAGACAGAATCATAGTAATAACAAAACTTGAATAATCAAAAGTGAGTAAAATAAACTGTAAACAAATATACAACAAGGGACGAATGAAACGACGGGCTCTACCCTGAGCTCTAGCTGACCGATTCACGTGGCTTTTTTGCAACAGGTCCGCTAACTAGCAAAACGTAAATGGGAAAGCATTTTGGAAACAAAATTTCAAGTGATTAGGTCAAAATTACTATTAACCACGGCTCACCTAGCGACAAATAATCACCGAAATTCGTTCAGTGAAACTTGACATTCGCGTTTGAAGCTTGACTTTTCTTGTAATAATATTTTACGTATCTCTATTCGAAAAGTTGGTTCTGTTTACGCATACTGCGTACTTAAGTCTTTTTTTTTTAAATAATATTCTGCAATTTTAAAAATATTTGTATTATGGGCTTTTTGACATGTTTCATGTCTTTAGGATGGACCGTGATTTGAATTTTTGCAAGATCGCAGAGTGAGCAAACGTAGTTGAATCACTTAACCTGGTTGAAACACTTACCCAGATCGAGCAACGTACCTAGGTTGAACGATATATCCAGGGCGAACCACTTACCCAGGTCGAAGCTAGGGGATATGCGCCTTATAAGCTATGTACCACTTCAATAAAGAACATTTTTTTTTTCAAGTTATTATTTTATTTTTTTGTATTTCAACGATTTTGGAGCTACTGTAATGTTTACGGAAAATTCAATAGAAGCTGTGGGTACCATTGGCGGTTTTCACATACGTTATTCTCCCAATACGAAGAATATGTTTGAGAGGCATAACACAAGCAATGGCCATAATATAGAATATTCTATATAATATAATTATAGAAAATCTCTGATATTATTGAATATATATAAAGCTGATCTCATTAACATCTCAAAACAGTAGTATTTATTTACCTGCTCCGTCCAAGAGCCAAATTTATGGGGATGATAAGGGTCTGGTGGAGAGTTGAGGGAGGGGAGGGGGGGGGATTGTCAATGTAAAATTGGTACATTTGCGCTTGGCTCGGGTATTCAGTGGCTCCGACGGCTCCAGCCGGCACGATCCTACAAGGAGAGAATGGGCGTCTGCCAACTTGCGACCCTCCACCCCTCCCCCCATTACTATTGGCAACTATAGTGGCCTCCTCCTTCTTCATCCACAATGCCGACCCCCTCTCACACAATTCCACCCCCTCTCACACGATTCCACCCTTCACACCCTTACCGCTAACCAACCCCTTTCACCAATACCGCTATCCCACTCCTTGAATGTCATTACTTTCTCAACACACAGATAGGTCAGAAGATCGTTGTTCAATCACCATTTTCGTTAATCATTTTTTATGTTCCTGCTCACCCATCTGAAGGTTTCAAGTAACGAATCTCAAATGTGTGTAAATGCCAATGTGCCTGTGTGGAACTGATCAAGAAAACTTTGAAGAACTCTATCGCATCCACAACACTGGTAGTTTTGGCGCACGTTTTGGCGCAAACATTACACCAATGCAGCATTATTTCCTTATTGAAGTTTTCACTCAATCTCCAAATTTACGTCCATAGAACTTTTAAACATTATTTGTAACATTTCAATGATATATGTATAGGTACATTTATGTCACGGAATCAAGCCACACCCAACTTGGCAGACTTCTTTTTAGCGAATTTTTGAAGAAAATTAAGCTATTGCTCTCGCCTCAAAACATGTAGAATGTGAATTTTTGAAAAACTTTTATGCAGAAATCCGTTTCAGGCTATTCTGAATCATATTCTGAAGTTTAACGCATTTTTTTATGTATGTATGTATGTATATATGTATATATGTATGTATATATGTATGTATGTATATATGTATGTATGTATGTGTCATTCCAGACGATAACTGTCCGTAGAATTGTGCTAGAAACTTCAAACAAATTTTAAAATGTTAAGGACACAAAACGAAAGTTCAAGTTCGTTGGCCAGCATGATCGGATTACATCTTCGGGTTGAAATTTTCAAAAATGTAGTCAAAAATTCCAAAATAGCCTGTTTTTTTGCGATTTGTTGTGCGAAATAATTTTTTCAGCATACTAACATGTGGTATATTCGGAATCAGCGTAAAATTTCCTATAAGAATATGTATCAAGTTTTCAAAAATTTCAAAGTTGAAAAATCAGTCAAAAATCGCAATAATGCCGTTCGCTAGTTGTAAAAATCGGTAATATTTGCATGAAACATTGTCCAAATTCAGATTGAACTACTCTTATGGAAGTATCCCTGTATAACCAATCCTAGAAACATGCTGTTTAAAACGTAGGTAGTAGGTGCTTTAAAAAAAAAAAAAAAAAAAAAAATGTAACCACAACTGATGAGTTTACTCTGTGCATGTGTTAATAATTTGATTCCATGTTCGTCTATCAAAATCATAAACTAAAATTTCTCAACTGGATCAATGGCGACTGAAATGTCGAAGATTTCTTCAAAAATTCGCTCATGGGGTCATGCTGCATGACTGGACTTTTTTATAGAGAACTAGCGTTACCCCGCGCGCGTTGCTGCGCCCAAATTAAATTTGTTTATTGATCGTAATTTTAAACTGTTATTAAGAGGTGATTGGATGGACGGAAGCTTAGCCTTTGGTTTCTCCCTCCTCCTCCTCCTCCTCCTCCTCCTCCTCCCTCCTCCTCCCTCCTCATCCTCCTCCTCTCTCCCTCCTCCTCCCTCCTCTTCCTCCTCCTCCTCCCTCACTCCTCCTCCTCCTCCTCCTCCCTCCTCCTCCTCCCTCCTCTTCTCCCTCATCCTCCTCCCTCCTCCTCTCTCACTCCTCCTCCCTCCTCTTCCTCCTCCTCCTCCTCCCTCACTCCTCCTCCTCCCTCCTCCTCCTCTTCCTCCCTCCTCTTCCTCCCTCATCCTCCTCCCTCCTCCTCCTCCTCCTTCGGTCTTGGCTTGGGTAGTTAATTTTGTAAACAATAAATTTCTAAAACCTGACACTGCACCCTTTTATGCCCTCTGGGTCAGAGCCCTTTGAACGGATTTGCACCAAACTTTACAGGAACAATCCTTGAATCATGCCTAATAATACCTGAAAGTTTCATTACAATCTGTCGAGCGGTTTCGGAGTCTATAGGCAACATACATACATACATACATCCTCTTTTATAGATATAGATTTTAAGATCTACAACTATGCTCTAAGGTACTTTTTCAATAAAACTTACCGTTTTCGAGAAAAATCCAAAAAACCTAAAATTTTGACCTTTGGCCCCGAATAAGTCCCTAAGCTCACATGGGACTGATGGGGACTTTTGACACTTTATTCCTTGTGGTAAACCTAAGGTCTCTACGAAGATTTGGCTCTGTCGGAATTTTCTTTATTTGATCACTATTTTTATGTCTAAAATGACCGGACTACTAGCACTTTTTGCCGAGTAAAATGCGCAGGAGGGCTGTTGAGTTGCACTTTGTGTTCAATAACCACTAATCTACTCGTACACGTGCCCTTCAAAAATTGGAAGTGTCCTCCCAAGAAGGAGGAGGACGTATCCGTTTTATAAGCTGATTTTTTTTTTTAATTTCTTCTTCATGTCCCTTTCTTCTTTTTTCTCAACTTATTCAGATTGAATCACTGTCAAGTTTGTCTTCAAGGCTTCTTGCATCAATTTTAGTTTGATTAGAAAGCTGATGTGGGAGGCTCTTTTATGATTGCGCACAGTCTAATTAACGAAAAAATAATAGATATCAAACTACGACTATGAGTACATGAACCAGAGCGCGCTATTGGTGAGGATGAGTTCAACGAAAAAGAGTCAAGCGACGGTCGGAGAAAAATCAAGTTATACAATTTCGAAATTTCCCCTCCATTCCCTGCGGCCAATAAAATTGAGAATTAAGAACTAGAATAGATGGAGAGCATGAACAGTTTTCAGTTGGACCTGAAAAATACAGTACCCCATGAAATTTGCATTTTTATTAGAAAGTTAGGGCTGAGTTACAGGGACAGTCAAGAGGTGTTGGAACTTCCAGTGTTTGAAAATAGTAATAATCGCATAGTGAAAGAAGAAATTTTTATAGGTGCTGATCCATCCGACATTCATTAGTAACTCTCGGGGCTGAAAAATAGTCATTAACAGATGAGTTACATTGACTTGGCACCTTTTCGTAGGAATACCCATCTAAACTCGGCTCCACGCGCCTCTATACCTTGTAATTGTATTCTAGATGCCATAAAAATTGCTCCATTTATATTTCACCACGGTAGTTCGATTAGGGAAGAAATTGGCCACGAGAGTCCTTCTGCTGACCAATGTGCCGCCATACCTTGTAATTCACTTCTAGAGTGACTTCGTCTTGAATATAACTCCGTGAACACCAAACTTTACTAGTCCCTTTGTATGAAACAAAAGCTGATACAGCAATAAATGCTGAAACGACGTAGAAATCCACTTATAGATCAACTGAAGTTAAACGGGGTAAAATAAAACAATTAGGTACCTTCGCTTCACTTGTCTGCAAACATTTAACGTAAGTCATGAACCATTGCTATTATATCAGCTGATTCTTTCGTCACAATTTCCACTTGACGCTATTCCCTCAGGGTGTTATTTTTTTATTTATTACTGTTATTTCCAAAGTTTTCGATATTCTGATTTTTCAATATATCAGCCCTTTGATTCCACCTTTTAAGACAAACAGACAGCAATGCCTCGAACTCTGTCATAATTAGACCCCAAATGTGATTTTTGACCCAAGTTTCATCAAGTGTGATCCAATAGTTTCGGAAAAAAGCTCTGGACGGAATTGTTTTTATTTTTATTTTTTTTATTTTGGGATTCTAATCTATAACGAACTTGGAGTCCCTAAAGGTGCAATGGGGGCCTAAATCCACACTCATAGAGAGACAGTACCATAAGAGATACAACTCGTACTAATAGCATCTGTGCAATGTTCGGAGAAGATCATTTTCTGTTTCTCGGATCCTCATCTATCGCCAACCATAGCAATTCGACAACGTAAGAATGGGCCGCCAGGCGCCGAAGTGACAGACGCGCAGCGCATTCTCTTGGATATTGCGGGAACTGTCACAAAACCATCTTGAAACGCGAAACATAGAATCTTGAAGGGGATTAAAATTATTTTTTGTCTTGTTCGATTACAAAGGTTCATTATTGAAAATAATAAACCAATATTACAACTGTAAGATCTACTTCAACACCAACCACGAAACGCCCTGTGCCCGACATTTAAAAGATAATAGAAGAAGAAAGAGAAGTGCCTACACCAAGTTTCACCTAGTTCACCTAGTTTCTTCTACTAACACATAGGTTAAGGAGGGACCGGATAGGATGTAAAAAATTCGTAAGTATTTTTCTCGTCCATTTTTTGAACAATTTTGATGGAGTTTGCGGCATTTTCCTATGGAAACAGTTCCATACTGCAACTCACAATTTGAAATCCAATTTTGGAAATTTTGCTAAACATTTTTTTTTTGCATGAATTTGAAATTTTAATTAAATAAAAAATGCACATGGCTAAAAAAGTTGTGGTGTTCAGTAGTTAATATTATAAAGAAACGAATGTCATCTATCACATCAACATAGGGAATAAATTAGCTGAGAAATTTTTGTTATAGGGTAACGGGGAATTCTGAGATATTCATAGGCCATACGGTGGTGGGAGTGGATTGTCAAAGTCACGCAAGTTCAGCCGGCTACTGGTAGATGGTATTATTGCGCTCACTGTTCACCCCGTGTCCACTACCTTCCCCCTCCCGGGGGATTGTATCACCTGCCCGACGGGTGCCTGATCAGTCCCTTCGCTACCTCCCTATCTACTCATCTTCGGTGCCTGGATTTATTGACAAGCTCGGTTCACTTCACTTTTCTTCAGAATAGACATGTGTACATAATATCGGTACCTACCTACCATTTCACTACCTCACTACAGAATTCCCACAAAAATTATCTTGTCTCCAAAATTACCAGTGCATTGTTCCCGCCAAAATGGCAGACCAACAGCAGACGTCACGGCACCACTCTACCTGATAACAAATTTTTCTCAGCTAATTTATTCTCTATGTTGATGCGATAGATGGCATTAGTTTATTTGTAATATTACCTACTGAAAACCACAATGTTTTTAGCCATGGGCATTATTTATTTAATTCAAATTACAAATTCATGCAAAAAAGATTTTTTTTTTAAGCAAAATTTTCAAAAATTGGATTTTAAATTGTGAGTTGTAGTATGGTACTATTTCCATAGGAAAATGCCACAAACTCCATCAAAATTGTCCTAAAAATGGCTGAGAAAAATACTTACCAATTTTTTACATCCTATCCAGTCTCCCCTTAACCTGTATGATAGTAGAAGAAACTAAGTGTGACTTGGTGAACTAGGTGAAACAAGGTGTAGGCACTTCTCCTTCTTCTTCTATTATCTTTTAAATGTCTTAGGTCTTTAGAGACTTATGTCGGTCACAGGGCGTTTTGTGGTTGGTGTTGAAGTAGATCTTACAGTTGTATATGGTTTATTACCTTTCTAATCGAACAAGACAAAAAATAATTTTCATCCCCCCCTCGCGATTTTATGTTTTGTGTTTCAAGATGATTAGAATCCAAAATTCGAAAGAAAAAAAATCCGTCCAGAGCTTTTCTCCGAAACTACTGGATCACACTTGATGAAACATGGGTCATAAATCACATTTGGGGTCTAATTAAGACAGAGTTCGAGGCATCGCTGTCAGTTTTTCTTAAAAGGTGGAATCAAAAGGCTGATATATTGAAAAATCAGATTATCAAAAACTTTGGAAATAACAGTAATAAATAAAAAAATAACACCCTGAGGGAATAGCGTCAAGTGGAAATTGTGACGAAAGAATCAGCTGATATAATAGCAATGGTTCATGACTTACGTTAAATGTTTGCAGACAAGTGAAGCGTAGGTAGGTGTTTTATTTTACCCCGTTTAACTTCAGTTGATCTATAAGTGGATTTCTACGTCGTTTCAGCATTTATTGCTTTATCAGCTTTTGATTCATACAAAGGGACTAGTAAAGTTTGGTGTTCACGGAGTTATATTCAAGACGAAGTCACTCTAGAAGTGAATTACAAGGTATGGCGGCACATTGGTCAGCAGAAGGACTCTCGTGGCCAATTTCTTCCCTAATCGAACTACCGTGCTGAAATATAAATGGAGCAATTTTTATGGCATCTAGAATACAATTACAAGGTATAGAGGCGCGTGGAGCCGAGTTTAGATGGGTATTCCTACGAAAAGGTGCCAAGTCAATGTAACTCATCTGTTAATGACTATTTTTCAGCCCCGAGAGTTACTACTGAATGTCGACTGGATCAGCACCTATAACAATTTCTTCTCTCACTATGCGGTTCTTACTATTTTCAAATACTGTAAGTTCCAACACCTCTTGACTGTCCCTGTAACTCAGCCCTAACTTTCTAATAAAAATGCATTAAAAAAAAAAAAAAAAAAACATGACAAAAAAGAAAAAAAAATGTAATGTATTTTTTAGGTCCATTTTTTTTCATGCTCTCCATCTATTTAAGTTTCTATAAACCCCAGTTTCTCAATTTTATTGGCCGCAGGGAGTTAAGGGGAAATTTCGAAATTGTGTAACTCGATTTTTCTCATGACCTTCGCTTGACTCTTTTTCGTTGAACTCATCCTCACCAAGAGCGCTCTGGTTCATGTACTTATAGTCGCTTCCGACCTTCTACTTGCTGTCTTATAATAGAAGTTCATTTAGACATTATGAAGCAGTTACGCAGGTACCCAATAGCTATTACAACTGAAATTGAACCCAAAATAAGGTGAACACTAGAATTACAAGCTTGATATTAATAATTTTTTCGTTAATTAGACTGTGCGCAATCATAAAAGAGCCTCCCACATCAGCTTTCTAGTCAAACTAAAATTGATGCAAGAAGCCTTGAAGAAAAACTTGGCAGTGATTCAATCTGAAAAAGTTAAGAAAAAATAAGGAAGGGAAATGAAGAAGAAGAAAAAAAAAAAAAAAAAAAAAAAAAAAAAAATCAGCTTATAAAACGGATACGGCCTCCTTTTTGGGAGGAAACCTCTAATTTTTGAAGGGCACGTGTACGAGTAGACTAGTGGTTATTGAACACAAAGTGCAACTCAACAGCCCTCCTAGGCATTTTACAAGGGAGAAGATGATCATGAGAAAATTTACCTTGATAAAATGGTACATACTTTATTGATATGGTATCCTCAAAACCTGACGCACTGTTGAGAATCTGACTCACTTACGAGTTAGTTCACAATTTCAGTTACCGGTTATTTTATAAAACTGGTAGGTAGCTGATTTTTACTTAAGTTTGCCATTTCAAAAAATGTTATTCACCTTGAAGTTGAAGGAGACTGAACATGAAGTTGAAAGAAGACTGGACATTATTATTTCTGAACTAGATAACCCTTCCACGTAATTCACTCATCTATGTTCATAAGATGTTGTCTCTGATACATTATCTAAACTCGGCGCCTTGTTACCTTGTAATTGTATTTAAGATGCCATAAAAAGAGCTATACTACTAATATTTTAGCACGGTGTATCGATTAGAAAGGAATTACCCACGAGGATCCTTCAGCTGATCAATGTGTCGCTATACCTTGTAGTATGTGATGACTTCGTGAACATCAATCTTTCCTAGTCCCTCTGTACGAAAGAAAAGCTGATGTCAAAATACCTACAATGGTGCAACATACTGTATATATACACGACGTGGAAATCCACCGATTGAACAACTGAAATTTAATCAGATACAGTAAAACACACACCTAAGTTTCACTTGTCCGCAAATATAAAACATAAGATATTTTGAAAACCTCGTTTCAAAAGGAACTCTTGTAAAGATAATGGCATTGTAAATTAAATACATCAGTTGATTCGGCGGTCTCAGTTTATTATGTTCAGGCTTACTTACTATACTTACTATTATAGGCAATTTTTACTATGTTCAGAGAGTTTTGCATTCA
Organism: Adelphocoris suturalis; assembly: GCA_030762985.1. Taxonomy (NCBI): domain Eukaryota; kingdom Metazoa; phylum Arthropoda; class Insecta; order Hemiptera; family Miridae; genus Adelphocoris; species Adelphocoris suturalis. Next base: position 30,196,235 of record CM061044.1, on the reverse strand, counting down.
TATTCGTGTTGAAGTTTTTTTTTTTTTTTTTTTCTGTCATGTTCTAGCCCTTAGGGAAATAGCGAGCATAAAAACATTAGAAAGTTTTCGATATTCTGATTTTTGATATTTCGGCCCTTTGATTCTACCCTTTAGGATTGAAAGAAAGTGATGCCGAGAATTCAGTCCCAACTAGACTATAAAAAATTCGACTTTTGGCTCTAGTTATCTATTAAAAAGATTCAATATTGAAAATGATAAACCATATCGGATCTCCTAAAAAATATTGACTTCAGGGAAGAAGTCACAATTGGTGATCTTTCCTCAGTGACCGGGTGACATTTTACTTTATGGAAGGGGTTGAAGCCTCGAGCTCGGTACCCGTAACAGTGGCGAAGCGAGACGGAAGCCAAAGTCGAAGCAAGAGCTTTCCCCGGTTCTCCCAGCAGGGTGTGATAACAAACCTTGAACGCTGTAGGAACACCTTATTGTTTCTAGGCTGACATTTAAGCCCCGCTCAGGGGAGGGTCGAACATCACTCTTCTTCCATCTTCCCCCCAACCCTCCCAACAACCCTATCAACACACCTACGCACTCTCGACACACACACAGGCTTCCTCACTCACCCCAAGGATATTACATACCTCCGTGAACCTCCTAGAGTCTTGATATTCTTTTATTTTTCTCTTCTTCGTTTCTCTCTTTCTCCGGAGCAATAAAACAGGTTTCCCCTGCCATCTTTATTGACACATTCCGTTCTGTCCTTCCCGTCTTCTTCGTCTCACCACAATTTATCCGATTTTCAGGCACATACCTCAGTGGAACCCATTGACACATTTATTGAAGAGCTACCCGTAACGTAATGTTTTCTCTACTTTTCTTTGGTAATATAGGTGTTGTGAATGTATGTTTTTTGTTCATTTTGACGAAACATGCTACGAGTCCTTTCTCCTAACTGACACTTGATACTGACTTAGAGGTGAAGGTATTTATTTATGATTAGTACGGGCATAGCCCAATAAAACGAAACACAATTTCAAGAGTGATAATCATAAAGTACACTAACTGTTTTTTTTTTTTTTTTAATTTAAATGATAAATATCCACATCAAATGTATTAAACATAAAAAGTCCAGACATGAACTAACCGCATTAAAGAAAAGAATTATTACGCAACGGAGAGAAATCCCGGCCCGTGGACATTGTTAGAGTTTGTGGCAAATAAGAAAAAACGTATCGTTGTTACGTATCCCTTAATTCGTAGGGGATACGTTGTCGTTGTAACGTCGACGTATTGGCGTTGCCATGGGCGTCACGTTCACCGCATCTTGTTTCGATGCATCAGTAACCTCAAATTTAGCGTTAGGTAACTCCCCACGTAATACTACTTCAAACACCGAAAACACTTGAAGGTGGTGGCCAATTACCTCTCTGGTTGAGGTGGGAAAAAATACTAATAATAAATAAATTAATAAAATAAAATAACACAGCTAAAACATATTTCCAATTGTTTGATATGAGATTACGAGAAATAAAGGTTACACAAGCGATACCGTTCGCTATTGAAGTGGTATCGGTAAACGCATTGCATTGCCAGGCTGCGATATGTCCGCTGAAGGAATGCGGTTGTATTTGCAGATGCGTTGCCAGTTTCATGCCACTAAAACTCTCTAATTTCAATGAAAAGTACGAAAGTCAACAAAGAACGTTGTTTTTTTTTTAATGAAAAATAAAGATTTATAATGTTGAAACAATTTTGACGATTAGGTCATCATCGTGACAACCAATAACTGAACATTAGATAGATAGGACATATGTAGCATGTATAGTCAAAATTGAAAGAAAGCTTGAATCCCATTGGTTGAGAGTAAGGAAAGGGCTGAACCAATCAAGTGCCAACAAACTTGAAAGTGATTGAAGCTAATCAGAAGAAAAGAAAGTGAGGGGAAACGGATAATGTTTGTTACTGATGATGATGTAACCTTCGAAATCGATTCAACATTATAACTTCATTTTTCTTAGGTAACGTTCTTGATTCATCTCCGTTTTCCTAATAACCGTAGTTGGTTCCATACTTTCATGTATTTTACCTACTCTAGATCCGTAGCCAGCCTTCAATATCTCATTCAAGAGCGTAACACCCACTCCCACACCTCTCCCTAAAAGTCCGTGAGAAATGGAGACGGCCCGGAGAGCGAATTACCGGCTCTGCGGAGGGTGGGAAGGGTGATTTGGTTGAAGACTCAACTGGATGAGGGACGAGAGAAGAGAAGACTAGCTTCCTTGATAGTCGAAGCTCATAAATAATTCACGGAGCAGGTTCGCTTTTCTTGCAAGTTTCCTACAAATACAATAATAGTCCTCGCCTTCATTTGATGAGGCCTTCTTGGTATACTTTTGGAAAGTCGGAAATGCCATTACTGTCACCCCCAGTTTTCCAGCCGTTCTGGCCGCTACTCCGCCTTATTTTTAGCATCCCTTTTTCCCCTTATCCCCCCGAGAGCATCACGCGTTGAATAATAAAAATCAAACTTTCCCCATTCAGTATGTCAGTGAAAATGATGAACTAGGTACCTGTCTACCGGCCTAAATTTTCCTCCTATATTTTATCGTTATTGTAACACTGTTTTATAGGCGAAAACTTATTAGGAAAAGGAAAATTAAGTTTTTCAAGTCTTCTACATGGTAGTTGAACTGTAGATTATAATCAGGGATGATCTAGAAGGGAATATTTGATTTAGTCTTTTTGATGGTCTGCGATGGTAATCGGTGTGTAATTAAATTTTAATTTAACAGTTAGAGAAACATTTGAAGGAGGGACGAAGAAAGAATGAGAAAATCGGAAAAGTTCCATTCATACAGCATGATGGTTTTAGCGAATTTTCGAAAATAATCGCATACATATTATTATGTACATAACATTTTATAGAAAGAAAAAATCTGTCTGAATAATTCCCACAAATCCTAAAATGGTTTTGGATATATATATATATATATATATATATATATATATATATATATATATATATATATATATATATATATTATTCTTCAATTTTTCACGAAATATTAATGCAATTCAAGTACTACACTTTAGCTCAAAAATTGTAAAAAGTTGGAGTGGTTGACTTTTGGGACACCCTGCATATCATATCTAATCACAAGACATCACCTCGACTAATTCAATTCCAATATTATTTCTTCAACTTTGTTCTGGTATCCTTCAAAGGAGCCCGTCGGATAATAACAATTATGCTTATTTTTTATTTTAAAAATCTAAATGCTTTCGTATCATAAATCATACGTTTTTCAGTCCTCTGCACAATTGAGTATGCCTTCAACATTGAGGATAATTAAAATAATATCATTACAACAGCGAGATAAGTAATCATTCCCAATTACGTAGTAGTAGGTTGGTCATTTCTAAATTTCCAAACCGTCCATGTGGAACTTTGTCCTGTGAGTATGGAAGCAGAACACATTTATCATTTTGCGAAATTGAATGTACATCAACAAACACATATATATAAACGTTGTTTATCTCTCAGTATTTTTAAGAAATGTTAAGATAAGGGTAAAGCAGATGTTACACAACCCGACGTCACGTTTTGCACAAAAACAGCGTAATTTTGTTTTACAATTGGTGCTGATGTCATTTTTATCTAATATGGTTTCCAAGTATAGGATGATATTTTCGATCAAATCTTAAATGAACCAATAATTTCTAGGGTCGAGAATCTCAGTGTTCTCTTCATCTCAGTGTTTTATTCCCTTAAATATGCTAGTACAATTCCTCCTCTGATATCCAGGTAAGAAATGTTGTTTCCTGCATAACAGTGAAGAATCTAAGATTTTGCCTTACCATCAATCCTGGTCATGATTGGTCAATACCATTTCCTATTCCTTATTTAAAGTGCTGATGTAAGGGGAGTATAATAATTGAAGGAGCCCTGGGGTTCATATTTATGTCCAAATAGGTGATAGTACGGTTATGCTCACCTCTCAAGGGGGGAAAATACCAATAGTGAAGAGATCTTACTTCCGCATCAGCCAGCGACCAACTGCCGTTCTGCAAACTAGTCGAAGGGCTCAATGCATGAGTTTCTATCTACTGAGTTTTAGTGGGCCAATTGATTTGGACCAGGAGGAGCAATATGAATCTCACGCTCGTTTATCGTTGCCTATTCGCTGAAAAAGATGATGAAATAGGCGATTTTAAGTTATGCGCGGCAATTTGGTGGACAACGTACAATTTATGGTATGCTTAACATTATAAGTAAATTTATCCGTGTGTTGATCGTAACTTAAATTTTTTCCATGATAATTCTTTCAGTGCACATCTATACTAACGAAATATGACGAAATTTAATTTATAGAGACGATGAATGTATTTATAATAGTACTTACACTTCGTCGAATTAAATAAAGATTTGAGAAAATCACAAAACACGAATTCGTGGAAACATTTTTGGGACACAAAGGGCCCGGTCCCGGGCCACTGCATGAGCACAATTGATGGAGAGACATCCAAACATGATGTTGGGATCTTTGAAAGTCCAAAAAGCACATTTGTTTAGATCTAATGGCTCTGCAAAGTCACCTCTCCCTACGGAACATATATGGTATCTACACTGTGCACTACTAAATTAAAATGAGGTGTCACTCGGCAAAAAACAGAAATACAAATGTGCAAGTGCCTAATCTCTCCCCCCCCCCTCCCCCCACCGTTCCATTGGGTGGTCCGAAAACAATTAGATTATCATTCTGATTTCTTGTAATAACGCGTTCGCGTTCTAAAAGTTTTACTTCGATATTTCAACAACTGTAATAAGTTGGAGGGGGGGGGGGGGGTTACTTTTGGGACACCCTGCATATAAAATGTAATCACAAGGCTCTGTTGCTGGGGGCTCCAGCAACATAATATTAAATCCAGTACAACCCGAAGTCAATTTTAGAGCTGGAGCTGCTTGCTTTCCTTGTTAGTTGGTAGAACTCCAGGAGAAGGTTCAGTCAAAGGTCCTTCCACTTTCACCCTCACTCAAGGGAGAAGGGTGACCCCATCGTACAGCGAGGCACAGAAGACCCCGCTCTCTGAAGGGAACCGAGGACTGAGGTGCTTCCCGGTTTGGGAGGGAGGGGAGGACACTTCCCTCTGAATTGTGTATTTAGCATTAGCCATAAACAATCCCTCGTCTGCATCCGAGCATCTCATCTCCCGTCCCCTCGTATCTCCTGCAGTTGAGACACTTTCCCTTGTATCTCCCCGGCGAGATATCCTCCCCCTCTCACCATTTCCGTATCTCTAGCAGAACACCCAGCCCGCACTATTGTACCATCCCTGTTTCTATTCATAGCCTGAGGTTTTGTCTCCGTTCTTTTGCTACGATCATTAGCTAGTAGTTGAATACAACTGTTCTTCATTTTTCTCTAATTATGGTTGCTAGCCTTTTCACTCCTGCAAGACTGTATTTAGACATTATAACAGGTAAGTCAGCTTCAGGAATAAATTTAATCAGCTATTAATTTTCGTGTTTTCTAAGCGGATTTACTTGACTTATCCGCCACTCGAGAGGCATATCCACATTTTTATTTAGGATGTTAGGGGCGTAATAGTTGCGCCCACAATGTAAGGACAATTTTGAAGGTATGAAAAACTAAGTTGGTCTTTGCACTGTTCGTAACGCCATTCCTGCTGCCAAATTCAGGCTGGCAAGCCCGGCTGCATATGCAGTAGTGTTACAAACACAACATCGAGCTGTAACTGGCTAGTTAACCCGTACATTGCACAGGGTGACTAATATTAGGAACAAAACGAAATCGCAAAGGTTCCCGTTGATCGTCAAAATGGGCGGCTATATATTGATCATGGGCCTGTAACAGTTTCAAGTATTTGTTGAACTGAAAAAGAAGAATGAAATATAAATAAATGTCTTAGCTTGTAAGATTTGAAAATGTTTTAAATGGACAACATTCGTATGTTAGAATTACGGAAAACCCCTCCATCATACTTTTAGCTCAGAACTCCAAATGGTATAAACACAAAGCCGATAAAAACAAAGTGAATTACAGACGGGGCTGAGGTTCCCTACATGCGGACGTGATGTTAGGTCGTTTCTTCATGACGTCGTTCGGCTTACTTTAAACTGTTATTTCGGCCACTTACAATCGGTAAACACCCTTCATATTGCACTTTTTTATAAATCTCTTACCAAGATCTTTCAGCTGATAGAATAATATAAATAGATGGCACTGCCCCATAGATCCCATTTGATCAATTCGGGAGTTAGTTGGAAATTTCAAATTAATTTGTAAGCCATATGTATTGTATAGTTTGTAATAAAGCTATGATAAGCATAATGAATAAGACCGAAATAATAGAAAAAATGAAATTTCTGAAGGCGCAAGCCTTCAAGGAACAGACGGATAGAATAAAGAGTTGTTAGGAGACATTCAGACTGAAAGCCGAAAACTTATGAAATAACAAACGTGGTTTTCTATTTATTGTTTACATGTAGGTAAATAATAACTACATGTATCCTTTGATATAACTTCTCTTTCACTCTCCCTCACATTTTTTTTTTTTTTTTTAGTACATCACAAAGGCCAGGCCCGTGGGGTAAAGACCCAGCCCCCCCCCCCCCCCTTCATGCCATGGGCCTGCGGAAAGGGGTGCTTCCCTACCTCATCTAGAACGCCAAAGACTAAACTGTCCACTTAAATCTGGGTATCGTTCATTAGGATTTCAAGCAGAAATAGGTGACTAATAGAAGGGTTTTGGAAAGGTTAATTAGTTGGTCCTGTGTGTGCTAGCACCTTCAGATCAACTTTTACTCGTAAATAACACAATGACGTTATCATTTTGATGACCAATATTTCAATTGTCCCGAAGTTAGAACGAACAGATGTACAGATAGATAAAAATGTAGCTAGTGGCTCTGAATCATTTTACGTATCAACAATTTATTAGAGTAAGTATTAACGCATAACTTTATGATTCTGATTTATAAAGGACAAACTGATTCAAGTGCGATCTTATTGACACCAATAAATGAAAAATGTATATTGATGAAAGCACGTGTATATTCCTTGTCAACAATGATCATCATCAACATCAACATTTCTTGAACATCATCAGTCCTTCGTTTAGTTCTTTGCCGATTTCGAATTCTCTGTAGAAAATGAGAGGGTTGTCATTTGAAATAACAAAGCAAGCGTGTTTTTTGGTTCATTAATTTCGATAATGGACCTTTGAAATCGACCAAGAAAAACATTTAACACCTCCTAAAAATTGTTGATTTACGTTTCGAATTGCGTAGAATCCAAAAATCGAATTAAAAATTAAGGGGGGAAAAAATCCGTCTCCGCCTTCTACATTTTTTTTTTTTTTTTTTTATTTTAAATAAAAGTCCTACCTTCATGAAGCTTGAGATAAAATCACATTTAGGGTCTAGATGATCCTAGAAGCGCGGCAATAGTTGTTATAGGCAACAGGGTAGAATTAAAGGGCTTAACACACAAAATCGAGAACTCGAAAGCATTCACGATAAAAGTACTCATTTTTTGCTTATCAATGATAAATACAATCCCAAAGAATTGATTAAAGCCATTCGTAACGCTATACGTTGAACGGCTCGCTTTCCCTAAGGGCTAGAACTACGAAAAAACACCTTCGAAGCCACCTTAAGGGCGAGACCAGACGAAAATCATGCGCTGCTCATCAATGGTTTTTTAATTTTCCCTTCCAGAAATATGTTACCAGAATTTAGTGCATAAAAAAATGTCAGCTTGAAACATGAAGTAAAATCAGTATCTTTTCCGGACACTAAAATGTTCAGTAATCTAGGAATCACCCTTTGGTAGATACTTATTTCATCGCATAAGTTGCTTTCGAGTCTACCTATAGGTAGGGGAAGTATTGTTTTCACTTTTGAGAAATGGGAAAGTTTTAGTCTCCCAAGAACAAACGGTTGTTTTTTTTTACAGAGGCCAAATTTCGACACGCATTTTACGTTTTGGACCATTCTGAACGACTTTTGTTCCGTGTATTTCTGCTTATGTGTGTCGGTGTGTGTATATATGTGTGTCTATCGTGTATCCGCGAATCCTTACAGCAAGTATAGTTTCCCCAATTTACAACCGATTTTTATGAAATCTTCTCGGAATGTGCGAGTTAGGGTGTAGATGGCTCCCCTATCAGTTTCGTGTTTCTCAACTCAATACTTCGCTCAGCGCATGCGCAAAACCAAATCCCACCTAGCATCATTATCTCACGCCCCCGTCAGCCGATCTCGCTCAAATTCGGAGGATACAAGGAAAAAAGCTGCAGCATTCTCTAGCAAGTTCAATATAATTCTATCATTAGTAGCAGCTGCGAATGCGCGAATGTGTATTCCTTTTAACCTGTCCAATTTCAACAGTTTTCATCCGATTTTGATGAACTTTTCAGGGAATGTGCTGGTTAGGCTGTAAATGGTTCCCTGTCAATTTCATACTTCTCAAATCACTACTCCATTCAGTGCATGTTTCAAGCACACTTCAACCATAATTTTTTCGCGCCCTAGTCATCCAATCACGCTCAAATTTGAAGCATAGTTGGGAGATGATGGTTTGATTATTCCATGTCGATTTCAATACAATTGAATCATTAGTAGCTATTGCGCATGCGCGAAATTTGAATCCCAGGAACAAGGTTAATTTTTAGTTTTTATCAAATTTTGATGACATTTTCTGGGAATGTGCTGGTTAGGATGTAGATTGTTCTCTAACAATTCTATTTTTATAAAATCATTTCTCCATTTTATGCATGCGCTTACGTAAATTACTTCAGGAATCAGTTTCCCAATTCCTAAAAGACCGATTTCGACGTTTTCCGTTACCTACAGCTTGATTGATTATATTCCGCTATGGAGTTTTGAATGATTGTTGAAACCGTTTCAATGATCTAAGTATACGTGTATGTTATGCCTGTATCTACTCAAGCATATTGATGACAATCTACGGATCTTCAATTTGAAATGGAGCTTCTTTGTTAATTCTAGAGTTCAATTTCAGTGCACACTAACTAGCTGTGGGGACTTTGAGCCTAATTTATAGCTTAATCGTATCATGGTGCTGATACATGAATTAGCGCTTCTTTTTGAAGATCTGGTAGGTATACAATTGCATATTATGGAGGGACTCATATCAGCTTCGGAACCTCTGAGACTGATTTCTTTCCTAATCGACTCACGGTGCTGTTATTTAGATGGAGCTCATTTGGAACAAATCGGAAACAATTATGAGGTACAGAGGCGCACTGATTAGCTTAAGGGCCTCTGAACACTTCAGTATTCTTTTACACAGTATTCTTACCTATCGGGGTCCTGGAACGGTAAATGTGTGAACCCTTTTGGGAGGCCATGTTCTGATCATACCTACACTATATACGGCGTTTAATAATTATAGACCAATGATCTGCGTAGAAGGGCTACTAGTTCAGAAATATTGACCTTTAGGTGATAATTTGGTGCATTTTTTCCTCCTTTCACATCGCTTGTTTAGATAAATGTAATTGAATTTTGTGCCATTAATTATGGAGTGTTACGATTCAAAAAATTTTCCAAAAACTCATTCTAAAATTGTTATGAAAGGAAGGTTGTTGGACTTGTAGATGGTCGACCCTGTTTGGGAATCGCGTAACCTTGCGGCATTCAAGCAATGTTGTATTCACGTATTCTTCCTATCTATATAATGTTCAGATGCATCGTGTAACCAATTCGGAAAGGTGATCTCGGGAAGGTTAAGATCGTAAAAGCCGAAAGAAGGCCGAACCTTTACTAAGAGCAACTCCCGCGGAATCGACTGAAAGAAGAAAACAGAGAGGAAAAATCCTAAAGGAAGTGCGAAGCTGAAAGGCGTGAGAGATGAGCGAATTACGACGAGGGGGGAACCGTTTGACTCGTAACCGAAGGGATTCAGATGAAACTTTATCGCCGCGACCTTTTTGTGGAGATTTACGGCTAGAGCCCCCAAAATATCAGGGTCGCAGTCTCTCTTCCGAGCCTCCTACAACGACTGAGCTAACTACCTGAATCGCGGTTACCCTTATCGTCGGTTAGAGGCGACGTAAAAATGTGTGCGGGGAGTTTGAGTAACGAAATGTCAAAACTGTTGAGATTCAAAAGGCCGAACCCATAAAATTTGTGGGGGGGGGGGGGGGGGAGAAGCAGTCTCGTTATGGCGATATTTGAGATGTTCTTTTGTTGAGGTGAATTATGGATGTGTCGTCACTTGAGCACAGGGCTATGTTTGGGTGTGGAATTGTGGACACTATTTAGCATAGAATTTTTATTGATTTTATGCAGAATCCTTCTAGGGCCAGTTCCAACAATAAAGGGAGTCAACTCCCGAGTCTAGTAACACGGGGTATATTATGTAATAACCGCGTATCAGTATTTTGACCGCTCTACCATCAATTTTCCGTCGGATTCAGCCAATCCGCGGTTATCCATGGATTAATTCGTGAGGATCCGAATGACTGTCCTCAGACAAACAATTGGATTGGTGAATAATAAGTGATAAAATAGGAGCTTCTTAATACCAAATCACAATTTTATATACGTACCTTGAATATTGCATTTTTAAATAAACATAAGTATATATACGTATACTTTATAGTTCAATAGCTTTACGTGAGGCTCAACTGCTTTTATTTTTGAGCAATTACAGAGAACGTAAGATTTTGGCATAAATTAAGATGTTTGCAACGAGTGGTTTACCATTTCCGTAGGATAAGTAGTGAAGGAGCTACATTTCCCTAGAAGCGGCTCCTCATCAATTTTAAGTTAATGCGTGCACCCACGTCAGGGTAGATATACATAGAACACAGGGACTTGTGAAATGGAGATGTCTTATTTAATTGGATTAATTTTCTCTGGGTACGTGCGAGCATTAAATTATTTGGCATATTATTGACGACGTTCAACCTGGGCATTATGGTAGATCGAGTGGGTGGATTTGGTTAGGGACCCCAGAGAGTGGCGAGCGGATTTTAAAAATTGAGGGTAGACTGTGATACCCTGAGTACATTGTGGGAGGTATCCCGAACATTTTCAAAGGGGATGTGTATTGGGAGGGATGCTAAAATTGGTCGGATTTCGACGGTATCAATTCCTATCGACACCACACCACCCTGGTATCCTAGGGTGGTTCAAAAAAAAAAAAAAAAGTTCTAGGATTTCTTGTCCCCATGGTTTTTTTGCTTCCTCGGTATGTCAGGATGACCCTCCTAAATTTTTAGCAAAAAATATTAATCCTAACCACTTTACCTGGGTCGATTTTGGCCAGTTATTGACCGCTATCGTAAACCAAACTCTAAATTGGTGCCAAGGTGATGAATTAAAGGACGGATTATTTGAATTTTTTTTGGGTGAATTTATGGGGTTTCGCATGCGCTGAACACGATGAACTTTTTCATTTTACGCTCCGTCTACTAGTTATCCGGTAAACTGGCAGAGGGCGCTGCTTGAAGATAACTGCTTGAAGCGGCATTGTACTTATTCGCTTAACGACCCGATGCAACACGATGGTGTACAAGCATTTACACGTGACCGATACCGCTGACAATAGCTAACCCTACGCTCAAACGATCCAATCACAGTTCAGACAATTCAGAACTACGAATTCGACCCCGGAAAACCGATAGAAACTAAGGAATTTTACAGAAAAATGGGAAAATTTAGCTATTTTCTCCATTTTGCCGATATATTTGGCAAATAAGTACAATGCCGGTTCAAGTCCTTGCCAAATTACCAACGGCTTTGTACCGAGTATCCTGGAAAATACCAAATTTTATCTGCACAAGGTATTTCGGGACCTTAAATTATCAACGCGACATAATTTCCGGTGAAATTAGGGTGAATTTGTTTATTACCCTACAATTAATTTGAGGTTTATGGCCGATAAACGAAGCAATCATCGGCGGAAAAGTATAGTAAAAAACGGAATCATGTTCAGAACATGCCAAAGCATATTATCCGACCATAATAGCATGTTTCTAGTACAATTCTTAACCAGGCGACAGCATTTTCGGTGAAGTTTTCGATTTTTCTTCAAGCAGCGCCCTCTGTCAGTTTACCGGATAACTAGTGGACGTAGCGTAAAATAAATAAGTTCATCGTGTTCAGCGCATGCGAAAACCCACAAGTTGACCCAAAAAAATTCAAATCCGTCCTTCAAATCATCACCTCGGCACCAATTTAGAGGTTGGTTTCCGATAGCGGTCGATAACTGGCAGAAATCGACCCAGGTAAAGTGGTTAGCATTAATATTTTTTGCTAAAAATTTAGGAGGGTCATTCTGACATACCAAGGAAGCAAAAAAACAGTGGGGACAAGAAATCCCAGAACTTTTTTTTTTTTTTTTTGAACCACCCTACTTTTTGAGGGGGAAAACTAAAATTGCTAAAATTGATCGGATTCGATGGGTCAACTCCTATCGACATCACACCACCCAGGGCACACTAAGGGTGGTATCCCGAACATTTTCAGAGGGGGCGGGTGGTGAATGGGGGAAGATTTTTAAAGTGGTCGGATATCTACGGGATCAACTTCTATCGACACCAAACCACCCTGGGTACACTGTGGGAAAAATCCCGAACATTTTCAGAGAGGGTTGGTGGGGGAGGGGGATCTATGGTCGGCGGTGGGCGCTGGACACCACATTCTTGAAGGATATTTCTCGAAAGTGGGCAATTGGGCAAGTGTTATATATTTTCGGATAACAACCAATATCTACTTGGTTGGCTGTTGACAGAATCAGTCAGTATACACTCCACTCCTTTACTCCATGACCGCCAACAATGTGTGATATCCCCTTCAAAAAAGACGCTTCGCGTACAAAACATACCTAGCCACAAAATGCATGATATCATCCAATTTGTGACAAGCGCACACCTAGTGATAACAACATAACACTTGTGGTCCATCTATTCACCGACTTTACAGTAAAACTACTCTCAATAGGCTTGGCCGTATTTCGTTTTTTATTCAAATCACAAAAATTTGTTTGGGTTTGTTCTGATAAACTTATCAACTTCCTTCAACGGAAGGGGGTGATCAGACGAACATGAGGGCTGACAGAGTCGTGTATTGTATGTAGGTCCGCTCGGATGACATTTCAGCAATACGGCGCGAATCGGGAGTAGTGATTTAAATAATAACGAAAATCGGCCGAGCCTTTCGGGAGTGGTTTTACTGTAAAGGCAGTGAATAGGTGGACCTGAAGTGGTGTGCTCCCCAGGCGTGTGCTTGGCAAAAATGAGATGACACATTTTGTACGTGAAGCGTGTTTTTTGGGGGGTGTAATTAAAATATGATTCATAGCTTCTATTGTTCAATGCTTCGGAACGGTTCGATATTCTTACTCAAATTCCATTATTCATATAGGCATGATAAATAGATAGTTAACTACTCAGTTATAGGCAAATAACTATGAAATAACTTTTTTAAATAATTATTCGAATTTCTCATGTATCAATAATTATAATTCACCTACATTCCCCATAAATATTTGTCTATTAAAATGATACTGTATTGAGTTTATATTCTCTGTTTCAGGTAAGTCAGACTTCAAAATTACCGAAGAAGTTTACTGGATTCATTGTAAATTGGGTATGTAACACATAATTTATATTATCTATAAGATCCTAATATATGTTTTTTTTTTTTTTTTTTTTTTTTCAACTGTTGAACTCAGAAAATGTGTAAGGAGGTGACCTAGTGGAAACTAAAATGCCAATCAATTTTATATCAACATGGTTGGTACATAGGTATAGCATAGAGACGAAAGGAAGGTGATGTTGGTAGAGTTTTGAGAGGGAGGTTGATAAAATTTTGAGCACGGTTATCAGAAAGGTTAAAAGAAGCTCAAATAGCCTCGAAGAAGAAATCAGATCCAGAGAACTGAAAATTAGAAAGAAAACGTGGTTAATGGTGGGACTGGTAAAAACCGTCTGCTGATACCAGTTAGAGCTCAATAGTACCAACCTAATCACCAAGTAACGAACAATCCACCACATGAAAGAAAATCATTTCATGAGAGCGCAGCCAAGACAAGCAGTTCTCATGAAATGGACTATGGAGATGATGCCACAACGGTTTGCAATGTTTTGGTATTATGGTAGTGGGTGATCCATAATCATTGATGAGAAACCTTTATTTGTTCATCAGGCAAAGCCGATGGCCTGATGGCATTCGACTAAATTGTCAACTCATTGGGAAGGGCATCTCTCGAGTTGCTGTACGATGCCTGTTATCTCAGGTGCAGAAGAATATACAGAATTCAGCAGTAACAGATCACTTAGTTCTATTGATTCCAACCTAGATTATTGCTAAGGCCAGTTCACTAAGAAGGTTGGAGCCGCGTATTTCATTCAACCAGAAAATAATCTCTATTCCAAATCAAAGCTCCCGCCGGAGGGTATTGTGTTTGTTTCATTAGGGAGTTTTAGTGGCACGAAACTGACAGCGCATCCGCAAACGCAACCGTATTCCTTGGCCGGAAACATAGCACACCATACTAAAGCTGCGACGTATTTCGATAAGCGACGCATCGCAGCCTGGCAATGCGTTTACCGATACCGCTCCAGTAGCAAACGGTATCGCTTGTGTAACATTAATTTCTCGTAACTTCATATCAGTGAAGCAGGAACAAGTTTCAGCTATTTTATTTATTTATTCTTCTTTTTTTTTCCCCACCTCAACCAAAAGAGTAGTATATTGACAACAACCTTCGAGCGTCTTTGCTGTTTGAAGTAGTGTGACGTGGAGAGTCTCCTGACGCTAAATTTGAAGTTACTTTTGCATTAAGACTAGATGCGTTAGACGTGACGCCCATAGCAACGCCAATTCGCTGAAGTTACAGCGACAACGTATTCCCTACTAATTAAGGGATACGTACCTAATAACGACACGTTTTTATTATTTGCCACTAAAACTCTCTATTATCAACAACTTTGCTTGTAGTTCTGAAATTTTATTTTTTGGTTCAATTCAGTCAGCTTAAGGTTTTACATAAACTAAAATCTATAGAAGAAGTGGTGAGACATTTCCGTTAGATAGAAACTGTCGGAGCTACATTCCCCTAGAAAGAAACGGCTACATTATATGCAGGGAACAGCATTGCTAATACAACATTGATAACACGGATTTTTAATTGACCCCCAAGCATAAGACTTGTTCAAGTAAATATTCTGCATAGTAATGACATGGATTCAGGCTTCACAGTATGTGGAATATTATAATATATGTGATACAAAATTTTGAATGGATGGCCAACACAACACAATGCGTTCTGAAGTAAAATGCATTCTCAACCAACATGGATGACGTTTTTGAATTTCTGAGGGTTAGAGAAATGACTACATTGCTCTCTTGATGAATTTGAAGAGAAGCGATATGTACCATATTACGCATAGCGTTGAATTTTGATTGACGCTTATGTGTATTAACCTGGTATTCATATTGTGCTCTATACACAGGCGATAGAGCTCTTGGAATGACGCGGATAGCTCCGGCCTGACGTTTATGCTTCTCGCAGGAATAATCGCCCGGGCCGTTGAACAATGAACCTCATCGAGGAAGAGTCGTTTACTTTATCTCGACGACGCGATATAATTGCGTTTTCCAGAGCCTTCGAGAGGCTAGAGACCTAACAACCCGGGGATTAGCCTCGCTGAGGACACATTTGTGCTGGCGCCATTACACGTTGTAATTGCAGTTGGCGATGTCTCAGCACCGCTGCGGGGACGTTCCAAGTAATGGAAATCCCGTCTTAGCTAACGCTCAACTTAAGTACGAACTTTTTTTTTCTCTCTCCCTTTTTCTTCTTTCCTCAAGTCAAGGAAGTTACTTACGTTGAGAGGCTCCAATTATTCCAGCCATCACCCTTAGGTTATAAATATGAGAGTGGCATTCATGTTATTACCTACGTGCCACTCATTCTGTATTCATACATTCTTCTATGCCGAACATCTGACCCACATCATGTCCGTAAAATTAATGAAATAGCAACTGTTGTTAATTATAAGCTAAGCTACAAAGTTTATCGGTATCATATGCTGTTTTAACATGGAATCATGTTTTAGCGATGGATCCCCCGCCGAAAAGTGAGACTATAAAGTGAGATGAAAGTAGCGCCAATAATTGTGATGATTTCCCCTTACAACCAAGTCGTTGCTAGGGATATGATACTTCGTCGTTTTTCATCCCACAAAATTCGTTGACCATTCGTTCGAAAGCTCTCGATTTATCCAACCATACTATATTAACTACTGCGAAGTGCGTGGCCAACAAGTTGAGTTATGAGCATGGTTATATGAATAATTGTTTACACACAGGTGATCATTCTCAATTATTGATATTGTGAACATGATTGCAACCGCTTGTTAATTTCTGATGATTTCATTGAGCTGGTGTTTCGATTGTGTGATTTATAGCAGAATATTGCGAGTACGGTTTGATTGCAGAATATTGCGAGAACGGTTTGATTTGTGAAGCGGTGGTTAAATCATTTTAATAGGTAATTTCTATACTTTACACTATAGGAAGCTGTGATTTCGTATGTAGCCTCTTTAGCCTCTTTTATAATAAAGTGAATGTTTACTCGCGAGTTTCTATTAGGAGATCATCATCTCACAAGAGCTGAATCGTCGTGATCATTTCTATAATAAAGTGAATGTTTACTCGCGAGTTTCTATTAGGAGATCATCATTTCACAAGAGCTCAATCGTCGTGATCATTTCTATAATAAAGTGAGAGCGAGGAGCTAAAACATGATTCCATGTTTTTTACATAGCAGTCAGGCTCTTTCTTTGCATAATTTCGTTTCAGTTTTTAACCGGTTGGTGATCGCAAAAACACATTCTGTGTTAATACTATAGTTCTCTCTCGATTTCGATGGCATTTTCGAAAGATGATGAAGCTACTTTATAAGAGTAATGTTTAACCTGCAACTATTTACAATCGCTTAACATAAAATCCTCAAAAAATTTCTTATTTTCTTATGATTTTTTGAATTCGGATCTTATTCGCGGGTTGGTACACAGATGACATAATTTGAGTTTCATGGCAATCACATAAGTGAGAGGCACTGCACTATACAACAAAGATTAATACTGAAGTTTGTGACTCAATGCTGTTAGAACTTAATACATGTGTAGGAAATTCACTTTTGCTTATAAGAAAAATAACGTAGGAGCCATGGAGGAAACTAGACATCCGTCAAGAACCCTATTGAAGAGCTCTGAAACCCTGGGTGTAGGTGAAAACAATTATTACCAATTATCCGGAAGTTCTAACATCCTTTGTGAGCAGCTGGTAGAATCAGCGTTGGAGAAATTGAAATATAATCGTGTGTTCTGTAGTAGAAATATCGGAAGAGACATCGACACAGTATAGCCCATTAAGCACTGGTGGGTAATTTCCTAACGTTGCTTTTGTGATATTTGTTCGATAATGGGAACATTCTGTCCCTGTCAGTATCCATGAAAAATCATTCAAAAAGCTTCTCCGTTTCAAAATTAGACGTGATCGTTTTCTCTTAATCTCATTTTTTGATTTATATATATAGTGAGACTTAAAAAGCGATAGTTCGAGGATGTGCTGCCATTAGATTACGCGCAACCCAATAAATTGATGCAGGTCGTCTATACGATTGATTCCTTCTCCCAAAGCTGGATATGTTTCCTGATAACCTACATCCACGTCACCACTTCTGCATAATTCGCATGAGGGTGTAGCAGCCAATCCTGTTCTCTGTGTGTGCTCTTTCAAATATTCGTGGCTAGTGATGGCGCTGAAGCTTGCAGCAGCCATAGTTCTCTACAAGTCTGCTGGGACCGTATGCTTCTTGCGGTTCAGTAATTTGCACTGCCTTTCTATATAGGGGTTGGTTCACTTTCGACTGCTACACTGCCTTTCTCGGTCGGCTATTAACAATACCTTTGGCACCCTACATTTTGAGATCAAGCACCGACTGTTCTTTCAACCATCCTCCCTTGCGACAATTTTGTCCTGTCTTTTCCAGCGAGCCCACGTTGGCTTGGAACCCACTGAAGCACAACATTCTTGCCCTGAAGCATAGTCTCTTTGAATAAATGCTAACCACAAGTAATATACGGTGCATACCTGCGCAATACCCCCCTTGAGCATAACCCATAAAATGTTTCAATGGCTGCCTGAGGATACACAAATCGAACGAACTTTCCCACGGGCCTGCTCAGAAGAAGCTTCAATGCGAGAAAAATGGCTCGAACAATTTCAATCATAACTCGTACCCACTCTTACCACAGCTTCTGACCTCGTTCCATTTCTTGAAAAAATATTAGAAGTACTGTTATCATCTTTAAGTTAACGTTTCTTAGTTGTAGTTTATTTCCAACAATACGAGATTATTTTATTGAAACGTTGAACAGTAACCTTTCTTCTCTTTTGAATGATAATTTCTTAGTTCTGAAATGTTATAAATGTGGATTAATCTTGTTTTATGCCTGGGGAACGTTTTTAAAGGGTACATTACGCGTACTGACCCAATCGTCGAGTACTGATTACCCAGCGTTGCTTCTATGATAATCGTTCGGCAGTAGATTCTGCTCCTACGAAAAGATCAAAGAAGCACCTAAATTTCCATAGCAGTTATTTTAATTCAAATGGTGTCATTGACAAATGAGATCTTGGAGTGCTATGCTACGAGAGGTTACGTGTCTCAGTTGTTGTTTATTTCTCGTTATATAGAGTTACTTTATTGAAAGTATGAACAATAAACTTTCTTCTCCTTTGGATGGCGATACCCACGCACTGAAATGACCAGAACGTGGATTAATCCTGTGTTCTGCTTAGGGACTGAAGCCTCCATCATCTCAGTCTCCACGTTGCGACGGCCATAAAACGTCGAGCCCATGAAACAAGCCCCAGTCTGAGGCGTGAAGGATTTAACTGAACCCCGGAAGCCTAGCGGGAGAAGAAAGTTATAAGAATGACGAACGGTCTGGATGAGAATTTTATTTTTCTCCGCCAAAGAAAAAAAAACTCGTCCCCAGTAATTTGCTCTGACGGATAAGGAGTAAGGGGGCGGGATAAGGACTTTTCCTTGATATAAAAAAAGTGGTGTTAGCGAGAGGTGGTGGTGGGGATTACAAAGGCACGGACGAAGAAAACGTTGGAATGCAATAAGAACTGAAAGCGTCGTAAGTGACGTAGTGAATTCATAAAGAAGGCCCACTACCCAGAGCTCGAATAACACGAGGAAATTGAACAGATATGTGCGTCAGCTGCTGGCTCTTCTCAGCTGCCCTGTTTCAAGTCTTCGTCCCCGTCTCTTACTCTTCGGAGGCTTTCTTCTTCCTTTCTTTTCTTCCATCTCTCCTTCTTTTTGCTGACTCCTTTGGCGCCTTCAAAAAAAGAACTCGCGCATATGCTTGCATATTTCTCCCTTTTCTCCGTGGAGGTGTTTCTGCTCTTTTTTTTTGTCTCTCTTTCTCTCTCTCTCTCTCGTCTCTCTTACTCTACCCTTTATGCAAATTGTTCTACATTACCCCAGAAAGGAACGTGGGAAGGAACGGTTCTACCCACTGTTAGCAAGCCGTTCAGTTTACACGGCTCTCGCAGCAGAAGCTTCGAATGGGATTGTTCCTCGCTCCGACCACACACAACGAAACTTCAAGAACGATTTTCCCAAGGGGATTTGTTTTTAAACCTAGAGTTTATTCAGCTGTTCTTCGAATCACCATTTTAGGTAAGGTACCTTCGCATCTCGGAAATTTTGTGGTGGCTGTAAGCTCATGGTTTTGCAGAACCTCTCAAATGTGAGTTTCAGATCCATTCTCACGTTTCTTTTGCAAGGAATTTTACGACATCAATTTCCACTATTCGTTTTCCACTGAAACAGAGGTTCTATATTGAAAATAAAAAACCGAAATCGAAGGGGGGGGGGAGGGGTTATTTACCAATTCTTCCAAGTGCTGGCCATGCTACAAATTTAAACCGATTTTCGAGCTTTTTTTCGTTTCAATAAAATTTTGGTCTAGTTTTGGAACATGTTTCAGGGCTTTAAAATTTCATTACGGAAGAGGTTGAATGGAGGGTAATACTGATAAATCGTCATATCTTTCTCATTCTCGTACGATTGGCGTGGTTCTTGTTGTGTTCAAATTTGAATTCGGTCTATTTTTGAAGCATATATTAGGAGTTTCAAATTGAATCATGGATTGGGTGAATGGAGGGGGTAATACAGATGACTTGTGATATTTTCACTATTCTCTTGAAATTTTCATGGTTTTCTTTTCCTCAGTTACGAATTCGGTGTATTTTGGAACATATGCCAGGAGTTTCAAATTTATGATGGAAGGGGTGAATGGAGGGAGTGATGGCAATAAATTGTGATATTTCGACTATTGGTACTCATTTGATTTCCGTGACTGGGTTTATAATTTCGTTCCAGATTTTAGTCCAGTTACGGAATAAAACTAGAAAGTATCGGTGGAGGGGTAAATGGCGATGGGGGGGGGGGGGGGTATTTCCAATAATACATGAAATTTCCTCTCTTTTTTAGGACGTCCCTCTGACACTAGTTATGTTTTATAGATTATAGGTCTCGTAGGGTATTTTTATGATTCTAATTTGGTTCGATTTCTATTTTAGTGTGGTTGTGCAATAAACCTTGGGAATTCCGGATTCGGTGTCGAGGTGGGGTGTGGAACGGATAATTACTGATTCTTTCATACGCTGTCCAACCTACGAATCTCGACCAATTTTGGTAATTGCTATTTTTTCCATTAAAAATTCGATATAGTTTTGGAAAGTATGTCCAGGGTTCCAAATTTCATCGTGGGAGGAGTTGAATAAAAAGGGTAACACTGATAAATCATGATGTTTTAATAATTCTTGTTCGATTTTTGTGATTCTTCTTTTGTTGAACTATGAATTTGGTTTAGTTTTGGATAGTATATCAGAAGTTTCAAATTCAATTATGGAAGAGAGGTGAATGGAAGGGGTAATAGTAGTGAATGAAGAAGTTTGGACTGAACTCGTCAGATTTTCATGAATCTGTTTTCGTCCAACTACTTATGAATTTGGTGTAGTATCAGGAGGTATATCAGGCGTTTAAAATTTCATTATGGAAGGGGGTAAATGAATAGTAATAAAACAAGATGTTTCAACTATTCTCTTCAGATATTCGAAATCATTGTTTTGTTCAATTATGAATTTGGTCTAGTCTTGGAAAATATATCAGGAGTTTCAAATTTCACGCTGAAAATTATATTTATGATAGAAATTCACTGTCGGTGGAGGGGGGTAATATGGGGAAGGTTTATTCCGAAATATCGGTTTTTATTTTAAATTGTTGCATATCATGTTAGAAAATCCAAGAGCAGAAGAAGTCGTAGAATTTTTGTTACAACTATCAAGTTACAAAATATAGCTTGAATGAGATGAGTGGCGAATGGAGAATGATATGATTCTGAGATTTGAATGAGATGAGTGGAAAAATAACGTTTTGATTGAACTACTTATTTTAGTGATACCCATTTATTGATTTCTTCAAACACTTTGTTAACAAACTCCATTATACCACATAAAGGTTCCACTTTGGTTATCATTGGTTTCCTGATGTTGGACACAAGAATTATAACAGCGATACGTACGTATTGAAACGATAAATTAGTTTTCGGTGAATTCGGTTTTTTTTTCCAAAATGACCATGAGGACCGAATCATTGAGAGTCCAACGAAAACCAGCACGCACAAAACTACGCATATCACGGATAACCTTTCATACGGAGTTTTTACGTGAGGCAGAAGTGAACCCGCGAGCGAAAATAAGACTTCGGGCACCGCCCGGGGTGTCGGCCTGATTGGAAATAACGGCCCCAGCTAATTGACTTTACTGGTTTCGTGCTCTCTCACAATAACAGTAAATACCATAACAGGTGGGACCGGGGTGGTGGCGAAAACAGCGTTGAACCCCCTTTTCATGCACCCCCGCTGTAAATGGTGAACCCCCCGCTAACCAACTTCACATATTTCGAATTACGAGCGAATAAATTTCCCGGAGTATAAATAGCCAATTCAAAGCTCGTTCGTTAGGACTCGCGCGTTCGGCCTTTGAATAACTGCGGTGGGTGCCTCAACTAACTTGTAAACGTGATTTGAATTGGGCGTGGATGAGATCATCGGGCGGAATTTATGAAGGGTCGGCTAAACACGTTTTTGACGTGTTACACGAATGGTTAACCATTGTACCTACATGAATATCCATTAGCTCTGACGAAACAGAGTTAGACGAATAAGAAAGGTCAGGTGCTGAGCGACCAATCGTTCGCATGCCAAGGGTCATTTATACAAAAACTAGTCATACTCCTCAAAGGAAGATTTGTGGTAACTGACAGCATCTTATTGTTATTATCAAAGTACACGTTTCATCATTGAAGTATTCTGGAACCACCACGCGGAAGTATAACCATGTTTGATGTTTCAAATGTGCATCCCGACCTGTTTCAACTTTCTCGAGTGAACAGGAGAATCCAATCAGCTTGGCTCAATCAGCAAATCAGGATCCTACATATAATTTCATTAGTCTCTTGATGCTCAAAAGAGGCACAGTATCAATTTTAAACTTCTTAGAGTGAACAGGAAATTTTTAGCTCTTCCAGCTGATCAGAGGAAAGTCTGTAATTTCATTATCCGTTGTCTTAAAAGAGGGGCTCCGTACCATAATATCCCAACTTTTTTTAGGAAAATGAGAGAATTTGGCTTACTCAAATTACTAGAAGGGAGTCACTTTCTAGGGTAGCCTGGACTGAATATAATTCTCTCAACTCATCAGGATAGAGAACATCATATACCAACTTCCTGGAGTGAACAAAAGTGAGTTTAATTCGCTGAGCAGGTCAGGATGGAGTCCGTCATTTCAAAAGTTCATATGTCCTTGAGAGGCTTCCATTCAAAATTCAACGTCCTAGGCTGAACATTCCAACACATTTTCACACCCATTTAATAATGAATGATAAAAATGAAAAAAAAAAAAAAATTCATTCTTACTACCTAAGTGATTAGGTATCATCGACCCCGAATGAAATGTATTAAGTATCTTCGACCCCGAAAGAAATGTATAAGTCCACTTTTTTACGTGACTGGAATAGTGTACGTAGAGTTGGGGATGACGGCTTTCCACCTTAATTTACCACGTATTGAAAAATATTTCAAAATCTGATTTAAAAAAAAAAAAAAAAAAAAAAAGCCCCCCTGGACCCCCCGGTTACATTCCGCTTTGGCCCTTCTGCTAAAATGCTAAAACGTGGAACATGCTTTCTTCCCGCTAATTTGTAAATTTAAGTAAATTTAAAACTGCGACATAAATGTTTTACTAATAGAAATTAGAACAGAGTACCTAGGTAGGTAATTTTCTGTTATGGTGCGCGTCTACAATTACTATAACAAAGATTAACTTCTCAACCAAGTGACAACAAAACAAGCGGCATTGTTTACTATATCCATTTATAACATATATAAATATAAAACTACGGCATGAATAGAAGAACAAATACGAATGAAATGCGTGATAAATCGAGAGCTTTCCAACGAGTGGAGAACGATTTTTGTCCGGTAAAACTAAAGAAGTTTCATTTCCCCAGCAACGGCTTGGTTGTACTTGAAAATCAAATGAAAAATGAAATATAAGATTTTTGGAATGCTCTCATTTTACCACGACATTTCATGACCTCTAAGCCACTGTAGTGTCAAGGAATGCTGATTTATTACTCTACGTTAAACCTAACGCTTGCATACGAGTCTGCAACGCATTGGGACATTTTCATGTGTTTACCTATGAATGGTCAACGTCATTTCTGATGGTCATAATCATCGTTGTGGCTACTTGGGACAATTTCTTTCGTGACGATTTTTTTGTTATGAAAGACATGAAAATGTCAAAATTTCGTGACACATCCGCGCAACGTTTTTCGCTAGTTAGTCCAAGACTACAACAACATAATACGGTTAAGTAAACCGAGACCTTTCCAACGACTGGAGAAATTTTTGTACGATAATAAATGCCTAAGATACAATTCTGTAGCAACGATTGGGTTGTAAGCGATAATCATCAGAAAGTCGGTTTATGTAAGAATGAGATTAAACCGAAAATCTTGCGCACAGGTCTGCAAGACATCAAGGCATTTTATGTCTTAACTTCCCGGTCTTATAGTGACTGCAATCATGTTTACAAAATTACCTGAGAAGGATCACCTGTATGTAAACAATTATTCAGGTAACCACGCTCATAGCTCAGATAGTTGGCCACTCACTGTACAGTGGTTATTATAAGACGGTTAGGTAAATCGAGAGCTTTCCGACGAATGGCGAATGATTTTTGTGCTGTTCCGTAAATGCGATTTGGTTGTAAACGATAATCACCAGAAAATCAAAAATAACAGTTTTCGGTAACGCAACGTAACACTTTTCGATTCTACGTGCAAAAGTAAAGACATAAAATGTCAAAAAAGCACGGCGCTCGGCGCCTCCTGAACCCCCAGATACCTTGACTTACATACTTCGAATGAAACTATTGAAACATAGAACGTGTTTTAGCTCACGCGTTTCACATAAACCCGTGAAATCCGCATATAGGAATGACTCAGATTTTGCGGTGCGCCTTATCACTACTATGTCAAGTTGTTTTATTTATTTATCACCAGCGCAACGACTCACCACCGGCTCAATGAAATCACCAGAAATTAACAAGCGGTTGCAATCATGTTCACAATATCAAATATTGTGAATGATCACCGGTGTGTAAGCAATTATTCAAGGAACTATGCTCATAACTCAGCTTGTTGGCCAGGCTCTTCGCAGTAGTTAAAATAATATTGTTGGATAAATCGAGAGCTTTCGAACGAATGGTCAACGAATTTGGTGGGATGAAAAATGACGAAGTAGGTACCATGTCCCTAGCTATGATTCTGTTGTAAGCGGAAATCATCAGAAATTGTTCCAACACATTTTCGTTACGCATAAACGTTCCGTTTTTGGTTCGAGATGCCTAGGCTATAACATTCTGTGTTAAAATCTCACTTCTTCAATTTTTTTCGATGTCACATTCCTACTAGTTTCGCCTCATTTAGGCATCATTAGGAAACAACTGGAAGGTGAAGTACTTGTTGATAACCATAAATTAGAGGGTGTATGCTTCTCCTTATGGAGAGGCAAGTAATGAGCGGGAGGATACATATTTTCCATTACCAATGTCATGGTTATTTGAAACGTAATGTAGCCAGCTGACTTTCTGGAATGTTTTATTTCTCAGTTATATGTCAACATTCATTTTATTTTTAAGGAAGTAACCATGACTATGTTTATCACGTGATGTAGCCAGCTGAATTTCTGGAATGTTTTATTTCTCAGTTATACGTCAACATTCATTTTATTTTTAAGGAAGTAACCATGACTATGTTTATCACACCTTAGTCAGTATTTTTTTTCCAATTGAAATTCGTGGATATTCTCAGTGCTAACAATCACGTTTTTGTTGTAAACTGCTCACACAAATTTAGAGGGAAGAAATAGGGGTTTTACCATATGAGCGATGTCGCGAGTGACCGCCCCTTGGAGGAGATTAATCCTACAACTTTCACCGGAGGCGGCACCCGGCCGACTGACAACAAACCCTCTCTCACGGCAGCTGTGGGAGTCACGTGGGTCTGGGGGCGGCGATTCGATACCAGTGCTGACACCTAGGCGGGGGGCGGAGGTAAACACTCTCCCGACTCAGTTCGGTGTTTTCCCGCTAGATAGCTCTACAATTGTTCCCCCTACATGGATTTCCCTCTGACTACTGCTCTTGCGGAAGCAGTCCAGCAACGGTCCAACAGATAGTGTGGGCTGCGCTGCTTCCTCGGCGGGTTATTTTGCATTACAGAGTTTAGATACCGTCAACAACACTACCTACCTCCCCACCAATATTACTTCAACTTCCTTATCTTAGGCTGTACTCGTGGGTGGATACATTTAAACGAATATAAAATCTAAGGTGACTTCAAACTGCTCACACTTTTTTCAAAAATGTACTTATTATTACCTCTTTATGTAGGTACCTATCTACTTACAACTCATTGGATCCGAAAGACATCATTTAGGGATTCAGATAGATAAAACGGTAAAAACTTTTATAAATGGACAAACGTAAAGGGGCTTGTTTCCTGAAAAAATCTGTAGGGAGGTTGAGTGTACCCTTGGCTTGTATGTTCCGTAGAAAAGTTTATTATCGGTTTAGGGGTGATTTATGGAATATGTGTAGTTGGTCGTCAATGATTTCAATTCTTATTGATTTGAATAATAAATTGTGAAACCAATACAAGAGGCTCGCCATATTTCAGCAGTATAACTTAGGTAGGAAAGAACTCAGCTTCGGAGCTCACTAATCTGATTAGAGCAGCTTAGTACCTTCCCATTTTTACCCAGAATTCCCGAAAAAAATGACTGGGAAAGGTACCATATTTGAATGAATTTTTAAACTTTATGGCTAGTATCTACTACTTTCTGTAAGAATGTAGAATTAGCCTACGTATACTTGTCACAATTCCATAGCTAAAGCGCTGTGCGATAGGCGAAAATCGTTCAAGCCGTCGAAGAAGCGTCTCACTCTCAAACACAGTCATTTCACAGTCACACGGAAGAATGAGAGGATGAATGCAATGAACTAGGATACGGGATGTATACTTAATGCAAAAAGGTATGTTGGAAAAACTCAATTTTCAACATTTCAAACACAAGCTTGAAGAAAATATCCACTTGTCATTTGTAAGGAACGATCTTGTGGACACACTAAGAGGGTTTGAAACTTGAAAGAATCATTTTATGTAGGTCAAACATGCGCGGAAATGACGAAATTTCCTTAGCATGTCGACTACCATTTCGTTTACCTTAATGTATTTGGTGGCTGGGCATCTTTTTTAAGCGGAGCGTCTTTTTGGGGGGATCTTTTTATTTATCAGACCAGAAGCCACAAATGAGTTTCAATTAAATACTTGATAAGCGTGTCATTTATACAAGACTCACGATCTCTAAATAAGAGCAGGGCAGTTTAGTTACACATTCCTTAGAAACAATGCAGTAAATATGAATTGTTGTACATGAGCCAGAAATTGGTTAGAATGAAAGATCAATACGTACCACATATGAATGATTGGTGACGGCAGAAGCATTACCTAAATATAATCAGCCTTCATTCATTACCTTCAGCAACAAAAATAAGTCGAAAAGAGATAGCGAAATCTGCTGGAAAAACTTGAAGTCCTTACTTTCTTATTAATTTTCTGCCTCATGAGTGTCCGAATTACTGTCAACTCCAGAGGCCTTCAAACTTCATTCATCTACGAAGAAGATTATAACTGTTATTTTGTAATTTAATCAACGAAATGATAATGTAAATTGCGTTACTGCTTCTTTAAATTTTTTCAACGCCTATCTTTTGAATCAATCTATAGGACAAATGCATTCCTACTTCTTTACCTTTTTTGTTTAATACCTTCAACCTACCTTTTGTATTCCTAACACATAACCAAAAATGTACTTCATAACTATTTTTAATGCTGTTTTCTCAAGAAGGAAGAATTTAAATCTAAATGCATACATTTAATAAACGAATAATTTATTTTTTACACAATTTTACAAATAAACAACTTTTTATAGTTCATGCTGTTTAGTACCCCAATTTCAATTGGAAACAGCCAACGCTTTGAAAATGGACGCCCTCATTGACGTAATCCTTGCCTAAATAAACGATGTTTCTATTTCTACCTTCCTAAAGAAATGTCATGATGGTGTGAAAATATTTAGCACGCCAAGCACCGAGTTCAGCCCGTTCACCTAGTGACTTGTATTTTGACTGACGAATCTTCCATTTGAATCCACAATTTTGGCGGTGCCCAATCTTTTCTACAGTCGACTACTAAATATTCCTTCATAGCTTCCTCCACTTCACTTACGCGGGCAACTCAAAAGTTTTATTTCGTATTCCGGCGGCATTGGACGAATGTGTTGATATTTTCTTCAAGTAACGTTTCGTTCATGACAGCGTGACGAAAGAAGGTTTAGCCAGTCGTCAAGACCATCGGCCTTCTTTCACTAATGATTGAACAAACTGTTTCTATGTCAATTTCTGTTATTTTACTCTTCAAGTGACAAATGTTCACCTAATAACACTCTACACTAATGCCCTCGTCGATACCCAGAACATACGGTTACTTTCCTCCGATATAATTTTTCTTAATTTCATGAGATTTCCTTTGCTGATTTACTTCCCTGAAGTAAAAAAGTAAGTATTGTGTTGAATACTGCAATCTAATCCATATCGCTTCACATAGTGTCAAGAGTGTTTGTAGTTCAAAATATTTCAACTAGGTATAACGGCTAGGTAGCTCTTGAACAGTAGCAACGTGTTCACTGTTCCGTGCCAAGTTCAACTTCCTATGCTGGAGCGTTTTAGCGAACTTTCGCAGAGAATGAAGTTATTGCGATTTCTCCAAAAATGTTAAAATCAAATTTTTTGATTAATTTCTCCAAGGGAATCCGTTTTGAGGCATTCTGAAACGATTTCTCCTGAAGTTTGCGCTTATTCATATATATATATATATATATATATATATATATATATATATATATATATATATATATATATATATATATATATATATATACACGTACGTTCATATACGATTTCAAAAGAAAGGATGAGTTTATTGGGCAGCACATTTTGAGTATGCTAAATTGGTCAAAATTCCAAAAATTTGATAAAAAACCATTAAAAATGGCTGAAAAAGGCTAATAACAATGCCCCCCCCCCCACCCCCAAATCAAAGTCGTGCCCTCATGAAACGGGTACTGGGCCTGGGGATTTTTGAAGGTGCTGAATTCGAATCCGAAACCCGTTTATCTCGTTCGCGTCAAATTTTTGAGGTACATCTCCTTTAATCTTGAAAACAATCACTTGAATTCAAGGATAATTTATGTTTAATTAAAAGGTAATATTATTGTTGGAAATTTAACCCTGAACACTTTGGTCGGAAATGCCTGCTTAACGTGATTTTTTCTTAAAAACTGCCAAAAAACGTTTTTCACCGATTTTTGGCCACTTTCTACAGTTTTTTGATAGTTTTTGTACAATTTACACCGCTTGGGGACCGAAAACAAATTGTGCTACTACTACTTCTGCTGCAAATGAGGCCACTAGTAGCTCTAGAAGTGTGATAATTGATTTTTTGCTATTTTTAACCATCATCGAAAAACGTGTTTTTTGAGAATACTTATACCGAGAAAAAATATGTTGTTTGAAAACTGAAACGAAAATTGTTTTTCAGTTGTTGCAAAATTAAATAGTCCAAGTAATGGCACCATTTTTTTCAGGTCACCAAGTGATTTGATTTGTACTGAAAATATCAAACAACTGTCGAAAAATCGTCATAAATCGACGAAAAATCACTTTTTTTTGGCAGTTTATAGGCAAAAAAACACATTAGGGAGGCATTTGAGACGCATCATAAATATGTAGTATAGGGTGTTCAACGTTAAATTTCCAACAGGAATATCATCTTTTATTTGAAAACAAGTAAATTATTCTGGAATTTTAAGAGATTTTCTCAAAAATACAGGTGCCATACCTCCAAAAGTGAAAATGAAAGGAAGAAATACTTTTCCGCATTCGTTCGCCGAATCGCGGGGTGGTGCCTCTAGCGGAAGGCTTGTTAGTCCAGAACCCCATCGGAACAAAAGGATGTTGCTTGATGGAGGAAAAAGAACGGGAAAAAGACGCGTATTCCCTATGTTCTTATTATTGGATAACAATTGGTTTCTTCCTGCCGCACAAATAATATCCGGAGGGGGCAGGTTTCTAACCCATAATTCAATTGTTTCGAATCCAATATCAACCTTTATATTTCACGCGCTTCCTCCTTTGGCCGTAAAGGGGATTTCGAGTTAGGTAGAAAAAAATGACGGAGAGACTGGAGCTCGAGGCAATACGGCAGTAAGATGACCGCGAATCGAACGTGAAATGTTAGCAAATGAAAGGAAGAAAACGAATCTTGCCTGTATTCACTCATCCACCTCCTATCTGTTCAAATAAATACGAAAGACGAATTTATACTTTTCCCAAAGCTGATTTCCAATAGGCCGTTACGTAATTCGATAAGCTACACAGACGGTTACGCAATTATTCTCTACAAAGAAATTGATCGAGTAACGCACCACAAATATCAGTTCCATCCTGGGTGATGAATTAACCAGGGAATTCCACATTGACTATACGTACGATTAACTGAAACAATTAATATATCTTCTATAATATTAGACAAGTACTTCAAGAAGGTAAAATATAGGTTAGTGCTGCATTATGGAATTATAGCATGGAGAACCGCATTTTCTTCCCATGTAAAAAACTTCAAGTGCGCCATTATATCGGTTACCTACTCTGCGAACGCCTGCTTATCAATCTCGGTACATAGCAGAGGGAATGCATTTCCTCCCAGACTGAGACTGTCATTGTTAACTCATAGACCTCTGTATATTATTTATAATATCGTTCACAGAAACATCGAATGTCAAATGAAGATGCCATAGAACTTATCTAGACAAAACTACGGAAAACTCGTAATGAACAAGTTGGTTGATAAAACCCCCAGACCCCCGGTTACCTCTCTTTACATACTTCGGATAAAATTATTGAAACACAGAATGTGTTTTAGCTCACGTGTTTCACATCAACCCGTGAAACCCGCACATAAGAATGACTCAGATTTTGCGGGGTATCTTATCACTAGATGTCAAGTTGTTTTATATATTTATCACCAGCGCCATATTTGAAACCTTCTCGTCATAATCTTCCATTTGAGCCCCAAAAATGCACATTTTACAGCCCCCCTCTACCCTCCCTTGTCATAAGCTTCAATTTATTGATATAACATGAATTATCAGAAATTAACAGGCGGTAGCATTCATGTTCACAATATCAATTATTGAGAATGATCACCTGTGTGTGAACAATTGTTCATAAAACCATATAACTCAGCTTGTTGGCCACGCACTGCGCAGTAGTTACCATAATATGGTTGGATATATTGAGAGCTTTCGAACGAATGTTCAATGAATTTTATGAGATGAAAAATGACGAAGCACCTACCATTTCTCTAACAACGACTCGGTTGTAAGCGCAAATCATCAATAAATTGTTGCAGCACATTTTCGTTGCACAGAAACGCAACATATTTTCGTTAATACAAATCGTTCCGCTTTTGGCTGGAGATGTCAAGACTAAAACATATTCTGTGTTAAAAAGGAGTTCCTGAGTGTGATTCACTATTGAGCGGAATATGCGTGTAAATTAAGGTATAAACAAATAATGAATTATTTAATATCATGTTTGTATTTACCTGTTTCTAATGTAGGAGCATTATTGATAATTTTGTTTCACACAATGCCTCATGAAATCGGAGAATTTTAAGGTTAACAAGATGACAGCAACCTCATTACCCAGCAAAACTCCAAGACTAACGTTAGGCAATATCGACCTGCAATCTATTTGAAAAATTATAATATGTATGGTGCTCTCTTCAAATTTTGTGTCTGTACTGACAGCGCTGTCGACATTAATTTGATAAGATGGCAAGTACAAATATTGCATGTAGAACCTCCAAAATCGGCTGAGTTGGAATGGAAATATGTCAAAAAATATGTCAATTTCTACGATTTATATTTATTTTGATCGTTCATTAGCTAGTTTCTTCATCAAAATGAGTTTCCACAACTTCATCACGAGTCACCTACCTACTACCGAGATGAGATTGCTCACATAACAATTTCTGTGCCAATCAAACTTCGAGTCGTGAGGAAGAGTTCGGTGAAAACCCTTTGGAAGTTACTAGGCACCCAATATTAAGGAGAAAATACTTCTTGGTGGCAATAATTACACCTACCTACCTAACATGCTACTTTCCTGAAGAGCAGGGGTCATTCATGAGAAAAGTTTATGATTTTTCCTTAATAAGGAAAATTAAAATATAATTATAACAATATCAAAAGATTTGTGTGATACTTGTATGTATGTTCGATGCAATAATGATAAAAAGCTCCAATCATGCAGCATGTTCGTATGAGCGAATGTTAGTTAGTTTTTTTCTTTCTAATTTTGTACATAAATTTTTCAATGTTCTATTCTAAATTTGATAAAATTTATTTGAACAATGTTCTGCTAAAATTTTTAAATTCAACACGTTTTAGCCGTTTTTAGCAATTTTCAGTGAATTTTACAGCATATAGTTTGAAATTTGACCAATTTAACTTTCTTGAAAACTGTTGGAATTAAGTCGAACGCATAATCGTCCAATCATTGAAACAAACAAAATATCATGCACACCTGTTATTGGACGCCCAGAGACTGTTTGACTGTTTATTGTGAATCTGACAAATTCTGAATGAATTCTGAATGAAACCATGAATCTGACCATTTTGACAGAAAATTCAAATAGGTATACAAAAAACTAAACAACATAAATCAATCTTCAGCAGCTGAAAACGCAGTTAAATAAATTAACATAATGCTTATAAATTACATAAATTATACATATCTGCTCAATAATTTACTCTTTAGTGCATTTTTAAAGGCACTTACATTTTTTGTAGTATCGAATAAGTCAACATTTTCATTGTAGAATCTGGTGGCATATACTAATGTTAATAATCTCATGTTAATTTCTCATGTGCAACTTTACAAATTAAAATTGAATTGAACTGAAATTCTTTCTTTTAGCGAGTTTTCGTAAAAAAGAGGCTATTGCAATGGGTCGGAAAATTTTCAAATCGGAATTTTAAACAATTTTCTTCATTGAAATCCATTTTGAGGCTTTCAGAAACGATCACTGAAGTTTGTGCTATTTTAGATGTGTATATAAGGACGTAGCTGTAATCCATAAATTACTATCATTGTCTTTATTTAATGGCGTGCCCCTTCCATTTTTGAGGGAGGGGAGTCCACCAAACTAAACACATCAAGTAGGACCGAACCTAACCTACCTCCGTACCGCCAGGTTCGCTGCGATCGCGATTTGAATCCAGCTTGCCCCCATTGTCTTGCTGTAAAATATAATTAACCAAATATTCAGTTTCGAAGCAAAGATTTGGTTGTAAACTAGAATCAGATGCTCCTTCAAAAATAACGAGTTGTTTCGAAGTTGTTTGCCCAAGTAAAGCCATGAAAGCCAAAAGACATTCAATTAACAGATCAGCTTGCGTACGAGTCCGCAACCATGGGAGACATTGTCATGTATCGGTTACCACATTCGCCTACGTGGTATGCCAGTCTGGTAACCACCAAATCATGTTATTATATCTCGAAGATTATTTATAGTTCATTTTATAACACTGCGTGTAGCTCAGCTGCTTATATTTTCGGAGTGGCTTAGGCCGCGTAAGATTTTGCAAACATTTAGATTTAGATTTAGGGTTCCGCAGCAAAGATTTGGTTGTAAGCGAGGATCATCAGAAAATATAATCACCACTAAAATTGTTCGCTTATTAATAGCTTTTCGAGGTTGTGTGCCGAAGTAAAGACATGGAAACACCAAAAGATGTTTCTAATGAGCATTTAGGATAGTAGCTGTTACTACGAAATATGGTTTGTACGTAAAATCCAGCCAGAACGCCCATTATTTAAAAAAATACAACGAAGTGTCCAAAAACCGGACCCTGCACATTCTCCTTATAATGACAGTAAGAGATGGTGATAATCGAACTGTATTTGGGTCTATCGAACGTGGCGTATCGGGACTATCCGAAATACAACGCCAGCCGTTGGTTCGCAAACCTTGCACTGAACCTCAGCTCAGCTTCGCGAGCACAACCAAACGCCCATACCCAGAGTTTCTAGGTATTACAAGTCAGCACATAATAGTGAGCCGGGAGGATAATTCTGGCAGACCCACCCTCGTTTCGACTACTCATTCGCGAAATACGCTCGCACATGTTAAAACACGTCCGGCGCGACCGAGCGAGTTAAAGCCCTCGCTCTATTGTTCGAGGCTCCTACATGTAGCGCGGTGCATATTGATTCCAGGGCAAACAATGCAGCCGGGCTTAGAGAATAATTGGGAGCCCCCCCCCCCCCCCTCACTTCACCTTCCCCCAATACCTACCTGTAATTCTACTAATTTGCCCGAGTTTCATGGAAGCTAAGCGTCGATCAGAATATTGTGTTATTGAAGACCCAGGAAAATCGCTAAGCAGCTACATAAACATTCCTGTGAAATGTAACAGTAATTACCTCCATGGAACATTAATGCCTTCTACACCATTGATAAATAGAGTTTCGTGCATACGAAAACGACATTGAAACTTCCATTAAAATAAATTACGATTGGCTAAGAACGAGTTTATACTGTAGCCTCCAACCAGAAAACGACATGAAGAAACGGAACCAATATTTATCCAATATATTGAGATACGATTTGGCAGATGCAGACGTTGAAGACGGTCTGTTGCAGACTTGAGTTATACCTACCCGTCGTGTCCCGAAATTTTTCCGAGATCCGGCAGATCTGAAGCTCAGTTGTAGTAACAATTTTCAAATGCAAATGCTCAAAGGAATTGATAATGATAATACATAAACCGTAACAATAATTATGGAAAATAATTTAATTGAAATTTCCATAATAATAGAGGCCTGTTAGGGCTTGGAAAGCCCTAATCTAGTCCGTAGAACAGTAGTACCTAACACGAACTCAGCACATTATAGTATTGGTATAAGACCTACCTATTTGCGGCGTTATGTGACCTGGTGCAAAGCTAAGGCGATGTTATTAAATGATTCAAAAAGAGCTATAATACCGATAAGTTCTTCCGTTTCAATTTCTTCGTTCAGAAATAACTCTCCTAGATGTTAGTAACTACACTACGTTTCTGAACTTACCGTGAATTGATGGCAACTGTTGTCACCGCCACAGCCTAATAAACAAACTCTCGTTGATAAGGATTCCAAAAGCCTAGGACACGATCAAGGCGGGTATAGAGACGAACGGCGACACTTTTGCAACAAACTTGGGGCCGTGCTGATTCGAATGAGCAGTCTAACACTAGCAAATCGGACGGCGAAGTTTTCACGTTTTCAAAGACCGTTCGGAGTTATGTATAAAAAAACGGGATTTTGCTGTATTCAGGCCTTTTTTTCCGGGTGAGGTCACCTATAGTTACCGACATTTTCATGTCTTTGCTTTAGCACATGGACTCGTAAAACCGTCACTTAACGAATACTTGCTTAGACAACCGACTAACAAAAAGTGCTCAGAATCTGTTATGATAACGAGGGTACGAATACAAGGTAACGAGGCGCACTGATCAGCCAAGGGACCCGTGAGGTTGATTTCTTTCATGGTCGATCTAGAGTGCAGGGATTTGGAAGCGAGCGCGCCTTTGCGACTGCTGGAATTCGAATGGATGGTACGTACCTATGCTGATAGGGTGAGGGAATTGTAAACGACGTACAGTCCTAAGATTTGGAAGGGAGTGCCTTTGGGACTTCTAGAATATATACGAGTACAAGGCAGTAGGGTAACTGATCGATTGAAGGACCTCTGATATTAATTTCTTTCCTTGTCAATCTACAGTTCTAAAATTCGGAACGGAGGGCCATTGAGAGAGCAAAGGATAAGAAGACGGAGTCCGGAGGTGCACTGATCAGCTGACGGACACCTTTTTTTTTATGTAGAACATTATTGTCTATATGGACATATCAGTTGTGAGCAAATTGATATAGTAATCTAAGATTAATTAACTTGTTACACGCTCAAGGTGCAGCCCACTGGCTGTCCTATATTAGTACTATTATACAGGGTGCGGCAGAGAGGACGGATGGTTTTAAAAAAATCATTAAATATAATTTTTACTCAAAAACAAATTTATTGATGCAATCAGGTTCGCAAAGAAATAGCATTTGAGACACTCAAGTGTGAAAAATCACATCAGGCATGTGGTGGCCGAAATTGTTGAATCAGTGCTGGAGGCGTTCTTGGGCGTTCTCTCCAACATAGCTCTCTCAACTTGGGCGACTTCCACGCGAATTGCGTCCTTCAATTCGTCCAGAGTTTGGGGCTTGTTCTCGTATACTCTAAGCCTTGAGGTGTCCATAAGAAAAAATCGCATATGGATAAATCTGGGGACCGAGGAGGCCAATGAACATCGCTAAACCTAGAAATAAGGCAACCAGGAAGAGAGGGCGAATATCGTCCATTGATGCTCTGGCTGTGTGGGCGGTCGCCCCATCCTGCTGGAACCACTCACGTCGGGTTGGAACACGTCTCCGTCGTAATTCAGGGAAAAAGAAGTTGCTGATCATTTCGACGTAGCGTTATGTTGGAGAGAGTCTACGAGAACTTCCAAGAACGCCTCCAGCACTGCATCAACAATTTCGGCCACCACATGCCTGATGTGATTTTTCGCACTTGACTGTCTCAAATGCTATTTCCTTGCGAACCTGATTGCATCAATAAATTTGTTTTAGAGTAAAAAAGAACTATTTTATGATTTTTTTAAAACCATCCGTCCTCTCTGCCGCACCCTGTATATATGCTAACAATGGATAATTTAGTGAACAATAAATTAAAGTAAGTATTGATAACAAAATTGATAACAAGTATTGATAACAAATTTGATATGTGGGGTAATAATTATATACATAAACAAGTTAACGAAATGATGAAAGTTCTGTCAAGTGGTCCTGTGGCCTCTTCCTCTTGAGTCGTCTTCTATCTGGTGGTGGGTTCTCTGGAATACGCGCAATC
>CM061044.1:29989117-30159383 GCA_030762985.1 Adelphocoris suturalis | reverse complement strand
ATTAACCCAACAAAAAATAATTTAACAACTGTTTTCGGAGACCTCTGAATCTTCTTTTTCCCACGAATTCATGATAAATCAACATTATCCTTTGCGTTCGTGAGAAGTAGGGAACTGAGAAAAGTACGACACACATACGAAGTATTTGACTATTCAAAAAGTTTCGTATGTGTCCACGCTATTTGTGAGTCAGTAATTTGAGTAATAAACCTTTTGTTGTTGATATTTATATTGTTAAGGATCATACAGACTTTCGAATAAACATGCTTCTTATACTTATCAACAGACTAGTACTTACCCTGTCTGTATAAATATGTGTGTGTGTGTGTGTGTGTGTGTGTGTGTATGTGTGTGTGTGTGTTATGTTTGTGTTTTGTATGTGTGTGGGTCGTGAGTGCGTGTGTGTGTGTGGTCGTGCGTGGGTGCGTGTGTGCGGTACGTGCGTTTTGCGCGTGTTTGCTTGTGTGTGCGTGCGCGCGTGTGTTTGAGAGTGTGTGTGGTCGGTCAAGTAATTAATCCACTTAATATGTATTATGAAAATACGGTAAACTCTAGGGTTCGCTCCAGAATGCCTCAAAACAGACTTCAATGGAGAAATATTTCAAAAATTTGTATTTAAACATTTTTAAAGCCGTTGCTATAGCAATTGCTATAAATTTTGTATTTACTGTACTAATGGAGCTAATGGTTAGACGTATCCCTAAAAACAATACAGTGGTTTAGATGTAGGTTGTTGAAGGATCTCATAACTACATGATCTCGCACATTTATTTGTTTAAATTGACGAGGTGAAATATGAGCCCAAATATGCATAACAGGAAAGGTTCTTTGAACGAGACTGACACCTCCTTCGGAATGAAAGAAAAAACGGGAAAGCACAAGGGAGACGAGGTCCTTTGATCAAGAAGTCCTCCTAGGCCTGTTCTACCTTTCCTTCCCCGTGATTCTCTTCGCACAGCACCTCACAACCACTACCTTCAAAGACTCTGATTCTCCCCTCCTTCCTAAGTTTGACGGACAGGCCGATCACGAGGACCTTCTGTCACGGAAGATCTCATTTCTTTTCCTAGGCCTCGGGTCTCGTGTCCCGTGTCCCGCTCCTGTCCCATCCCTTTTTTTCTGCTCGTGTCCCGCTTCACCCCCTCTCCATTACCCTTGTCTATCTCACGTTCGCCCCACTCGCCATCAGAAGGTCTTTTTCTCTTTTCTTCCTATCCCCCCTTCGCCATCGTCTCAATGACAACGAACAGACTTCCTAGTGTACGGGGTCTGCAGAACATCAAAGCCTTTCCCACCCCCGCTGTTACCCCTTTTGGTCCACGTTCGTGCTCCTTTGGCCACTGGAATTTCAACTCCTTCGGCAATGCCAACTTACCGATCCATTCCGGTTTCCCCTATTCACTCGGAAAGCACGTATCTAACATCGTGGAATTATTGAACCTGAGAGAAATAGGAACCAGAACCTTGCTTCTTTCAATAAACAATACTGGTGCTAATGCGCCTGAAGTTTAGCTCAAGATTGTGAATTCGGTGACTGCTCCCCATAAAATGCTTCCGTAATTGGGAGTTTCCATCACCGGTTTGGAACTGAGACTGTAAATCTACTTTCTCTCCGGCTCAGAATGAATACTTCAGACTACATGGTGTGGCTCGTTCTAGCTTACATATTTAAAGGTTCAAGCAGTTTATTGGAATATGAATTGTTGGATAAAACTATGCCAAATGGAGGACGTCTATCAACCACTTATCTTCTTCCTTTGATTATTGCACTTTTTCGAATAAAAACTTGACCATGATACACGAATGGACGTTCCTGGTTGCGAAGTTTGTCAAGGTAGCTAAACGTCTTCGTATTTGGGAGTCACATAATATTAGTTCGTCGCATATTGTACACAATACTTATTGTACACAAATTAAGGATGGTTTTGCCGAAAGGGGAACACTATAAAATCTGGACATAGTAGGGGCTTCACCTTTCAGCGAGGTATAGATATATTCCTTTCGAAAAAAGAACAATCAGAAAGCAATTCAAGTCTTGATTTGGATTTATATTAGAAGAGGAGTTTTAGGCCAACTCAGGTGTGACTGTGGGTTGGACGGACAGTGGAGTCTGGAGTTTTGTTATTTGATAAAACCGATTACCTCGTTATCACATTTTCCTAGGACTTGTCCAAGTTTTTGAAACTTGAAGAGTTTTTCGAAAATGGACTGTTTTCTGCACTCCGTTTATCTTATTGATACTCTGTGAAATGCAAATAAAAGCAAGGCGATTGAATCATTATTTGGCGATTGAATCATTATTTTGGCAATTATATGAACGTGGCGAAAATCGTAGTAGTAAGAATGCGCTTTGATCATGAGCATACAAATCCCAACCACGAGCTTAAATCTGATATGTGGTTTCATGAAGTTGGAACCCTCTTATTCAGTTAGACAGACATACAGATGGGTTTGTAGATTTACATTTATATTCTTCTGATTCACACTATCTTAGTAAGAGATCTGTAAGGTAAGTTATCTGATCGGACTAACACCATTGTAAACTGTATTGGGGTGGCAGGTGGCTAAATCACTTCACCAGGTTCACCACAACCAAGGTTTTGTATTTCTATCAAATAAAAAATCTAATATGTCGAAATAAAGTCATCTGTTGCGGATGGGGTCTCATGTTCCGACGTCAGTGCCCCTTCGACGTCGCCATGGGCAACAGACAGGTACCCTAGAGCGAGCTCATCACAACAAAATATGAGCCTCTCTTCAGATGCAGTCGGATATAAATATAACTTGAGATGGTACCTTCTTAGGCTCAGTTCCACCAACGATTAACCGTGAGTTTTCTCGTCAAAACAGTGAAATGACCGTTCCACCCAACGTTTGACTCGGGATCTTTTTGTGATAAAGCACGGTCGAGTTAATCCTAGGATCAGCGCACAAACTTCTCACTGCTAGCCATCTTGAAATACCACGTAAACCTGAGTTTCCTTTGGTTTTTTCTTCATAATGCAACACCGCCGTATTTCCGTAATCATGGATTTCCTGTTTACTCGTGACAATGAAGAAAACATTTGTCTTCTGAAGGACGCAGATTTCGTGGGACCAGTCCAAATGTCGATTTACTGAAATGAGAATATGTAGGGAAAGAGTGGACCACTCGAATGACTGTGTGGATAACGATTTGAAAACATGTTTTTCGGTTATCGAAAGGGCTATTCATTTCCTACTGGACTTGGTAGTGGGAAAACATTCGTATATAGCATTTCCAAGCCAAATGAAACCTTTTCCAAGTCAAATGAAACCTTTTGCAAGTCAAATGAACCCTTTTCCAACCAAATGAAACCTTTTCCAAACCAAATGAAACCTTTTTTCCATATCAAATGAAACCTTTTCCAAACCAAATGAAACCTTTTCTAAACCCAATGAAACTTTTTCCAAATCAAATGAAACTTTTCCAAACCAAATGAAACCTATTGAGGGAAAAAAGTCCAGTCAGTCATGCACATGACCCCATGAGCGAATTTTTGAAGAAATCTTCGACATTTCAGTCGCTACATAAGAGTAGTTTAATCTGAATTTGGACAATGTTTCATGCAAATATTACCGATTTTTCAACCAGCAAACGGCATTATTTCGATTTTTGACTGATTTTTCAACTTTGAAACTTTTGAAAACTTGATACATATTCTTATAGGAAATTGTTACGCTGATTCCGAATATACCACATGTTAGTATGCTGAAAAAAATTATTTCGCACAACAAATCGCAAAAAACAGACTATTTTGAAATTTTTGACTACATTTTTGAAAATTTCAACCCGAAGATGTAATCCGATCATGCTGGCCAACGAACTTGAACTTTCGTTTTGTATCCTTAACATTTTAAATTTTTTTGAAGTTTCTAGCACAATTCTACGGACAGTTATCGTCTGGAATGACACATACGTACATACATTAAAAAATGCGTTAAACTTCAGAATATGATTCAAAATAGCCTGTAACGGATTTCTGCATAAAAGTTTTTTAAAAATTCACATTCTACAAATTTTGAGGCGAGAGCAATCCGAAGTGGATCTCACCTTAGTAGAATAGGAAACACGAAAAGTTTGAGAAATTTCTGACTGTTGAATGAGAGTGGGTTACCTATCTAGGTACCTCAGTTCACTAATTTTCTCAATAGGTTTCATTTGGTTTGGAAAATGTTTCATTTGATTTGTAAAAGGTTTTATTTGGTTCGGGAAAAGTTTCATTTGGTTTGGAAAAGGTTTCATTTGATATGAAAAAGGTTTCATTTGGTTTGGAAAAGGTTTCATTTGACTTGGAAAAGGTTTCATTTGACTTGGAAGAGGTTTCATTTGGCTTGGAAATGCTATATAATCTAAGAAAACACCCAAAAATTGCATTAAGAACTTTCCAGTGGTCTGTCCTAAAATGATGACCAACAGGATCATTACCGTTTGCCGCCACAGAGTAAAGTTTTCCGCCAAACCGAACTTGGCACCTCACATTTTGAAGTCGGCATTGTGAACAGTATCGGAACAAAAATGCTGATGCTCCACTTTTGTGAGCTGATATTCACTAAATTTTGGTCTGAGGACAGTCACTCAGATGCTAAATAATTTACTTACGGAAATCCCGCGGATCGGTAATTAGCGAGTAAAAATTGATGGTAAAACGGTCCAAACTGACTCGCGGTTGTTTTCTCTTTTGTTACGAGATTCGAGAGTTGATTCCCGTTGGTGGAGCTAGGCCTTATTGTATGTTCTATTCGTAAAGTAACTACTTGACACACAGTTTATATTTTTGATAGACTCTTTCACAAGTATGTAATCTTATCCGGTCAAAATCCACACCTACTGATTAAAAGATTCCAGAAAAATTTCTTATAAGCCCTACTATATATGTATGTAGCTTTCCTTAAATCATTTGAGTTTATGGCACATTAATGATAAACCTTTTTGAAATTATTTACGGCATAATTCATTACTGTAAAGGACGTTTTTCTGCTTTGCAGAACACCCAT
Source organism: Adelphocoris suturalis (assembly GCA_030762985.1). Lineage (NCBI taxonomy): Eukaryota > Metazoa > Arthropoda > Insecta > Hemiptera > Miridae > Adelphocoris > Adelphocoris suturalis. The sequence goes on along the minus strand of CM061044.1, from coordinate 30,154,367 downwards.
TGACAATAGGTCCGAGGTGGCAAGAGACGCCGAGTTCTAGTCATGGCCCTTCCCTTTCGCTTCGAATCCCTCTTTCAGAGAGAGTAAAGTTGGCCATAGCCTCATCAGCAGCTTAAGCGCTTAGCCTCTCCTATAATAGCAACTTGAAGATTAGTTCGGTCGGATTTAGATTAGTCAGCTTCTCTTGAGTTTCGGCTCCGAGGAATTACCTTGGCAAAACTAGTTTCCCCCTTGGTGCGTCGGTCGTCCGGAAAATTCTGAATGATGCCTTTGAGTTGGATTCTGATTGGAAATGTTTATATTCATTGTAAACAACTTAAAAGGAAAACGCAGTTTTTTATATAATTTTTGTCCCCGAAATCTGTTAATAAGGTACGAAAACGTGATTCAAGAAAGAAGAACTTAAATTAAGAATAACTTGATAAGTAAGGATAGAAACAAAAAATCCTTAACAAATTGAATTGGAGATTTAAAACTGGGTATTTACTTTGGTTTTAATTTAATCTAAACTAATATTTGATCAACGTACAGAGTATTTGAAGCAAAACCAACGTTCTATCACACCAATAATACCGACCATGAATAATACTTAGCTTGATACTTGACTGTTTTATTTAAAACGTGTATATTTGCTCGTCCAGGTTTGACTGCCCTGAAATGTCTATTTCTCATTGTCTCAACCTCCAACTAAACCCAGGGCCACGTCTGAAACTCTCCTGGGAACGAAAGGTCGGAGACTATAAATGCTTCTTAAGACCCGGTAGCATGGAGGAAGGAGGCATAAGAATTAAAGCCTGATTTAAATTCGTCTTCTCACTCTCTCTCCCGTCCCCCCACCATTCCGAGTCCATCTCTATTAATTCTCTTGGAATAATTCACGTGGTTTCTCCCTTCCTTTCTTCTCCACTATTTTTTTTTTTTTTTATCAGCGGTTTCTCTCCCTCCACCTCTTTCTCCAACGCTGTTCCTTCTTCCCTATCATCCTTCCCTGCGGAACATGAAAGCAATAGCCGCGACCGTCCTATTTGCAATTAAATTACTTCTAGAAGGTTTGGTTTCACGGTCTCGCCTCTTCCTGCAACTCCAGAGACACAAAAGTTGAGATACATTGATCGCGTCTCGGAAACCTTCCACAGCGGTTATATCTTTTTTGCGTAACTCGTACAGAAGATGGGAACTTGTAGGGACTGATGCACATAAAGTCATAATTGATCAGTAAGTAATCAAGTACTTTGCTTTCGAGTGTTTCTTTGGTGGCGGAAGTTTTGTAAACACTTGCCAAATGAAGGAAAAAAAATTCTGCTAAATATCCAGTCGTATTTTAAGTTGTAGACCGTCCTGATCAATGCTTTGCTTTTGTCCGTCTGCATTTTTTATCTATGAGTCTACTTGACCGCTAAACCTTGATACGAGCAAAAATATCCTAAAAATCCAGCAAATTACAATAGAAATTTCAGGGATCATGTGGCTTAGGCCCAAGATGGTTATGTAAAAACCCAAAAATATTTTATGTTTTGACAGAGTTAAAATTCGTGCCACTACCTTCTTTGAGGTAGAAGTTCGTTTTAAAGACAAGCGCTTTAGCAACCTAAGACGCCCCCGAGACCAATTAATCTCTTTGATTGCGGGATTTTTATTGAACGTAACATTTCCCCAAGTCAAATACCTGCCGTCTCGTTTGATTTAGGATCAGAGGAGTGAAAAAGTGAAACTGCAGGTCACTGGCTCCGTAAATGGTCGCTGGAAGAATTCGCAGTCTAGTTTTCACTGAAGAGGAAGTGAAAGTTGCTACGTAAGAGGATGTGATGTTTACAGTCTTTTGTCTTTCCCGAGAGGGATTATTTCCTATTAAAGTCTGGGTCCTAAACTGCTCTTTTAAAGTAACAACCCAAAAATATTTGTTGCTTTGAAGAGTCCGTACGTGTGTTTTACCTTCTTTGGGATATAAGTTAAGACAAGCGCTTTTGCAACCTACGTACACCACCGAGACCAATTAATCAAACCTCTTCGACTGCTGGAGTTTTCTTGAACGTAACATTTCCAAGCCATGTGGGGATTCACCAATGAGTGTGCTGAGTCAAATACGAGCCGTCTAGGCTGATTTGTGGTGCCAAGCCATGTGGGGATTCACGGCAATGAGTGTGACAATAATATAACTAAACTTCAAGAGTGATGAACCCTAGCAAGGAGAGCCATGTTTGATGACTCCATCAGGTATAATAAATGTTGATACTATGCGCATTGAGGATCAAGGCTCCTACATGTAGCATAAATCGGCTTCCAATTCCAGTCTGGTATCTAAAAGCAATGGGAGGGCAAAGGCGGTACTGGTCTGCGTGGAGTCCTTCAGGATTTTTGACTTCCGGTTGATCCTTTAAACGTGAAACAGCCGAGGCACCTACCCAGAGGCGAAGTTGTTTCCAAGGAGGGACCAGTGGTAGGAGAGAATAGTAGTTATAAAACCCTTCAAATATCAATCGGATAGCCACTGGCCATACCCGTCTTACTGACGGACACCAGGTTGTAGAAGAAGTAATTGCAAGATCCAGTAGCTGTCGCTTGCACGTGATGTTAGAGGCCAACCTCTGTGTGAGATGTCCACTGGGGTGATTTGTCTATCCGCCACTTTTTGGAGGACTGCCCAGCCCTCATGGACCTCAGGAACCAGCATTCACAAGTGTATAAGTTTGGTGTACCTGAAAGCCACGGAGTTTTACAACGAACTGTGATATTCTTATATGTGATATATTTATTTATTCATGTGCATCCAGTCATACCTTTATTTAACTAAGACGCTGTTATTTATCATTATATATTTATCAATAGTATTTATGTAATTGTAAGGATCCATTAGTCGTAGTTTAGTTTTTATTACGGGGTATTTATATCCGCTGTCAGGGTTACAAAGTGGTTATCGCTGTATCCCTTGAGGCAGAGTGCGGCGATGCCTCGCTTTGCGAGTTATTATTATCATTTCTCCCCCTCCGATCTGCCAGTGGAGTCCGTGAAGGCAATCCGTTTAGTGACGGACGGTCAGCATGGCTTCCCTTAGAATCTTGCCCATCGCAGTGTCCTTTTGATACCTCTTTTTGATTGCCGCAAATGACCCTTCCGGTTGAAACATGGCTTAAGTTAAAAAAAAAAAATCTGGAATTACTTACTAAGTCGAATTTACAACAACGCTACGATTAAAATGTAGGGTTTTTTATTTAGAAATTTGAGTACTAGAAACCTTTGTGTTGAAATTAACATTCATTTTACCAATGTGTTGGCTAAAACACAGAAACGTCACGAAAACGACCAAGGAGACCGATGATGGATTATACAAAGATTAAATAAGAGAATGCAAGTCAACAATTTTGCAAAACAAGTTATTTTTGGTACCCAACGCTACAATTTAGATTTTGAATATTTATTTACACATTTATCCCGTGAACTTCTGTATGCAAATTAACAGTCATTTTATTTAGATGTTGGCCAAAACGCAAAAATGTGCCACGACAAGAAAATATTAAATAATAGATCAAAAAAACAATTGCCGACCGGAGACATCCGAAGATAACAAATTGCCACATTGGAAAGTAAGAGAATTAAACGACATCGCCGGCAGGATGGGAAAAAATCATATGGGAAAGATAGAACAAGATGGCAAGGTTCCAAATGGGGGAAGGAAGAAGGCATTTCATCTAGAATTTATTTTTCCATTAAATACTCATTTATAGGAGTTTCCAACAAGCAGAAAGTTTAGATAATAACAACAGTAAATGTGAGGAGAGCCGAGGGCGAGGGGATTAAGAGGAATCATTTGAGGAAATGAGCATTTGGCAATGGGACTAGTTGGCACGGTGTTGAATACGACCCCTGTTCAAGTCACATCGTCATTTCTTTCCAGAGCGATAACTCAAACGCGAAAGAGCTTTTTAGGTCCGGGCAGATGGGGAGTTAATTAAACTTGTATTAGATGGCATTCAGCGCACGGAATGACTGTTCAATTAATATTGAGCGTTCCAATTCAAATAATTTATTTTCTCGAGATATAGATAAAATGGATTTCAGAGGATAGTATTCAAGAAATCTGTATAATTATTTTAGTTGAGTGTTTAAAGAGAGCCTCAAACTTGGCCTGCTGGATTTTCTCCTGTTCATCCAATAGCGCTGAAACTTAGTGCGTAGAGTTTTAGAGACGACTGACAACGGTTAGGAAGACATCAGGAAAGCCATGTCAGCTGTGTGGACAATAATTAACTTCTCTCTTGTCTATATTGGATCACTGAAATTTGTTAGGTAAACTGTCTGCTGGAGCCATTGGATTTCATCATGGGAAAGAGAAATCAGCTGTGTGAGAAATGAGGTTTGGTGTATACTGGAAATGATCAGAAGGATGTCAGGGAAGTCACATAAGCTGTGTGAACAAAACTAATTTCTCTCCTGACAATCCTAGAGTACTGAAATTTGACAGGAATACAGCAACTTGAAGACCACTGGATTTGATCATGGGAATGTGAGGTCAACTGTGTGACGAATGATGCTGCGTGACTACTAAAACTGATTAAGAGGAAGTCAGGAGAGTCAGATCAGGTGTGTAGACAGTAAATCTAACTTTTCTCTCGTCCATTCTAGAGCATTGCAATTTGTTAGGTACACACCCTGCTGGAGACCACTAGAATTGATGATGGGAGGTGAGATCAGCTGTGCGAGGAATAATCCAAACTTCTCTCCTGTTCATTCAATAAAGCTGAAATTTGGTAAACAGTCTTTTGGAGACAACTGGAAGTAATAATAAGGAAATTAGATCAGCCGTCTGAGGAATGATGTAAACTTCTTTCCTGTTCACCCAAGAGCGCTGACATTTGGCACACAGCCTTTTGGACACCAATGCGGAAGTGATCATGGAGAAGTCACATAAGCTGTTTGAGCGAAATGTTTTTTCTCTCCTGTTCATCCTAAAGCACTGAAATTTGGTACACTGCCTCATGAGGACCACTGGAAATGATTAGAAGGAAAATAAGGGAATAAGCTCAGCTCTATCTAGTACCTATCATAGGTACTGTCAATGTAAATTCGATAGTACAATAGAAGATTGAAGCATGCTCTATGTTTGATAGTTTTAGCTGATGTTCGAAAAAAAACTATAGTTGCGTAGATACATCAATCATAATTATTGAATGCTCCGATTGCAATAGTGAAAAAATCAATATTTTGTTAATAACGTTTTTTTTAACTTTCTGTATTACATTATGTCGTGTATTGATAGGTTTTATGAAATATAATTTGTAAAATACAAACAATATGTTATTTTAAATGGATGAATCTAATTTACTATATTGTTGACCTTGTCCCGTATTATAACATATATGATGAACGACTGGTTAACTTTGGATAGCGTGCAGGGCCATGTAGTTTTATTTTGATAATGTGTAATATAGTAGATAATTATGGACGGCAGTCCAGAATAAACCTATGTGTAATAATTTGCAGTGTTTTAATCTTCATGTATCCGAAGGAACTTCGTATAGTGGGATCAGCTCTACTATGAACTAGATGTTTCAAATGAATCTAACGTTCACCAACATTGATATTCGATTAACTCAATACGCATTGCCGAAACGCAACGCTATGCATGATCCCGGCAGCTGCGTTCCTCACATAAATCGTGAGTTCTGCCAATGCCACACCCCAAAGTTTGACGTCCTGTCGCTTGCCGGTCCTTCGGTTAATATATCAGACGTACCTTCCGATAATACGGTTGAAACAGCTGTTGCGGACGGGGTTCGAGTTGCTCAATCAAGGTAATACCCTTCTGACATTCCGCCTCGTACCCCCTCACGTTCCACCTGCTCCCACTCGCGTTCCGCTTGCTCCAGCCTCCGACCTCAGAGACGTGTCGATCCTACCTATTGATCACCAACCACTTCAGGCATCCCCCTTTCGAGCACTGCTGCCAGGGCTTCCAGTAATACGATTACAATAGTCACTATTACCGTTGACGAGATTAAATTGTTCACCTATTAACCCGACGCTTTGCAGGGAGCAGGAAGTAATTGTGTGCTTGTTATTGGATTGCTTCACCTTACCATTGAAAACAATGTGGGCAAGAGTTTATTGCCTTGAAAGTGATCAATACCTGTCCTAATGATATCAATCCCTTCTGCTGGACATTCACTGTGACCGTAAAGCAATACAGACTCCAAATTACACTTCATGGAATGCATAGAACTCGACTGAATGAGGAACGAATTATTTTACCAGTAGCAGTATTTTTAGCTAATATTCAATATCACTTTGGAGCTATTCAATGGCTTCAAAAATTGAAAAACAAGAACTTCTGAAAAATGTATCCACGGACATTATTTTTGGGGAATTATAAAACCATATTATAGAGTTTAAATATTCTCATTTTCTTATCGATTAGAGGAAATACCATTGAAAGTAAGTCTTCTCATTTTGACAATAACATTATTCGGAATATCAATTCAATCATTTTTATCTTTTCAATTGTAAAATTTCAGTGGTCAATAAGCTGCAAATTGTAGTTCAGTTGATCGACTGTAGAAAGACAAGTTGAGGGAGGGAATAGTAGGCTTCTCGTGGTTACAGGTTTATTCGTTCTGTTGAGTAGGTACTTCCACCTTAGTGGCCTCATAAGAGTTTTGATTTGGTCTTGTAGCTGTAAGTAAATAAGTTAATATTAAGTTTTAAGAGTGTCCTTCTTCAATGGGCAGTAGCAACCAGTTGTATGTTGGAGAATGGATCAATTTATTCTTAAATAGAGAAATACCACAAATTGAGTGGGTGATTTTGATTTAGTTTTAGTCTACCCTACATGGCTAGGGCTCACATCGCCCCTTCCTATTTGTTAACTACGATAATATTGTTATTTGAAGGTCGTTTAAAGAAGATGTTAACACTAGGTTGTTAACAACAGTGAATGAATACCTGCTTTATGTCTACGAAAACAGCTTTGGTTTATTCTTTGTCAATGAACGATTTCCGTAAAGCATCGACGAATGTGCCTACTAACCTTAGAGGCATACCTACCTCTTGAAAATCCATAGCAGTGTTCGGGTAGCAATGAATTAGTTTCAAGATATCACCGTAATCTGAGCTTTATAATCGAGTCGATTGTTATCGCGGGGCAAGCGAATAATCCTATACATCTCTGTGTATCTTCATTTTTTATATAGAAGATAAATACTACGATAATTAGGCAAGAATTTATTGCTAAGCGTAGTAAGTATGTAAGTAAAGTAAAGTAAACAACCATTCCATGTAGGGGGTTTTCGTCCTACTGCCTCGGGCGTCGCGGACGTCATCAGCTGTCTTCCAAATGGAGTATCAGAATACGTTCTGATGATTTTGCTTGAAGCTACTCATTGCCTCGTCCCCTTGAGTGGAGAGGGGTTAGCTTAGCGTAGTAATCATCATCCCTCATAAAAATCCCTCCCATTAACCAGACTCATATAAAATTGATTATTATATCACCTTCTAAAATATTCAATAGGGATAAACATTTCTATACCATGGTATCCGTTGATATTTAATAGTATTTAGTGGTGCATGCCGATAACACATGTTCTTCACACAGGTGGCGAAGGAGGTAAAATATGGTAAAGTGGACTGGATGAAAGGTGTGGGAGGGGTAGGAGTGGTGATAGGTGAAGTGAAGGGGGAGCGAAGGGGTGGATTAGAAAGGCAATAGCCCGTTATTAAATGGTCGACTTAGACGACGTGTTAAATTCCTGTGTGGGCGGAGGAACAATGAGGGATCGGTCGCCCATATTTCAACCGAGAGGGGGAAGGGACGTCCCGACGTCTCTATAGAATATCATAGATGGTTGGCAGGGGAGCGGTAAGAGGCGGGTTGTGGTAAGAGACGCTCCTAGTTGGGAATTAGCTCTATAAATCATGATAAGAGGCAGGCACAGTTAAACACAAAGACGTTATATATATATACAACCACCTTGGCAATTGCCCTATAAAGTAACGCAAGTGTCATAGAATGTAGGATGGGGATTTCACGAAGTGCCACTAAATTTAACCTCATAGTAAAGGGTTTCGCGTCCCTTGAGGATTCACAGCCCTCTTTCGCCGACATTCAGTGCTAAAAGCTATAGACATTTTCAGCTATCACAGCGAAGTCATTGTCAGCATATATGCCGACATATATGTCGATAGCGATAAAGTGGGCCCATTACAAAGTGGGCCAATATACAAACTACCTAACTGACACAATATGCCTAATTGACATACCTATATGTGTAAATATATATGCATGTTCTTAGAATGACCAGCATGTTTCAGTTGTATGGATACATAATATTTATTCTATGCTCATCAGCAGGTCTATTATATATGTTGGGTGGTTTGAATAAAAATAAGTAATTCCTTTCTAGAATTAACTTGCGAGTAAAGTCTTTACTCTAAAGAGCTTGCAAAGACTCGTTATCGGAGTGAATAAAATTAAGGTTTTACTCAAAAGGTTTACCTCATCGGGAATGAGGTTATACTTGCGAGTGTTAGCTTCTTTTCATCAGACAAGTAGCTTTCAACGTGTTTATTCGTTATTACAACTCTTCCCGCAATGAAACAGCATGTTACCTTAGTAAATTGAACAGGTGTTAATTTTTTGATACGTTTCCTTCCTTCTGGAATCTGGGAGTTAATTAGTTTTACCTGGTGAAGGTTACCGGGGGTGGGATAACTCCCGTCTTCCTGTAGATTTAGAGATTTACCAACCACTCACCTCATATGTCAAAAAAAGAAAATAATAATAAAGTAAAATATAATTTAAAAAAAAAAAAATGAATTGAATAAAAAAATATATAAATATAGTTGAGCATAAAAAATGAATTCAAAATTTGTCAGGTAAAGTGCATAACTCGCTTTTAACAGATATTGAGAGATCTGCTATTGTTACCATTCGATTCTGTCAAAACAATTTGGTTCATTGGGGGTCATTTCTCAAGAAAACTCAGGATTTAGGTTGATGAAAGCCACGTTTTTAATCAATAAGTACATCATTTTCCACCCCTAATTAGTAAAGTAAAAGAATGTACCATAAATTTGGAAGAATTAGCTGAGGTACAGGTAACGTGTTTTTCGTCACCGGCAAGTAAAGTGTTTTACGTCACCGGCAAGTAAAATTAAAGTAGGTATACTTTTAAGCTTAAGCGTGGTAAAATTGTCAATTTGCGAAATGGGCAAAATTTTTTCAAGCACGATTTCCAGCCATTTAGAGATTCTCTAAATTACCTTGCCCTGAAAGGAAATTTAACGCGATTTCCAATGATACCCATAAATAATTTTCTAAGATTAAAAATAGGATCTCTGGTGATTGGGACGAGATAATAGCAGATTAATCTCTACATGATTAGTCCCAGTAATGTGTTCGCTACTACAGCAACAAAAATCAATCCCTACTGAATTCGGTCCTTCCTTTTGGTCAAGGCAATATTTTACTAAACGAATATGCACTATTCGAGACGTATTTTTACGTCTGTGAAACAACGAACACAAAACAGAAAGTTTTTTCTATAACGAGGTCCATTCAAACTAACCTAGCAAAACATTCAAGGCTTTACATACAAGAGAAGCATTATCTTATTTTTACTCACACCAAATGATGGATTTACTGCGATTTTCAGCAAGCCATGTCTCAATTTTATTCACTCCTTTGCGAGTGTTTACTCTGAATCTTACAAGATTTTACTTGTTTTTATTCACACCACCCATTAGGGTAACGGGCCCTATAGTTGGACAGCTGGTTACTTTTTCCTCAATAACAACATATTATTGCATAATCGGGTAGGTACTGAGATCGCTTCGATGATAAATGGATTACGTACCATTTTTCGGATAATCACTAGTGAAAGATTCCGAATGTGCAGTAAGGTTTTCTTGATAGCCTATACAGGATGTACATACAAAAAATTGGTCTACCAAACAGCAGGAGTCGATTCTAAAACTAATTTCTACAACTTTTGTCCCGTAACAATTTTTGTATAACCCGTTATAAAACAAATAATTTTCAATCTTACGTTTTTTTCTCGGAATTTGGACCTCACGTAACTTAATAAGTCATAACCCCCACAATTTACTGTGTATACTCAAATTTGTGGATACCGTTGGAAAAAGCAATGAATTTCCTATCGGACCTTGCCTTTTTTTAGAATGAAGGGTTGAGACGGGAAAAAGTCCTCTGAAAAGCAAATTTTACCTAATTTGGAAAACCTTGAATTTTTTCAATCGGAAATTGAACTGTGAGAACCAATATTTTTTTCAAGATGTAAGAACGGTTAAAACTGCGCAGCAATTTTACATTTCCAACAGTGTAGTCAATTTTAATTATACATTGCTAATTAGAGGAAAACACTATGTTTATTGATGTAGAAGGACTATGTGAGCTGGAAGGGGGGTTATTTAATACAGAAATAATAAAACTTTGTGTAATAATTTGATGCGAATTTGTTTACCCAACAAAATCTAAATTTGATTAGTCATAGCTATCAGGACATGTATAATTTCATAATATTCGTAGTGAAATATGATTTTTAATTCAGTGCTCTTGTTTGTTTCAGGTGAGTGTATTTGAGTTATCAGAACGGAGAGTGAAAAGTTGAAGAGATTCCAGCGAACCCTCTTGTTCAGTGAAGTATATTGTATTTTTTTGCTTCCATAGTCCTATTAGTATTGTATTCGCTTTATATCTCCGTGATAATAAACGTAAGGGTTTTATTGAGATCCAAATTTCACCGTGTCTCGACTCGCATGTCTCAGATAGAGAAAAAAATCATCGTATAAATGTTGTTATAGCATTAGCGTTGAATGACAGAGGTCTGGGATTAATAATGCTTATGTAACTTGGTATTTTCTCTACCTTTCCGAACCGAGAAAAACCTGGGTGAAATCGACAGGATCCTACTTCACTGGTCTTGTCTCCAGGTAATGCATGGATACGGACAGATAGCTAATTTTTTCCTCACATCTGATCCTCTTAGATATGGGTGTGCTTCCGAATTGTTGATGAGATATACTTTACCTTTTGATTATCTATCTTCAATTATTAGGCATTTCTCGGATTTCATCTAACAATAAGCATAAAAAAAGTAATAGCGTGAAGTTTTCAGTTAAGAAAAATATTGTCAGTGGTTTCACACTCCGGTGCCTCACATATCTGATGCGTTGTGTTTCAAATCAAAATGTTGAAAAGCTCTTCATGCTGGACGAATTCAAATTGAAAATAGCGCCTACGGTTGGACCGAACAGCTTGATTGCCTGCACTGAATTCTAGCGAAGGAAGTTGTAAGCAGACAGTTCCCAAACGCTTTTGGTCGCCATTATGGTAGCAGCGTCGAAGCAGTTGAACAAGCTACGGCTAGTATATACTTACGAGATGTACAGTGCGAATCAATGTGTGTTCATGTATCTAATCGTAATATATATCTTCAGTACTAATTAGTATCGTAGGAATAATGTATTATACCAATCAGTCGGAAGAACGTGTTACTAAGAAATCGAGAATGACGCCATCTCTCATACGCGCCCACGCAACCTCTAAATTATACATTCTACATATATATTGTTTTATATTATGTAATAGCTTTAATATTATATGTCTGACTAGTAATCATGCCTATGTAGCAATCGAGTAAACTAACCATTTTCCGTAGCAAAAAAAAAACCCTGTTAGACTCTCTGTTTGACTAAGACAGTACAATAACTTGGTAAAAATGTTGGCGGAATGTATGCGGGATTCTGATTCGCAAACTGTCTTTCTTTTCTCTGTAAGCCTCTACAAATATTTCCAATCCCTGTGTCACTATTACTTATAACGATCCACTGATACGAGACTAATACGAATACGATTGAAATGACAGTTTCTCGTTAGGAAAATGAAATTATCATCCCGAATGACTCGAGTTTCCCTCTGAATCACGCCGGTGTCGGGTTTAAGCATATTCTGACTGTTAAGTGCAAGAATAAAGCCTATACAATAGGAGCGAGAAAAAGAAATATCTCGCATAACTTGTAGCACTCTTTCAGAAAAACACTCGCCGGAGAGGGAATATATAATAAGGATTGTGGTAGAATGTTTATTTGAATACATCAGGGTTATAAATACTACCAGTCACTTTAGTGAGGCTGTTGGAGTGGAAGAGTGGTAAAATGATTTACATGAAGCCAACCCTTGGCGCACCCGTGTTTCAGCTATTCAATTCTCCGAATCCTCCCCTTTTTTGCGTATTATCGCTTTTGATATTTCACTCATCGTAAAGAATGTATCACGAGGGGGAAATTTCAAAAAACGCTTTTAAACGATTTCATGTCCGATTTCAATTACAGCAGTCTGGATGGATTTATTGAGCACGTCATGTCATTCGTTTGATCGAATCATGAACTGATTTGATCGACAAGCAATAGAAACGCTCTATGATACGCTCTTTGATTGTGAAGGTCGATGATACTCTCTCTCTCAACCCTTCTTGGCGACAACCCATCTTGGCAACTTTAGAGATACCGCAGGGCTCGTATTTAGGTCCATTCCTGTTCCTCCTCCAAACTAATTCCATCGCAGAGGTAATCTAAGGAGATTGCTTCCTTATTTTTGCTGAAGAACTAAAGCTGTTCAACACTATCCGCTCAAAAGAGGATTGTCATTTTCTCCAGAACAGTAACCTTCTCACTGCCAGAGCCTAAAATCAGAAAATTATCCATCTGTAGTTTTATGCGTGCATTCATTTTTTTTAGCTTTTAATCGAACTAATACGTTTGTTTTTCATCATCCGCTAAGCACACGCACATAAGGCCCTGAGGTTACTGGCAGCTGTCTAAGCACATAAAGGAAACACTTATCTTGGGTGCCATGAGGTCACCGGTGGACTCAGAAAAAAAAAAACCTTGTTTGCCATGAGGTCATTGGCGGACTCACTCAATGTCGTTTAGGTCGCGTAAGCTGAGGCCACTGGCGACCACATGGCATAGTAGGTAACTCATCACATTAGGGACAGTAAAATCGCTTGAGGTCCTCTAATGTAGCAACCAGCCCGTGTCTGGATACCTTGATAATGCATAAACATAATAGTAACTCATGGATGATTCAGAAGTTAAGTGATTTCCTGAAAACAATAATGTGTTAATTAATGGCTCGATTGGGTGGTGTAGAACCAATAACCTTACTAGACGTTCAACAGCACGTCCAACCCCCCATCACCAGTGCCATCTAGATCCAATTCCTCTTCATATTCGACCTTCGTAACATCATTTTAGGTGTAAATCTGATCTGTTTGTCCAAACTAATCTGTATTTTGCTAAAAGGATTGATTTAGGATTTTTTATTTTTTAGATGCGAGCTTGCGAGCATCCAGACTCGAACTATAAAAATCAGTCTTATCTATTACGTAGGCCTGTTTCATTATACGGAGGCCGATTATGGTTTATAGGGAGGCAGTTTATCATACGGAGGCCGATAATGGTTTATTATACGGAGGCTGGTGGTGGGGGGTATGGTGCTCTTGAACGAGAAGTAATAACCTTTCCTTAAATATCTCTGAATGCTATGTAATGTCATTAACATAATGGCGGGGTTCATGAATCATGTGCTTATTTGACAAATATAAACAGTCGTACGATTTTGGGGCGATTCAATAACTAAGCGACACGCTTTACTCTCCAGTATTCCTATAGATTGCAGAAGCATAGTTTTCACTTTTGGTGAAAATGAAAAGGCCAACATATAAATTTCCACTCGTATTTAATGTTTAAACAATGGATTCCAAATCCAGGTGGCGTAAAGGTGAAAATGTCCTCAATGTGAAAAAAGTAATATGTGAAAAAAAGTAGTAGTTAGTTACCTATAAAATAGTAAGTCCGCTGATCTGGTTCCCTATGAAGTTTGAACAACGTGGAATCTAAGTTCTACATGTTGCAGAAACCAAAAAATATGCCAAGTATGTATAGTCAAAGTTTGTATGGGACTTCAAACGTGTTAAATATAAAAACACCAAGTGCAAGTGGAAAAAAAGCACTACGTGGCTCGCCAAGGGGCAGGCCCCCCGATCCCCCGGTTACCTATATTTACATACTTCGAATGAAATTATTGAAACACAGAATGTGCTTTAGCTCACGCGTTTCATATAAACCTGTGAAAGCTGCATATAAGAATGACTCAGATTTTGCGGTGTAGTATCTTATCCCTACTACGCCAAGTGGTTTTATTTATTTATCACCCGCCCAACGACTCGCCACCAGCTCAATGAAATCATCAGTAATTAACAAGCGGTTGCAATCATGTTCACAATATCAATTATTGAGAATGGTCACCTGTGTGTAAAAAATTATTCAAATAGCCATACTCATACTTAGCTTGTTGGTCACGCACTTCGCAGTAATTAACATAATATGGTTGGATAAGTCGAGAGCTTTCGAAAGAATGGTCGAAATAAATTATAAAGAAGGAGGAATACCTTCTTTTGACAAGGATAAGTCTTTTAGCTTGGGGTATTTGAAAACATTTGTGTAACTTATTGTAGCGCGAAAACATGTACAGGAAGCTTTACTTTCTATTGATTTTTACGTATAACCAATGCGTTGCCAGGGAAATGTAACTCCCAGAGTTTTCATAGCAGGAAAATCGTTCGCCAATTACTGTAATGCTCTCATTTTATCACATCTCATGATCCATAAGCCATTGAAGTGTCAAGGAAAGCTGATTTATTACGCTAAGTTATAAACTAATATTGCTAATTAACCATAATGAACTAATAATTCGAAAATAAGGCACTACATGGTAGGTACTATTGAGTAGCTGGTACGCTGGTAGCTGGTAAGCAACAGGTCACGGTGGTCCGCTGACTGATTCAAGACAGTCTGAAATGCCGACGAAAACTGACTACAAGGCGGTGTTCTGGAACCTTGTACTAGTAGAATTTGACCCCCCGGGAAATCTGAGCTGATCGTTTACTCGTAAACCACACGAATCAAACATTCAGTTTTCGGGTGTTGTAACACCCTGAATTATGGGACTGTAATAAAATCTTCAATTCATTTTCTATCTTTATACCAATTGACCACAGATCTTAAAAAAAAAAAACCTATCTAATTCAGAATTAACGAACCTTTATGTCAAAATGAGTGCTTTTAAATATGTACATAGTTGTACGGTTTGCTCAGTATTCGGTGTAGGTAGGACGTACTCCTACCGCTAAGCACATGTTTAGCTGTAGATCAGGGGCAACACCGTACATATTAATGAACTCGGAAAGCGGCGGACCTCATTCTAACTTCTAGCGACAGCGACCGTGTAATACGTGTTTGTCCCCCCATCTCGTTATGGGTTGCTTCAAAAATGAAAACTCTCCTCGCCGAGAGCGCGTCCGTTAATTTCTTGTTTATGTTGTCCCTAATTGTTATTTTAGGGGTAGATGAGATGGTGTGTGAGCTTCCCCCTATTCCAAACCGCGGTGACATCAACCCTCATATTCCTGCTCAAACATGCTACTCCCCACTTAATTACCTATCAAAACAGTGATATGTAAAGGAGTACTTGCGAGCGATCAGTCCGTGCAAACATTGCCTTTTGCAAAAGGAGCTAATGGTTTTACCCGAATAAATACCGCTCGTAACGTAATCCCTGCAATATGGATCGTTTTTTATTTGTATATCCCTTTACTTCCTCTCTACTTGATCCGCCTCCACCGAAGTCCATAGGGGTATACTGAATGGCTGAAGTAATTCATTTTTCAAATAAACTTTTAAAAAACGGCTACTAATGACACGAACATGTTGAAATTGATTTGTGATGATCAGATCGTGTTCTTCAAACCTTCCTCCATTTGAGCGAGATCGAACTGCATCATGGAATTTGCATTAACATATGCGCAGAGTGGAGTATTGTTTTGGGAACAATGAAACTGATGGAAGACTATCTACAGCCTAACCCCCCAAATCACCCGAAAAATTCATCGACCAGATGAAAACTGTGGACAATAAGCTAGTAACAAGGTTAAACCACTAGCTGATATTTTTGAGATTAGCGACCCACTTGGTTTATATATATGCTTACCAACCTTTACACTTCACCCTCATTTGCTCAAATAACAAACCAATCAATTCGAAATTATGCGTTAAAAATGTATAAGTTTTGTTACTAAAAGTTAATGAATAAAATGAATGCCTTATTATTATCTAATATAAACTAAATAAATATTGAATAACCCTAAAAAATAAGAAAAAAATAACACCTATTGTTAAGGTGCTACTAGATGCCATAGAAATCCAAGAGGAATGACTGTAGAAGACCATCTGTGTGCTTTAGAGTGCTGACTGCCAAGATGAATGGAGAAAATGTAAAATATCTCCCTTAATGAGAGAAACAAAAGTTCATGGATATGTCTTTCAGAACGGTGGTCCGCTGACTGGTTCAAGACCGACGAAAACTGACTACAAGGCGGTGCTCCGGAACCTTGTACGAGTAGAAATTGACCCCCCGGGAAATCTGAGCTGATCGTTTACTCGTACACCACACAAATCAAACATTCAGTTTTCGGGTGTTGTAACACCCTGAATTATGGGCTCAGCGAAAAGTTTTTCTCGATATTTACTCGAATTTTTTGTTGAAGGGGGAGAAGAATGGGCACGGGTATGTGTCGAGGGTTGGCCCATTTCACCTCCACACACACCCACCCACACACACACCCACACACACACATATATATAACATATATATATATATATATATATATATATAATATATATATATATATATATTTATATATATATATATATAAATAAGTGAAAGTATATAACATTAGTTTTAAATATGAAAACATTCAACACTTTAGCAAGCTTCGAATTGAATATACAGGTATGGCTTGGGCCTGAACTAAAACCATACCTATATTATAATATTATAATTCGATTAAAGCCATACCTATATTATAATTCGAAGCTTGCTAAAGTGTTGAATGTTTTCACATTTAAAACTAATATTATATACTTTCACTTGATGAAGACCTTCCACCACATTCAAACCAACTGTACCACATGATTAGGACCCAGCCCCTGGATAGAAACGTTGTGGATTATTATGATTAAAACATAATTTAAAAAAAAACCACTCAAGTCTAGTTTGGTCAAACTCAACCTCCAACTATATATATATATATATATATATATATATATATATATAATATATATATATATATATATATATATATTATATATATATATATATATAATATTTATATATATATATATATATATATATATATATATATATATATATGTATGTATATATATATATATATATATATATATATATATATATATTATATATATATATATATATATATAAATATATATATATATACTATATATATATAGCTATATAGACACAGACTTACGGCGTCGTTATAAGGTGAGGCGCAGGCTTACGGCGTCACCTCCCAGTGCTACAAAACGATGCCACAATCCTGTAATTCACTTGACAAACAGGCATACGGCACCACTTGTCTTGAAGGCGAGGTATAACCAAAAACCAATGAAGGGGCTCAAGTGAGTAACGTGAAACGCAGGATTGTGGCACACATACCGTGTTTTTTCTCTCTCTCTCTTTTTTTTCTTTCTTTTCGGCCGCACCTCAAAAAGAAGGGTCATTAGCGGCACAGCTATCCTCTTGTCGTGGGGCTCACCATGGGTTATGTTTTGAGATTGAAAGATTGGTACAAACGATTATTTTAGATCCGCACCTCCGGGGTGGAGACAAACCTTCCTATGGGTTGGGAATTCAAATAAAATATGTGCATCGGCGATTGATGATATAAAATTGGAGGGTTTGGTATAAAAATTTTGTTGTTGTTTTTTTTTTTTTTTTTTGTTTCGTGATGAATTCATTTTTCATGGTCCCGAGGACCTGGGCGGTCAGGGAGGGGATAATGTGACGATTGTTATGTTTCAGCTTTTTTAAATCGGAAAAAAGTTTTTCACTAGTAAAATTCGTGATGAATTCATTTTTCATGGTCCCGAGGACCTGGGCGGTCAGGGAGGGGGTAAATGTGAAGATTGTTATATTTCAGCGTTTTAAAATCGGAATAAAAGTTTTTCACTAGTAAAATTAGTGATGAATGCATTTTTCATGGTCCGAAGGACCTGGGCTGTCAGGGAGGGGAAAATGTGACGATTGTTATGTTTCAGCTTTTTTAAAATCGGAAAAAAAGTTTTTCACCAGTAAAATTCTTGTAAATTCATTTTTTCATGGGCCGAGGACCTGGGCGGTCAGGATGGGGGTAGATATCAAGTTTGTTATATTTCAGATTTTTACAATCGGAAAAAAAGTTTTTCACAAGTAAAATTCGCGATGAATTCATTTTTCATGGTCCCGAGGACCTGGGCGGTCAGGGAGGGGGTAAATGTGAAGATTGTTTTATTTCAGCTTTTTAAAATCGGAAAAAAAGTTTTTCACTAGTAAAATTCGCGATGAATTCATTTTTCATGGTCCCTAGGACCTGGTCGGGCAGGGAAGGGGTAAATGTGAAGATTGTTATATATCAGCTTTTTAAAATCGGAAAAAAAGTTTTTCAGTAGTAAAATTCGTGATGAATTCATTTCAATATTACGTATACCCACCTACCGCCAGAAAAATTGAAAAATGTTATTGAGTATCATACTACAGTTGAAACTTTCAAACCCACCTTCAATAGACATACTCCGTGGATTACGAATGGTCTAACGATTTCTATTACAAGACGCGATAAACACAAGTTTAGCAAATTAGTTAAACAACCCTACAATAAACGATTAAAAGATTACTATAAAAATATTGAAATAAGTTGAAATACATTATTAGGAAAACTAGAGACACAGTAACATTTCCAACAGAAAAAGAGTTTGCCAAGTTGGGTGGGCAGTATAACTTCCTCACATATTGTAACATGGACGGATTAGTAGAAGAACAATTATTTAACCTCCCACATTTAACCCCTCTACAGCCCCTGGAATTTGATTAAAATACATCAAAATGTGTTCTCGTAGATAAATTATGTCTTTGAATCCGAATTTGAAATCCGTTTTTTTCTACGACTTTTAGTTCTTCGGATTTATTAAATTTCATGAATTTCGTAAAAAAGGCCCAAAATTCATCTTGGAAATTGTTCAAAATTCATCAACTTGTGTTCCATTATGGAAATCAGGGCACTGAATCCGAATTTGTAATCAGCTTTGCTGAAGGACGCTCCTTTTACCGCATTTCTGAAATTTCATGAAAATCTCCCCAAAATGCCCCTGGAAATTGTTTTAAATTCATCAGAATGTGTTCTTGTAGGTAAATTGAGGCGCTGGATCTGAATTTGGAACCCGTTTTGTTCTACGCCGTTCCATTCACCGGCAAGTGACAAAAACCACAATTTCATGAAATTTCCCAAATTTCCTTCTTATTATATTTCTTTGGTATATTTGACATGGGAAAAACTAAATTTCATATCCCCATCACAAGCACTTGCTTCATAGGCATTAACTAAAAACATCAAACATTTCAGGTCTTCCCCCAACCCCACCCACTGATTGACCCCTGTATGGTGATGAAAATGCACTAGAAATATTCAATAATATATGCAGATAACCTACCTAAAAGGTGAAAATTAAAAAAAAAAATTTACGAAACCGAATTTTCCAAAAAAAGCCGAGCGGGCACTTACTGGAACCACCCGGGCTTCATTCTGAAGAAACTTTTTGTTTTAAAAATGTATTTTTTATCTTAAATTCGCAATTTCTCCATTAAAACACACAGGAAATTCGACGAAAATGTTTTCCAGTATGTAATTTGAGTGGCTGAATCCGATTTTGAAATTCGTTTTGCGCTAAGACACTTCGTTCACGGGATATACAAAATTTCATGAATTTCATAAAAATCTCCCCAAAACGCCCTTGGAAATTGTCCAAAATTCACCAAAATTAGTACCCTTGTATTTTTCGATGCGCTGAGTCCAAATTTGAAGTCCATTTTGCTTTCAGAAGCTGCGTTCGCTAGATTCCACAATTTCATGAAAATTCGAAAAATAATTCTTTACGCCATTTCTACAGAGTTTTTGAAGGGTACATACAAAATTTGGAGGTCCCTGCTTACATAGGTGCTTCGGAATAGCATAAAAAAGAATCCGACCATTTTGTATGAGACCCCTCTACAGCCCCTGGAATTTGATTAAAATTCATCAAAATGTGTTCTCGTAGATAAATTATGTCTTTGAATCCGAATTTGAAATCCGTTTTTTTCTACGACTTTTAGTTCTTCGGATTTATTAAATTTCATGAATTTCATGAAAAACTCCCTAAATTCATCTTGGAAATTGTTCAAAATTCATCAACTTGTGTTACATTATGGAAATCAGGGCACTGAATCCGAATTTGTAATCTGTTTTGCTGAAGGACGCTCCTTTTACCGCATTTCTGAAATTTCATGAAAATCTCCCCAAAATGCCCCTGGAAATTGTTTTAAATTCATCAGAATGTGTTCTTGTAGGTAAATTGAGGCGCTGGATCTGAATTTGGAACCCGTTTTGTTCTACGCCGTTCCATTCACCGGCAAGTGACAAAAACCACAATTTCATGAAATTTCCCAAATTTCCTTCTTATTATATTTCTTTGGTCGATTTGACATGGGAAAAACTAAATTTCATATCCCCATCACAAGCACTTGCTTCATAGGCATTAACTAAAAACATCAAACATTTCAGGTCTTCCCCCAACCCCACCCACTGATTGACCCCTGTATGGTGATGAAAATGCACTAGAAATATTCAATAATATATGCAGATAACCTACCTAAAAGGTGAAAATTAAGAAAAAAAATTTACGAAACCGAATTTTCCAAAAAAGCCGAGCGGGCACTTACTGGAACCACCCGGGCTTCATTCTGAAGAAACTTTTTGTTTTAAAAATGTATTTTTTATCTTAAATTCGCAATTTCTCCATTAAAACACACAGGAAATTCGACGAAAATGTTTTCCAGTATGTAATTTGAGTGGCTGAATCCGATTTTGAAATTCGTTTTGCGCTAAGACACTTCGTTCACGGGATATACAAAATTTCATGAATTTCATAAAAATCTCCCCAAAACGCCCTTGGAAATTGTCCAAAATTCACCAAAATTAGTACCCTTGTATTTTTCGATGCGCTGAGTCCAAATTTGAAGTCCATTTTGCTTTCAGAAGCTGCGTTCGCTAGATTCCACAATTTCATGAAAATTCGAAAAAAATAATTCTTTACGCCATTTCTACAGAGTTTTTGAAGGGTACATACAAAATTTGGAGGTCCCTGCTTACATAGGTGCTTCGGAATAGGATAAAAAGAATCCGACCATTTTGTATGAGACCCCTCTACAGCCCCTGGAATTTGATTAAATTCATCAAAATGTGTTCTCGTAGATAAAATTATGTCTTTGAATCCGAATTTGAAATCCGTTTTTTTCTACGACTTTTAGTTCTTCGGATTTATTAAATTTCATGAATTTCATGAAAAACTCCCTAAATTCATCTTGGAAATTGTTCAAAATTCATCAACTTGTGTTACATTATGGAAATCAGGGCACTGAATCCGAATTTGTAATCTGTTTTGCTGAAGGACGCTCCTTTTACCGCATTTCTGAAATTTCATGAAAATCTCCCCAAAATGCCCCTGGAAATTGTTTTAAATTCATCAGAATGTGTTCTTGTAGGTAAATTGAGGCGCTGGATCTGAATTTGGAACCCGTTTTGTTCTACGCCGTTCCATTCACCGGCAAGTGACAAAAACCACAATTTCACGAAATTTAACAAATTTCCTTCTTATTATATTTCTTTGGTATATTTAAGATGGGAAAAACTAAATTTCATATCCCCATCACAAGCAGTTGCTTCATAGGCATTAACGAAAAACATCAACATTTCAGGTCTTCCCCCAACCCCACCCACTGATTGACCCCTGTATGGTGGGAAAATGCACTAGAAATATTCAATAATATATGCAGATAACCTACCTAAAAGGTGAAAATTAAGAAAAAAAATTTACGAAACTGAATTTTCCAAAAAAACCGAGCGGGCACTTACTGGAACCACCCGGGCTTCATTCTGAAGAAGCTTTTTGTTTTTAAAAATGTATTTTTTATCTCAAATTCGCAATTTCTCCATTAAAACACACAGGAAATTCGACGAAAATGTTTTCCAGTATGTAATTTTGAGTGGCTGAATCCGATTTTGAAATCCGTTTTGCGCTAAGACACTTCGTTCACGGGATATACAAAATTTCATGAATTTCATAGAAATCTCCCCAAAACGCCCTTGGAAATTGTCCAAAATTCACCAAAATTAGTACCCTTGTATTTTTCGATGCGCTGAGTCCAAATTTGAAGTCCATTTTGCTTTCAGAAGCTGCGTTTGCTAGATTCCACAATTTCATGAAAATTCGAAAAATAATTCTTTACGCCATTTCTACAGAGTTTTTGAAGGGTACATACAAAAATTTGGAGGTCCCAGCTTACATAGGTGCTTCGGAATAGTATAAAAAAGAATCCGACCATTTTGTATGAGACCCCTCTACAGCCCCTGGAATTTGATTAAAATTCATCAAAATGTGTTCTCGTAGATGAATTATGTCTTTGAATCCGAATTTCAAATCCGTTTTTTTCTACGACTTTTAGTTCTTCGGATTTATTAAATTTCATGAATTTCATGAAAAACTCCCTAAATTCATCTTGGAAATTGTTCAAAATTCATCAACTTGTGTTACATTATGGAAATCAGGGCACTGAATCCGAATTTGTAATCTGTTTTGCTGAAGGACGCTCCTTTTACCGCATTTCTGAAATTTCATGAAAATCTCCCCAAAATGCCCCTGGAAATTGTTTTAAATTCATCAGAATGTGTTCTTGTAGGTAAATTGAGGCGCTGGATCTGAATTTGGAACCCGTTTTGTTCTACGCCGTTCCATTCACCGGCAAGTGACAAAAACCACAATTTCATGAAATTTCCCAAATTTCCTTCTTATTATATTTCTTTGGTCGATTTGACATGGGAAAAACTAAATTTCATATCCCCATCACAAGCACTTGCTTCATAGGCATTAACTAAAAACATCAAACATTTCAGGTCTTCCCCCAACCCCACCCACTGATTGACCCCTGTATGGTGATGAAAATGCACTAGAAATATTCAATAATATATGCAGATAACCTACCTAAAAGGTGAAAATTAAAAAAAAAATTTACGAAACTGAATTTTCCAAAAAAGCCGAGCGGGCACTTACTGGAACCACCCGGGCTTCATTCTGAAGAAACTATTTGTTTTAAAAATGTATTTTTTATCTCAAATTCGCAATTTCTCCATTAAAACACACAGGAAATTCGACGAAAATGTTTTCCAGTATGTAATTTGAGTGGCTGAATCCGATTTTGAAATCCGTTTTGCGCTAAGACACTTCGTTCACGGGATATACAAAATTTCATGAATTTCATAAAAATCTCCCCAAAACGCCCTTGGAAATTGTCCAAAATTCACCAAAATTAGTACCCTTGTATTTTTCGATGCGCTGAGTCCAAATTTGAAGTCCATTTTGCTTTCAGAAGCTGCGTTCGCTAGATTCCACAATTTCATGAAAATTCGAAAAATAATTCTTTACGCCATTTCTACAGAGTTTTTGAAGGATACATACAAAATTTGGAGGTCCCTGCTTACATAGGTGCTTCGGAATAGTATAAAAAAGAATCCGACCATTTTGTATGAGACCCCTCTACAGCCCCTGGAATTTGATTAAAATTCATCAAAATGTGTTCTCGTAGATAAATTATGTCTTTGAATCCGAATTTGAAATCCGTTTTTTTCTACGACTTTTAGTTCTTCGGATTTATTAAATTTCATGAATTTCATGAAAAACTCCCAAAATTCATCTTGGAAATTGTTCAAAATTCATCAACTTGTGTTACATTATGGAAATCAGGGCACTGAATCCGAATTTGTAATCTGTTTTGCTGAAGGACGCTCCTTTTACCGCATTTCTGAAATTTCATGAAAATCTCCCCAAAATGCCCCTGGAAATTGTTTTAAATTCATCAGAATGTGTTCTTGTAGGTAAATTGAGGCGCTGGATCTGAATTTGGAACCCGTTTTGTTCTACGCCGTTCCATTCACCGGCAAGTGACAAAAACCACAATTTCATGAAATTTCCCAAATTTCCTTCTTATTATATTTCTTTGGTCGATTTGACATGGGAAAAACTAAATTTCATATCCCCATCACAAGCACTTGCTTCATAGGCATTAACTAAAAACATCAAACATTTCAGGTCTTCCCCCAACCCCACCCACTGATTGACCCCTGTATGGTGATGAAAATGCACTAGAAATATTCAATAATATATGCAGATAACCTACCTAAAATTTACGAAACCGAAATTTTCCAAAAAAGCCGAGCGGGCACTTACTGGAACCACCCGGGCTTCATTCTGAAGAAACTTTTTGTTTTAAAAATGTATTTTTTATCTTAAATTCGCAATTTCTCCATTAAAACACACAGGAAATTCGACGAAAATGTTTTCCAGTATGTAATTTGAGTGGCTGAATCCGATTTTGAAATTCGTTTTGCGCTAAGACACTTCGTTCACGGGATATACAAAATTTCATGAATTTCATAAAAATCTCCCAAAACGCCCTTGGAAATTGTCCAAAATTCACCAAAATTAGTACCTTGTATTTTTCGATGCGCTGAGTCCAAATTTGAAGTCCATTTTGCTTTCAGAAGCTGCGTTCGCTAGATTCCACAATTTCATGAAAATTCGAAAAAAATAATTCTTTACGCCATTTCTACAGAGTTTTTGAAGGGTACATACAAAATTTGGAGGTCCTGCTTACATAGGTGCTTCGGAATAGCATAAAAAAAGAATCCGACCATTTTGTATGAGACCCCTCTACAGCCCCTGGAATTTGATTAAAATTCATCAAAATGTGTTCTCGTAGATAAATTATGTCTTTGAATCCGAATTTGAAATCCGTTTTTTTCTACGACTTTTAGTTCTTCGGATTTATTAAATTTCATGAATTTCATGAAAAACTCCCTAAATTCATCTTGGAAATTGTTCAAAATTCATCAACTTGTGTTACATTATGGAAATCAGGGCACTGAATCCGAATTTGT
Organism: Adelphocoris suturalis; assembly: GCA_030762985.1. Classification (NCBI taxonomy): domain Eukaryota; kingdom Metazoa; phylum Arthropoda; class Insecta; order Hemiptera; family Miridae; genus Adelphocoris; species Adelphocoris suturalis. The sequence goes on along the minus strand of CM061044.1, from coordinate 30,129,216 downwards.
AATCTGTTTTGCTGAAGGACGCTCCTTTTACCGCATTTCTGAAATTTCATGAAAATCTCCCCAAAATGCCCCTGGAAATTGTTTTAAATTCATCAGAATGTGTTCTTGTAGGTAAATTGAGGCGCTGGATCTGAATTTGGAACCCGTTTTGTTCTACGCCGTTCCATTCACCGGCAAGTGACAAAAAACCACAATTTCACGAAATTTAACAAATTTCCTTCTTATTATATTTCTTTGGTATATTTAAGATGGGAAAAACTAAATTTCATATCCCCATCACAAGCAGTTGCTTCATAAGCATTAACTTAAAACATCAAACATTTCAGGTCTTCCCCCAACCCCACCCCCTGATTGACCCCTGTATGGTGGTGAAAATGCACTAGAAATATTCAATAATATATGCAGATAACCTACCTAAAAGGTGAAAATTAAAGAAAAAAAATTTACGAAACTGAATTTTCCAAAAAAAGCCGAGCGGGCACTTACTGGAACCACCCGGGCTTCATTCTGAAGAAGCTTTTTGTTTTAAAAATGTATTTTTTATCTCAAATTCGCAATTTCTCCATTAAAACACACAGGAAATTCGACGAAAATGTTTTCCAGTATGTAATTTGAGTGGCTGAATCCGATTTTGAAATCCGTTTTGCGCTAAGACACTTCGTTCACGGAATATACAAAATTTCATGAATTTCATAAAAATCTCCCCAAAACGCCCTTGGAAATTGTCCAAAATTCACCAAAATTAGTACCCTTGTATTTTTCGATGCGCTGAGTCCAAATTTGAAGTCCATTTTGCTTTCAGAATCTGCGTTCGCTAGATTCCACAATTTAGTACCCTTGTATTATTCCACAAATTAGTACCCTTGTATTTTTCGATGCGCTGAGTCCAAATTTGAAGTCCATTTTGCTTTCAGAATCTGTGTTCGCTAGATTCCACAATTTCATGAAAATTCGAAAAATAATTCTTTACGCCATTTCTACAGAGTTTTTGAAGGGTACATACAAAATTTGGAGGTCCCTGCTTACATAGGTGCTTCGGAATAGTATAAAAAAGAATCCGACCATTTTGTATGAGACCCCTCTACAGCCCCTGGAATTTGATTAAAATTCATCAAAATGTGTTCTCGTAGATAAATTATGTCTTTGAATCCGAATTTCAAATCCGTTTTTTTCTACGACTTTTAGTTCTTCGGATTTATTAAATTTCATGAATTTCATGAAAAACTCCCTAAATTCATCTTGGAAATTGTTCAAAATTCATCAACTTGTGTTACATTATGGAAATCAGGGCACTGAATCCGAATTTGTAATCTGTTTTGCTGAAGGACGCTCCTTTTACCGCATTTCTGAAATTTCATGAAAATCTCCCCAAAATGCCCCTGGAAATTGTTTTAAATTCATCAGAATGTGTTCTTGTAGGTAAATTGAGGCGCTGGATCTGAATTTGGAACCCGTTTTTGTTCTACGCCGTTCCATTCACCGGCAAGTGACAAAAACCACAATTTCATGAAATTTAACAAATTTCCTTCTTATTATATTTCTTTGGTATATTTAAGATGGGAAAAACTAAATTTCATATCCCCATCACAAGTAGTTGCTTCATAGGCATTAACTAAAAACATCAAACATCTCAGGTCATCCCCCAACCCCACCCACTGATTGACCCCTGTATGGTGATGAAAATGCACTAGAAATATTCAATAATATATGCAGATAACCTACCTAAAAGGTGAAAATTAAAAAAAAAATTTACGAAACTGAATTTTCCAAAAAAGCCGAGCGGGCACTTACTGGAACCACCCGGGCTTCATTCTGAAGAAACTTTTTGTTTTAAAAATGTATTTTTTATCTCAAATTCGCAATTTCTCCATTAAAACACACAGGAAATTCGACGAAAATGTTTTCCAGTATGTAATTTGAGTGGCTGAATCCGATTTTGAAATCCGTTTTGCGCTAAGACACTTCGTTCACGGGATATACAAAATTTCATGAATTTCATAAAAATCTCCCATAAACGCCCTTGGAAATTGTCCAAAATTCACCAAAATTAGTACCCTTGTATTTTTCGATGCGCTGAGTCCAAATTTGAAGTCCATTTTGCTTTCAGAAGCTGCGTTCGCTAGATTCCACAATTTCATGAAAATTCGAAAAATAATTCTTTACGCCATTTCTACAGAGTTTTTGAAGGATACATACAAAATTTGGAGGTCCCTGCTTACATAGGTGCTTCGGAATAGTATAAAAAAGAATCCGACCATTTTGTATGAGACCCCTCTACAGCCCCTGGAATTTGATTAAAATTCATCAAAATGTGTTCTCGTAGATAAATTATGTCTTTGAATCCGAATTTGAAATCCGTTTTTTTCTACGACTTTTAGTTCTTCGGATTTATTAAATTTCATGAATTTCATGAAAAACTCCCAAAATTCATCTTGGAAATTGTTCAAAATTCATCAACTTGTGTTACATTATGGAAATCAGGGCACTGAATCCGAATTTGTAATCTGTTTTGCTGAAGGACGCTCCTTTTACCGCATTTCTGAAATTTCATGAAAATCTCCTCAAAATGCCCCTGGAAATTGTTTTAAATTCATCAGAATGTGTTCTTGTAGGTAAATTGAGGCGCTGGATCTGAATTTGGAACCCGTTTTGTTCTACGCCGTTCCATTCACCGGCAAGTGACAAAAACCACAATTTCATGAAATTTCCCAAATTTCCTTCTTATTATATTTCTTTGGTCGATTTGACATGGGAAAAACAAAATTTTATATCCCCATCACAAGCAGGTGCTCCATAAGCAACAACTAAGAATATCAAACATTTCAGGTCTTCCCCCAACCCCACCCACTGATTGACTGAATTTGCCAAGAAAGCCGAGCGGGCACTTACTGGAACCACCTGGGCTTCATTCTGAAGAAACTGTTTGTTTTAAAAAACGTATTTTTTATCTCAAATTTGCAATTTCTCCATTAAAACACACAGGAAATTCGACATAAATGCTTTCCTCTATGTATTTTGAGTTGCTGAATCCGATTTTGGAATTCGTTTTGCGCTAGGACGCTTCGTTCACGGGATATACAAAATTTCATGAATTTCATAAAAATCTCCCCAAAATGCCCTTGGAAATTGTCTAAAATTCACCAAAATTAGTTTCCTTATATTTTTTAATGCGCTGAGTCCAAATTTGAAGTCCATTTTGCTCTCAGAAGCTGCGTTCGCCAGATTCCACAATTTCATGAAAATTCTTAATTAATTCTTCACGCCATTTCTACAGAGTATTTGAAGGGTACATCATACAAAATTTGGAGGCCCCAGCTTACATAGGTGCTTCGGAATAGTATAAAAAAGAATCCGACCATTTTGTATGAGGCCCCTTTACAGCCCCTGGAATTTGATTAAAATTCATCAAAATGTGTTCTAGTAGGTAAATTATGTCTTTGAATCCGAATTTGAAATCCGTTTTGTTCTACGACGTTTAGTTCTTCGGATATATTAAATTCATGAATTTCATGAAAAACTCCAAAGATTCATCTTGGAAATTGTTCAAAATTCATCAACTTGTGTTACATTATGGAAATCAGGGCGCTGAATCCGAATTTGGAATCCGTTTTGTTCTACGCCGTTCCATTCACCGGCAAGTGACAAAAAACACAATTTCATGAAATTTCCCAAATTTCCTTCATATTGTGTTTCTTTGTTCGATTTCACATGGGAAAAACTAAATTTTATATCCCCATCACAAGCAGGTGCTCCATAAGCAACAACTAAAAATATCAAACATTTCAGGTCCCCTGATTGACCCCTGTATGGTGGGTGAAAATTAAAATAAAAATGTTACGAAAATGAATTTGCCAAAAAAGCCGAGCGGGCACTTACTGGAACTACTTGGGCTTCATTCTGAAGAAACTGTTTGTTTTAAAAAATTATTCTTTATCTTAAATTCGCAATTTCTCCATTAAAACACACAGGAAATTCGACGAAAATGCTTGACGGTATGTATTTTGAGTCGCTGAATCCGATTTTGAAATCCGTCTTGCGCTAGGACGCTTCGTTCACGGGATATACGAAATTTCATGAATTTCATAAAAATCTCCCCAAAACGCCCTTGGAAATTGTCTAAAATTCACCAAAATTAGTATCCTTATATTTTTCGATGCTCGATCTTCTATCCGTTGCCACATTAAAATTTGATCGAGAGCACTTCGTATGTCAGCGAGAAAATTGCGTTTCTGGATCAGTAGAACGCGATGGTGCCGTCAAAATTGCCGAAATATGATGTCTTGCTGGATAAATCAGCGACAGTAGGCGGGAAACGACAAAAAAAAAAAAAAAAAAAAAGTGTTCCCCGCTATGTTTTTTCCCGCCATAGACACAGTAAATGTTTGACGGTCTTGGTTCGGGTTGGTCCTTAAATGTTCGTTGAAGTTCCAATTTGGTCACATGCGAGTTCAGATACATGAAATATTCTTTTCCGATTGTAGTGAACAAAAAGTAGACAAGCTACATTTTGAGCTAACGCGCTCTTCCTGTTTCGTCGAAAGTTATGTAGGTCTGAAGTTTGATTTCGAACCTGTCTCTTGATTTAAAAGACACATCCAACAGAGAAATAGACGGTAAAAACGATAACCCTTCTACGCAGATGAAATAATGACATATCTTTATTAAACCTAATAAACTTTTTGTGGTTCCACATAGTTTTATAAGATTTAATTTGTTTGAAAGTAATTTCCTACTGAAAAAAACGTTTGCCAAGTTGGGTGGGCAGTATAACTTCCTCACATATTGTAACATGTACGAATAGAAAGGGAAAGGTATAGCCCTTCTACGCAGATTAAATTATGCCTTTATACCTTTACAAAAATAGACGAAGAAAACAAATACGAGCAAACATTTAATATCCGACAGTTCTGTTAGTAAATGATCTTATAACTAAAATTTTGGTGGTTCCACATAAGGTACCGCATTTGATAGTCATTTCCAACAGAAAAAAAAGTCTGCCAAGTTGGGTGGGAGGTATAACTTCCTCACATAGAGAACGCACCGAATTATTATACAGCAGTCTGCAGTAAAAATAGTACTGATATGTTCTTAAAACTAAACTTTTCTTAGTTCCACATAATCTTTCGTGGTCTCTCTTGAAAAACATCAATGGAGGTGACGGGTGTGAAAGTAATTTCAAAAACAAAAAATGTCTATCATGTTGGGTGGGCAGTTTTGTAGCATAATACTAATATGTTTGTGGTTCCACGTGATCTCTATGGCCTTCTTCGCAGATAAATGGCCTATCATAATTAAATCTAATAAACTTTTCGTGGAACCACATAGAAAACGCAGCAAATTATTACACAGCAATTTATTATTTTCGTATTGCCCCTTTTATAAACTTTATTTACGTATTTTATTTTCATTATTTTAACATGGATATGTTTTTGGGCTGGGGTTCATTCTAAAATTTGGGTAACGACACCAAAATTTGTGATGACCTGGCACTTAAGATTATTATTAACTCGAAAAGTGAAGGCTAGGAAAATCGTAGTCGTCGGGTTTCATAGTCGGAAAATCGTTCGCCACTTTTTGGAATGCTCCCATTTTATTACAACATCTCATGACCTCTAGGACATTGTAGTGTAAAGGAATGCTAATTTATTACTCCAAGTTATAAACTAATATTGTTTTGTAACCATAATGGAATAATCTTGTGAAAAGAAGGCCCTACATGGTTGGTATACAATTGAGTAGTAGGTACCTACTGGTAAGCAGTAGGTACTAGACATATCCATGATCTATTGTTTTTCCCATCAAGGGAGAAATTATGGATATGTTATGAGGATATTTTTTATTTCATTCCCTTGGGATTGTCTATAGAAAGGGTTTGTAAGTAATTTTCAAATGTTCCACCCCCACCTGAACCATGGGCTGTTAGTCTCGATGGTATGGGGACTAACTATATCCAATCGCATCTATGCATCCCACTGAGAGCGAGCGAAGCGAGCAACATTCCCCACACATTTCAAATCACCCTTAGTGATACACCGTTTCCAATGATTCTACATGTCCCACTCAACAGTAAAGACCATGGGATCTATACTGCCATACCGAGCGTGTGTAGCGAGCGAGAGAACTAGGCTAGTATAATAATTTACCTCTTCACGTGCAGGACGCTAAAACATATCTCTTGGCTTATGATACGTCGACATTGGTTTCTGGTTAGTCCTGGAATGAAGGTATATACTAAAGCTCATGACGCTCTGGATTCATTGAATAACTGGTTTTCGGACAGTTACCTCACGCTAAATGCAAACAAAACTAAATACATTTAAGTAGGGAGTAAAAATTAAATCGTAGAAAATATGAGTCATAATATGATATTAGTTTAGAAAAATCCGTTTGAAAAATTAGTTTATCCATCATGGATTACTGTTTAGAAAAATCGTGTTGTACATGTGCGACTTTGGAGAGAGCATTTACCTATCGTTATCTGGGTGTACATATTGATAATAAGTTAACGTGGTAATCACATTTAGACATTATACATGAAAAACTAAGGAGATTTTCGTTTTTGTTTTCTAATGTGAGGAATGTATTCAGGAATGATAAGCTTAGTCTTTCATATATTATTCTTTGGTACAATCAGTCTTACAATTAAACCGTTAAATATAATTCAAAGGTCTATTATGAAAATAATAATGAGAAAGCCACACCGATATCCGAACATCGAACTTCATGAAGAATTTAAAATACCTATTTACCCCTCATCAGTTATTTGTAAAATCACTTCTATCAGTGTTCCATCGGAATCCAGGCATGATAAATAGGAATGCTTGTGACCATGATTATGAAACAAGATTTAGATGGGAGGGAAATGTAGTTAACCCAAAGCCATCTATGACGCCAACCACGAGGAGCCCATCCTGTATTTTGTATATTTTGTACCGGTCTATCGACGGAAATTTGAGATCTCCGCAACTTCACTCCCGCGCTCTATGAAAAAATAATATAATGAAGGTGGGTCAAGCTTGGACACAGCAAACGTGAAGCTGTATTTAGTAGTACCTACACTGTATAAATTTAATCAGTATTAATTATTAACTATGTACATGATGATAGAGATTCATTTTAAAAGTATCTTAATTTTTGTAATTCTCCCATGTATAAGATGTGAATAGTTAGAAACTCAGCTCGGAACGAAGCTTGCTTGATACTTAAGGGCTATTGCCTTCCATCTAGCATTAGGTATATTGAGATATATTCGTTGTAATTAATTGAAAGTGTTCTTTGTAAAAATTCAATAAAATAAATAAATATATAGAAATAAATATCATTCGAAAATTTAATTTTTGTCACTCGTATTACCAAATTACTAAACAAATTTAAATAAATATATAAATTGAAATAAATATAACAAATTGAAATGAATGTAATCATGCAATATTGTTTTCCATGATTTATCGTGAAAATAGGAACTGGAAATATAGGGATCCTAGATAAATTTTGAACTACCTACTTTTTTAAACAGCTCGAAAGGGATTCTGTAGAACATACCTACCTCAATCTTTGCTTGAAAATATGACAATTCAAGGTACATTCCCATAGGCGGGTAACTGAGAATAACAAATTAATCACAATGGGCCAGCCAATTGGGGCATAATATTCCACAGGTACCTACTTACTTCTACTATAAAAACCTGGTAATATCACTACCGAATTTAGATTATTTAAATGCTCAAAAAATAGTATTTTTGTTACAAAATAACAAAATATACTTATATAGTTTTTTTTTCCCCCCAAACCCTAGCTTAGGAGGCGCAGAGCCGATGTTGTCTACTTTCTCCATTGTCCAAGGTATATGAGTATATAGGCAGCTTACAGGCACTGCCCTCTGTTTTTCCAGTCATCCGCGTGGAGCGCATGTGTGTCAAATTTTTCGAGTCTGTCTACTAAGACCGAGAGCTTGATCAAAGCCGATTTCTCCAAGATTAATGCTTGCTGGGTGGATAGCAGATGTTATTTCAACTTTTAGCGTTGTGATAATGACTGATGGGGTTAAATTCCTCGAGATGTAGCGCATTTTATTTAGAGCGAGTGAAGGTTTTTGGAATCCGATTGTTGTGTCATCCAGAAGTGTTTTGGGATTTTTCTACTAAGGTAAATGGCTCTCTCGGCCGAATTGCAATTCTGATTTGGAATAAGCACTAGGTACTTGAAACGTAGCAGAAACAGTATATTGAGCAAATTAAATGTTTTCTCAAGTTGCAAAAACGGAAGTGGATTGATTATTCAAGGAACAATACCAGAACATTTGAGACGCGGCTTAAAAAAAAAAAAAAAAAAAAAAAAAAAAAAAAAAAAAATAGGTTCTTCGGACCTTGCCAGGGGACAAGCCCCCTCTGGACCCCATAATGGTTACTGCTTAGAACCTTCGTCTAAAATTCAAGAAACATGGAACATGCTTTAGCCGTGATTTTAAAAATGGACATTACTGTCCACTCTGTTGGGATGTTAGGAAAGTAAAAATGGACATTACTTCCACTCTGTTGGGATGTTGAGAAAGTAAAAATGGGTATTACTTTCCAATCTATTGGGATGCTGGGTAAGTAAAAGTGGACATTACTTTCCAATCTGTTGGGATATTGGAAAAGTAAAAATGGACAATACTGTCCACTCTGTTGGGATGTTGGGAAAGTAAAGGTGGACATAAGTTTCCACTCTGTTGGGATGTTGGGAAAGTAAAAATAGACATTACTTTTCACTCAGTTGAGATATTGGGAAAGTAAAAGTAGACAATACCTTCCACTCTGTTGAGATGTTGGGAAAGTAAAAATGGACAATACTTTCCAATCTTTCGGGATGTTGGGTAAGTAAAAGTGGACATAAGTTTCCACTCTGTTGGGATTTTGGGAAAGTAAAAATGGACAATACTTTCCACTCTGTTGGGATGTTGAGAAAGTAAAGGTGGACATAAGTTTCCACTCTGTTGGGATGTTGGGAAAGTAAAAATGGACATTACTTTCCACTCTGTTGGGATATTTGGAAAGGAAAAGTGGACAATACTTTCCACTCTGTTGAGATGTTGGGAAAGTAAAACTGGACAATACTTTCCACTCTGTTGGGATGTTGGGTAAGTAAAAGTGGACATTACATTCCACTCTGTTGGGATGTTGGGAAAGTAAAAATGGACAATACTTTCCACTCTGTTGGGCTGTTGGGAAAGTAAAGGTGGACATAAGTTTCCACTCTGTTGGGATGTTGGGAAAGTAAAAATGGACATTACTTTCCACCCTGTTGGGATGTTGGGAAAGTAAAAGTGGGCAATACTTTCCACTCTGTTGAGATGTTGGGAAAGTAAAAATGGACAATACTTTCCACTCTGTTGAGATGTTAGGAGAGTAAAGGTGGACATAAGTTTCCACTCTGTTCGGATGTTGGGAAAGTAAAAGTGGACATTACCTACTTTCCACTCTTTTGGGATGTTGGGAAAGTAAAAAATCCCGAGCTACTCTCGTTCTGGCTACACGAGGACGATCATGTTGATTTAGATGAATACGAAAGCGCAAGACAGAGAGGGACAACGTTGACGCCGCACACCTGTAATCGTGTTATTGTATAAAAAGACGGATGTTACAGAAGCGGTATTAGGGCAAAGTGCCCTAATACTGGATCTGTTAACCTGTGCAATAAGACTGTAAAAGTAAATATATTATATATATAATAATATATATATATATAGAATATATATATATATATATATATATATATAATACTGTATGCATAAACATACATATAGATTTACAATTAATGTGTACATCATTTAATACTTATGCATGCGCTCTCTCTCTCTCTCTCTCTCTCTCTCTCTCTCTCTCTGTCTACCCCCACCCCTCTCACTTTCAGACTAAAATACGAATCACGGTGGATAGATAAGATCGCGCAACCCCAACCCTCGAAAATCTCAGAATTCGGATATGAGTAGGAGGACTAGACTGCAATGTTGCACAATTACGCAGCAGCTACGTTGCAGTTGCGGTTACACATATAAATCGTCAGATAACAGCGAAATCATGGGAACTCGTGTGTTGGGGTAAAAACCTAAGTTCTTTCGGCACTCCATTTGAACATACTATCCAACCGATTTCTAAATTAAACAACGGCGTAAAAACGCACCAAGTCAGTACACAAAACGGCACGCACTCAGTGGAGTAAACTAATCAACTTCCTTATTTGCCACCAAGACCAGAGGAAGAATAAGGCTACAATATTGGAAGATGAAGGAGTAGGTTATTATCTGATAAATACGAATAGAAACGGATCAACCAACCAACCGATCCCTTATCAGTTTTTATGCTAAACTTCCTCTTGAGCTTGAAGCCGCTCGTGATAATGACTACCTACGTTTTTGACATGGATATTTCTATTGGCTGGACTATGAGCGTACGGAAATTAGTATAGAAAATGCAACAGTTTTTTTCTTTTTATATTGATTTTCCCGTACAACCTATGCGTTACTAGCGAAGTGTAACTCCCTTAGTTTTCATAGCAGGAAAATCGTTCGCCACTTTTTGGAATGCTCTAATAATGTGAAAAGAAGGCACTAGGTCCATGGTAGGTTTACTATTGAGTAGTAGGTACTTGTTAGCAGTAGGTAATAGACCTCTGATCAGCCGATGGGCTAATGATGGGCTGATTTCTACTCAGCTGAGTGAGCTAAATTGTTTCCTGTTCATCCTAGGAAGTTGAGATTTGATAGGGAGACTCCCTGGGACATTAGGAGGCGATTGAAATGTGTGGCTCATTGAATTAGCTGAGTAAGCTAAATTCTTTCCAGTTCTTTCTAGGAAGTTAAAATTAGATATGGAGACTTTCTGGAACACTAAGTTATTACTTTTTTTTTAACAGTGTATCAAAAAAGTAAAAATGAGTGTAAAGCAGGTATGTAAAGGGTGTCCCGAAAGTAACCCCTCCCTAACTTTTCCACACAGTTTTTAAAATATCGAAACGAAACTTGGAGAATTCAATTAAATTCAAACCTCAAAAATGTTAATTTTTCAAAAATTTACGGTAATTGATTCTTACATACTCGTTATTTTCCAATTAGGTGGATCTCATTATTTCACACAAGTACTCAGGTTCCCGTTCTAACGCCTCTAGGCATTATTTCACACAAGTCTCTGCACCTCTTCCATACGTGCTGTGTCCACCCTTAGATTCGATGAATATTCATGTCGCAGGTGCCGCAGAAGGAGCATTCAATTACCCTTGGATAGTATCGCCTCCGAGCTGGAGCGCTTGCCACTGCACGCTAGCGTTACTCTACGACCAAAGCAGAAAGCCTGTTCATGTCTCTTGACCCTTGGCTTACGACCTTTCTCGCTCCCCCGTCCATTCTTTTCCTGCTGAGGTCATTTCGTCGTAAAATGTTTCCGCCATACTTACGGATGCGTAGGGCCTGCTGTGACGCCTCCTATCTGGACATGCGACCGGAAAGTGCTGCCAGCTCGCTTGACGGCGAATCAACATGCGATCCCCACCTCATGTCTCCTATAATGCGTTCTAGTCGACACAACTACAATCTCAAGCCCGACTTATAGTCTCCCCTACCGTTTCTCGCAGCAGTAAAGAATGATACCAATAGAAAGGAAAGGGTAGATGGGATAGAAAAAATCTTTGCACCACTATTTCCAAAGCAATAATAAAACGCTGCAAATTGTTACACAAAGGTTTATTATTTCTGTATTAGATAGCCTTTCCACGTAGATCATTAGCCTGTAAAAATTAAACTATACCTTCAAAACTTGGCGCTTCGCGACACCCAGAAGGGTTTGCACCATGACAGTCTCAGACTGACACAGTTTTATGCTTTTTAGCAAACGTCAAAAATTTTTGAAAAATGTGAGGGAAAAAAAGTAAACAAAAAGGAATGAAATTAGCCTCAGACGGCCCTGAGCTGATAAGCGCGCCTCCGAACCTCTTAATAATTTGTTTTCAAAGTGTCCCAAAGGAGCTCCATATGGTCTGCCTACGGTCTGCACCGTGAGTGGTTGGGGAAGAAATTTGCCTCAGAGTGCCTAAAACTTCATCATCAATATTCATTCGTATATATAGGCACATACAGAGGGCAAATTGATGCAATTAATTAATTCATCTACACTTTACTATGTCCCCATAAGTAAGTATATCTTGTAAGTATAACGAAATTTATGTTGATGTAACTACCCACCTACTGGATGAGAAAATAAAACACTCTCCAACGCTTCACTAGTCCATCTATAAGAATTCATAGGATCTATAGGACAAAAAGTTGCTGAAGGTAGTAAATGGGAGAGTCGTATCGCCGAGTAGGCACATAATTCGATATAAGTAATACGTTATTACTGACTACTATTATTAGTTCAATTGACTTTCAGGTATCTCAGATTCCTGGCGATTCGGCGGAAAAACGTCAGAATGTCATCAACTGAGGGGTCTGTGTGCTCAGTAAGCCCGAAAAAAGTGGGATGTATGCGCTACCATGTCTAAATCCTCTTGGTGGTACCTGTAGCTGAAATTGAGGACGGTGGTGTATATCACCTCTTTGTGAGTTCATGGAGTTGCTTTTGTAGATGCACGAATTTTTTCCTCGGCCGAGAGGGAGGGGGGGGGGGGGGGGCTCTTCCAGCCACCAAATTTCGGTGGTATGAAATCAATCAATTAGCCAGCAGATTATCAAATGGGAATTTTCATAGTTATTTTTTATTTGCTCAACAGAAAGATCTTGATGAGAACTTTCCTAAAAGGTGCTATACGATGGGTATTTGAACAGTAATACGGCTCTTGAAATTAATTTGCACGATGACGTCACGGCCCCCGCCCGCCTGGAGAGAACCATCAGCTCTCTTGCACTACTACGTCACCCAAAATCAAATCGTCAGCCAAACTAAATGGTCATTTGATCTGAAAATTGGAACTAGGGGTTTTAAAGTGCACTGAATCAGAATTTGAGGTCAAAAGTGTGAAGTTTCGACACATGAAAGTTCCCCATTCTAACCCACCGTTGATCCTTCTTCCTCAACATCATTATTTCAGCTGAAGGGACTACTTATCATTCTAGGGAGACCAGTTGCAGGAACTTTTAGACCGGGGAACTTTTGGACAGAGAACTTTTTGACCGGTTATCCCATCTAAAGGAATGAGAGTTATATTATAAACTCGAAGTCAGAATATTTGGAATTATATCAGCTGAAACGATCGTCGGAGTTTTAAAGTTATTTGTACTATGTTCCGACAACCAACCACTTACTTTGTAGCGGTCATTAATGAAATGTAGCGATTGACTCACTCACTTAAAGATGTCACTACTCAAACTTGATTTCACTCGCAAAGTTCTAATGCTAGTGGATGGCGAATGGATTAACGTGAAGCCTTTTGGATGGTTTCATTTAATTCCTTAGGATAGAAGATAAAAAAGCACTATCCTTTCCTTGAAAGTTTTCAAGATTTCGATTTGTAAATATTTCAGTGCTTCAATACTTCAATGCTACCCTTTGGGGTTGAAACAATTTAAAACCTGTCATCTAGAACACCCCCAATAAGTGATTTTAGATTCAACTTTCATAAACTTTGGTCAAGAATGAAAATCCTATTTATCAATGGACCAGACTTCCTTACCAAGGCAGGAGGAGTGATTTTCAAGAAAGGTTAGTAGTAGCTACCATACACTAAATCACTCGATATTATTCACGTTACTGGGTAAGAGTGAGAACTCAAATTCGTTTTATAACCTGGCAGTCTCCATGCGTCTTAAAGAATGTAAGAGGAATGTGAGATGCCTGGGACTTGAAGATGATGCCTTAAAGATAAAGCAATGAGAATGACATTAACTCCCATCATTCAGATTTTTAAGCTGAAAGAATATGAAGAAGCTCCCTTCAACACTGTTCTCCGCAATCAGATGTTGTTCTGTTGATGTTTTCATATATAGATTACTATAATAAAGTTAGATATATACTTATTGTTTGGATATAAGTTGTGGTAATAATCAAATGAACTAGAGGATGATAGGGTGATTATCCGAAAGTGTTACGTGTCCTTAATTCATGGTTTTCTTATTTCTACTTTGAGTTCATCGAAAATTTTACTGTTGTCACTGTGAGGTATAAATAAAGAAAATGATTAGGTATTAATTATGTGATTGGAGGATTTTTGTATGGATCCATAATGGAACGATGAAGGAGGTGAGGAGTAGTCAATTATCCATACAAGCCTACCCTCTTCACACTTTTCACACCTCATTTTCTCTCTCTCTCTCTCTCTCTCTCTCTCTCTCTCTCTCTCTCTCTCTCTCTCTCTCTCTCTCTCTCTCTCTCTCTCTCTCCGTCTCTCTCCCCTCAATCTCCTCTCATTCTCTTTGCCTACCGCTCTGCAAGCAGCTGATGATGGGCGTTATAGCATTAAATGGGGATGAACGTGAGCTCGTAAACTCGAAGAAGAATAAACGGTTCAACGGGATTTAAGAGGGGGCGATGTGATCCTGCAGGGTTAAGGGGGTGGTGGAAGGGGTTGAGTCCCCATTGGGTCCTGGAGTTCCCACCATAAATAATAACCGGCAATAAAGTAAAAGGGTTTCCCCCAACCCAGGAGCTCTTTATAACGGTTTTAATTCAGAATGATCCCGGTCAATTGCCGAAACGGCCCTGTTGCAATTTTTCCTTCTTTCCAGTTCATTTATCACCCCTCTCTCTTTCACTCACCATGCTTTCAATTTCTTTGGTATTCATAGTCTCATGAGATAAAATTAACAACTTGAAAACTACCTCGAGCAGTAATGCCATCACAATGTGGCACTTTTTATCGCCTAGCTACTATTATGATTTCCGAAATGGAATCTAGATACCTAATACATTAATCTAGATACGTTGTAATGCGCTTGATGCAAATATACATTTTTATAAATTTTAAAAATAGCTAGCAGGAAAGCCTATTCTTTAAAATGCAAAGGGTGCTGGAATGAGGAAACCTTAATAGAAAATACCATTCAAATTCATATTCGTTGATGAAATAAGGAAGGTTTTAGGCTAAGAGCCTAACCAGCTGATCATGGTGGCTGAACACCTTGTCATTGTATCTCATCTGCCCCAAAGAGGCTCCGTTTCAAATTGCATGGTATTATTCAGATAGAGTTGACTTGGGAGTTTACTCAACTGCTGAAAGTGGCTCTGTACCTTGTCATTCGTAACCTGCCTTTATGTATAACAAAACTTTAAGTAGCTTTGGCTAATGGTAAATTGTGTCTTTTCATACATTCATCATTAAAATTACCATCGCCTCTACCCACTAAGAAACAAAGATGTCATTCATGTGAAAGGATGAAATTGCTAAATAAAGAGGATAAAATCGGTATTTATTTATATCACAAAAAGAAGTGATAAGTAAATCAAAATAAAAAGTGAAAATATTGAAAATTATTTATTGTGATGAAATTTTACTTCCATGGCAAACCTGTTTAATGAAAAGTTCCTTTCGTTCCTCCTACATGACGTTCTGCACTGAAAAATTACTAACAATTTTTGTATTCCCATCGTTTTGTATAACAGTAGACAAACCAAGGTGGCTTTGCTCCTTGACCCCGCTGGGGAAACCACTGACCCACTTTTGCTTACACCTTGAGCCTCGGCAAAACATTGGAGCCCAAGTGCAAAAACCTACCAAAACCATCTACTTCCAATTTTAGCTTCATACGTTAAGTAGCAATGAACTTGGCTCCGGATCTCACTTAGCTGATCTAGAGGACCTTAGACTTCAGTCCATGACGTCCAAAGGGTTTTCCATTTCAAATTCCAGCTTCATAGGTTGAATATCATAGAAATTGTATCTTCCGCTGCTTTAGTCTCGTTTTTTGTGACAATTTAGGTGACATTTTTTACTTTTAGGTCTCAATAAAAGCGTATTCCACGCAAAAACTAATACGCTCAACTTTATCTTTAAATAGCTATTTTTTGTCATTTATAGCGGATTTTGGTAGAACCAAACAAAACTTAAAAAATCAAACAAATAAAAACTAAATAAGTAAATAAATAAAATAATGAAATAATGTATATAAATATATATATATATATATATATATATATATATATATATATATATATATATATATATATACATAGGTATATTTACCTTTATTTTTATAAGTTTGAAAAAACCTAAAAATGAAATTTTAGTACGCTTAGCCTTTGAGTGAAAACGAATGGGGAAATGTGCAATTTTGGCCGTAATTTTAATTTGGAAATTTTAGGAGACTTTGCTATAGCATTACTTTCTTCGAAAATTCGATAAAAGGAATTTGTACACTCCGTCGTGAGGAACTTCTCTGCAATGGCATGCACCACTCTACAATATGTTTCTGCGTTGGTCGTCGTGGTGTTTTAGAATGTGGACGAACCCGATCATTTCCTTTCTCGCCTCAAATAAGTGGGGATCGATGAAGATGAAAAGGTCGCAAAAGGTCTGCAAAAAGTCTCGTATATTTACGCCCCCGGGCTTTGTAGATGATCGGCGCCGGAGAACACGCAGAATATGCGACCGTTTCCAGATGTTTGTGGAGAAAACTTACACACGTGTTGGGTCGGTCATTCGTGAAGATGATATCTCGGGGGATTGAGGAGGATGAGAGTCTCTTACTCTACTCGCTCTGCCGTTATGAATACAAAGGAAGCGGTATATCAAGGGAACGGCCGTTGTTTTCGATATGCAACCGAACCGTTTTGCCTGCTGTAGATGATGGAGCCTAGACAATAAGTTAAGCGATGTATGTTTAAAAAAAATTAGTGTTGAGATTGAAATTTATTCAAACAGCTTTCAACACACTTGCGTTGAAATCTCACTTTTTCTACTGTGCACAAATTCACTCGGTTCTTTTATAAGTAAGCTTGGAGTGCAATCCGCTAACCCCTGGAAGTCTCAGTGAAGGCTACGATTACTTCATCATTATCCATTAGTAAGTACTTAGCCGTGGGAGGATTGATCCTGATCATTACTAAGCACTACCTTCAGGAAAGACGTGTAGTGCCACATCCCTCCTGGCATCTCCCTAACTACATAAATGGGCATATATGTTACTTGCTTGGCTACGTGAATCAGGCTTGCAACGACAAATTGACCACGGGAAAAACAGGGGCGCAACAACAACAGCAAAATATTCTTACGAAATTAGGTTGGAACATTGCGTAGTATTTAGTAGTTTCCATATCAACACTGCCAGGTCTCACCTTTCAGGCGCATTTCCTTCCAAAACCTCTTTCTTTTGCATCAATGGTGAACCCTTTCTTTCGTGTATCAGTGAAGATATCTGCTATTTTTTTTTCCCACGAAATGTTGGAAGTCATACCAAATCTCAACCTCAAAATGAACCACGACGTTCATAGCAATGCTCAACTGTTCATTCCCAACATTCGTAATAAATAAATTGGCGTACACACTTTATTTTGCTACACCTTTCATATTGATTTCATATAACCACCCCCTTCCACCTTTTAATGCTTCCAAAACTTTTCAGCAGTTCCAGAAAATGTTTTTTAAGCTAACTACAAAGCTTCCTCATTGGCATTCGAGGCTTTGAGAAAGTGAGAAGGACGTTGTTACCAATCTCCAACGCAGAATGACGAACATTGCGTAGGCATGTGCATAGAACCTACCTTATTCAACCACTAACACTTTATAATCTATGTCTTCCGGCCTATGCTACATTTCTAATTTTACAAACGGAACAAATAATGTACCCTTCACTAAATGGAAACGTGTAAGGGAAACCACATCGTCCACTACCAAGGAAAAATATGGACTTGGACTCGCTTTCACCCAAGATAGAAATGATCATGATTTTTTCACATGAGAACTCAGAATCTTCAATTCCCAGTCAGAATCAGAGTCCATAATTTTCAAACACGAAGAAAAGAAACATAAAAGTTACGAGATCTACATTTATTACAATGAACTGTCATGAATGATTCCACTACTTATTTAAGTAAGCAGCTAAAATGGTAACTGAACCCCAGACACTTGGTTGAAATAATCAGCGATTATCGAATAACTGAGCAGTGACACTGAATTGATAAACAAGTATGTCAAAGGTAATCATGCATTTGACTTAGTTATACTTTAATCAGGCAAGCAAATGCAATTAGCAAATTGGCCCTAACTCAATTATAGCCGTATCCTTAACTCAGCTAGATGGCAACCGAGGAGTGCTTAGAATGAAAGAGTTTGATGTAATCTGAGGGGGGTTTTATAATTAATAGAAGCATATTCAATAACTACTTATCAGTCCGTCCCGTGAAATGCATCTTAAGAAGTGCATCTTATCTGCACAACATCACATATATTCGTGATAACGCTCTTTCCGCCAATAATGTGTGCTGCCAAATCGAGTGCGTGTCAACTACTAATACATGCGAGTCCTCCCACGCCAGCTTCGAAGACAATTTCATTTCCCCGCATCCCAATATTTTTGCATTAAAGAACGTCTTAATTTTGATCTAATGAGACGTTTACATGAAAATCGCATTGTGCCACGAATTTCATGATCTCAGGAATTCTACGTTCAAACAAAAATAAAAATAGGTTGCGAGTACTATACAAAAATTCACATAATATGGTGTAAGCAGTTGACTCGTCATTGCGTTACATGTTCCGTAAATTGTTGCCCTGATAGTGCACTTGGTGGCTCCAGCATATACTAAGACGGACGCAAGGGAAACAAAGCTCCATGTATGGGAGCAGGTCATACTGATACAGCTCCAGATACTACTCCATGTATGGATACGCAAAAGGAGTTAACTGCGACTAAGCTAAACAAATTTCTATTTCCTTTATACTCCAGTGTCACTGACACAGAGCTTCAGTCATGGCACCATGTTAAGGGTTCTCAAAATCCTGCAGATCTTGGGTCACGTGGGGTGATGCCAGCTGACTTTCACAGTTGCCGCCTCTGGTGGTCTGGTCCAGAGTGGTGTTTGAGCTCCATTGACCAATGGCCAATATCAACCGATGTCTCCTCTGTTGACATACCTGAGTTAAAGCCAACCCTGCTCTCTCTAGTTGCTGTGCAGTCCAGTCCACAATTTGTTGCTTATACAGAGCGATTCTCCTCATTCTTGCGATTGGTTAGAGGGATGGCATATGTTAAACGCTTCTTGTTCAATTGCAGAATCCCCAAGCACAAGAAATTATGTAGACTTACAGGCCAGTTGTCTGCATCTGAATTCAACAGAGCCAAACGCCACTGTATAAGCATAGTACAGTACTATTATTATCCTCAAGTTTTCACTGCCAGAAATCCTGACCAGTTGTCATTGGAGCTCAAGCGCCTAGCAGTCTTCATCGATGAAGAGGGAATTATCAGAATTGGTGGACGGCTTCATAACGCGCCTTTACCAAGTGCCCAGCAGCATCCTATTCTACTTCCAAATCGCTCCCATTTCACCTCTCTTGTGGTTGACTTCTATCATCGCCTCAATCATCATATTGGCCCTAATGCACTCATAGCCAGCATACGCCAAGAATACTGGATACCATCAATCAGAAATCTGGTAAAACTGATATGCGTTATTTGTGTTCGATTTTCAAAGCTCACTTTATCTCCACTCATGGGCAGCCTTCCTGCCAGTCGCTTCCACGCTGTACGTCCATTCTTGCAAACTGGAGTAGATTTTGGAGGACCCTTCTTTTGTAGGACTTCGAATCTTAGAAAAGCTCCCACTATCAAGACATACATGTGTCTTTACATATGTCTCTCCACACGTGCAGTGCACATCGAACTTGCCCTTGGGCTTTCTGTTGAGGACTTTCTTGATACCTTCGATCGATTTGTTTCTCGCCGAGGAATTCCTGCAGCAATGTATTCCGACAATGGAACCAATTTTGTTGGTGCATCTGCTTATCTACGTGACTTATATGAATGGTTCAACAAAACTCACACACAAGATTCTCTTGTCAACCACACCGCTCATATGTCCATTGCTTGGAAGTTTAATCCACCTCACAGCCCCCACATGGGGGGAGCCTGGGAAGCTGGTACAAAGTCTGCAAAGGCCTTGATTCATAAATCATTTGGTGATCGCTCCTACACCACATGGGAGCTTGCCACCATGTTCACTAAAGTTGAGGGCATTCTTAATTCCCGCCCCATTCAACCTATATCAGATAGCCCTGAGGACTTAGATCCATTAACACCTGGACGCTTCCTGATTGGGCAGCCATTGAACACTCTTCCTGAGGTAGATTATTCTGACCTTCCCAAGAACAACCTCAACGCCTGGGAACTTGTTAGAGAGAGAGTGCAATTCTTCTGGACACGGTGTGTAACGTCGCTTCATCTTCTACTTTCTGTATTTATTTTCTTCTTCTAGGGGAGTAATATTGGTATTTTATTAGGCAAAGTTTGCTGTATTTAATTTGCCTCTGGAAATAATCATCATGTTTCGTCTTCCACTTCTCTGGGATGTCATCTCATCGTCGCAGCTCTTTGCCACACCTGGACTTCTGAGGCCTACGGACTATTTTTACAGATGATACCAGGGTCCTGACACACTGCGCTCTACGTAGATTTCGCCATTACTTATTCCTATCTTCCTCCTTGCGTTTTTCGATCGATCGTTTTTACAACACCTGTTGAATATCTACTTTCCACATACGAAGTGCACTTCTTTCTTCAGCACTGGTTTATTTTCTTAACTGAGAATTGTGTAGTTAAAACACCCTGTTGGGTGTCTACAGTTTTTCCTATTTATGGATGAGTGCTGAATTGGCGATTGGAAGGCAGCTTGCCACCTCTTTGTCTTGAACCGGCAACCTACAACTTTACTCTGTGATAGCCTGGAATCTCCGCAAGCCTCCTTCTGGAACCTTTTGGAACACGAGTGGAATTTAAGGTCAGATTTGCGCAATTTATTCCTCTATGGCCATAGATTAGGGTAGGTAGGGGCATGGACAATTGAACCTTAAATACAGTCGGAGCGCCACGTCCTAGGTCGGCTCAGGGGTAGTCCGTAGGTTGTACCACTTTAGTCACTAAACTCCACACAATATGATACATGGTAGGACGCTTCGGGGCATGGCACTTAGCCGAGCTAATTCTTAATAAGTCCCGTCAACTTACATACCTCACCTCCCATAATCTCCAAGTTAGGACAATCAGTAGTTCAATAATCAGTATAAAGAACACATAAATTCTCAACACAAATAAGGGAGTCGAGTTCTCACCTGAGACCACAAAGTGTTCGCAGAACTTTTTTTTTTTTTTTTTTTTTCGACCAACTCCTCCGTTTTTGCCACCTCATTTCATTCACAACTGCCACAACTGACCGATAAAACAGTTGCCGGTCCTTTACGGCCCCGCCGGACTCTGATTACCCCGCAGATAATGCACATTGCATGTTACCCCCACCCAGTCGTACTTCCACAGCAGCCTACTGAGTAATGGTTATGACCCCCGGCTTCAGATAGCTAAAGTGGACTCTTTTTTTCTAAACCCCATCCCGTATTTATAACGACCAGGTAATATTCCCTAGCTCAGGGGAACAGTGGTAAGAGTGGGGGGAAGAGGGGGGGGGTTGATGGCGAATGGAAATGCTGCGGTTTACAGGGAGGTGGGAAACGGAGTTGTGAGTCAGAGGCCTTCGTTGGAAATTTTTTTTTTCTTTTTCTTCTATAACTTCCACCAGGTTCTAAAAACCTCCTCCCTTTTTTTCTGGATCCGGTTACACACACATACACACCGCATACAGACCAATACACACACGTTAAACGTTCCACCCTTCGAAAAATCCTGCCGGAACCCCGGTTCAATTCCTCTCTCCCGCAATCTGAGGATAAAATCCTTCTCCCCTCCCTTCACCACACATTTTTAATCCAACTCTCTTCTGCCTGCACCTAAACTATTTTATAATTTTTTATTTTTTTTTTTGAGTCAGGAAGCACTCATTCATATCCGCTCATCCTGTAAATATTTTAAACTGAGTCGTCCGATGGGAATAATAACACAATTCGTTCTGGTAATGGACATCTCTACTCTTACAGCGTATAAGAGCGTGTCTCGACTCAGTTTTACTTTCCTCACACCTCGAAATCATATAGGAAAATTATTAATGTCTCTGTTTTCGGTTTATTACTTTCAATGACGAACTTTTGTACAACTAAAAACAAGTTTAAAAATGTTTTGGTTCAAGTATCAAGATATGTGGATTCCATAATTGAGGGGGAAATATATACGAAGGTAGGTTGCTTTCTCACTTATTTCAACATGGAAGAAGAAGAAGAAGACCAAAAATGTTCATTTTCCAAAAATAAAATTACTTTGACAAAATGGTATGGGTATTAAAACCGTTTGCCAGAGGTTCGGGTTGCACAATATATATGTGTTGTTGGAATTCGTGTTATATATGTGTTAATCAACAAACTACAGCACTTCAAAAACCCTGAATCACAGCCATTGAACTGGTCGATCAAAAATTACGAGACCTAGAAAGTAGTCTGCAAACTCCACCATCCTACACCAGTCGGGATGCCGCCAAGCGGAACGCAAAGAGCACCGGGAATATGTAGAAGAAATGGAAGGTTACCTCACGCTCTTGCAGGTTACATATTATGCACTTCTCAAACCCACAAAAAGATTAGGATTTTGCATTGAGTGACAATAGTTCAGTCCGCTTCGGGAAACACTCAAAAGCCAGGATGGTTACCATCAGGATCTTGTACCCTACACAAGTGGGTCCCCATCTTTCTGTAGAGTGAAAAGTACTGCAAAGACCAGATCCTGTTCAACAAGAGGCTCCTTCACTGCTGGACAGAAGCACTTCCCAGCTCCTCTGCTTCCACCCTTAGGGGACCGTTGGATCTATACTTGACATGCTGTCTACCATCCCACACTTCGTGGCCATATCATACCCGATTCTTCAGCCGGCAAAAACGCTTCTTCAACAACCTTGTCTGCCACATTTCGAGGGAGACGTAAGTCTAGCATGACAACCACTTTCATTTCATATTGAAAATTCACGCTCAGGGAAAAAATGACAAAGCTTCTATGCTGCTCTCTAGAAGCTGCAAATAGTCTGGTGCATCGCCGGGTCGATGGTTAATTTTTTATCTATTTTAATATGGACGGATAGAATTAGTTAAAGAACGGAGTACGAGTAAAAATATATTTAATGCAAAATAGAAAAGTGATATACGTGTGTAGGCACTTTTCTCGCTTATACATATACTGAGTACAACTACAATTGATGTTTGCACATACCGTACCTTCAATCTAACTGCATTCACCACTTTAGGGGTTCTATACAGGGTGATAGAAATAATAGGAGATTTCGAGAGGTTAACCCACACCAAAACCAAGCAAGAAGAAGAAGATTTGTATTCCATCAAAATCGTTCCAATTAGTCTGGGAGTTTGGCCTGTGTCAACCAATTTTAGTTTCGCGATAAAATCCACGTCAGAGCATCATCCTGGAATATATACACTACTTTCAGAGTGAACTAAATCAGACCGATCGAGAAAAATAGATCGAGAAAAATCGACATTACAGGAAATTCACGTCGACGAAAGCGCACACGCTACTATTGATCTGAGGGTATTGAAAGTTATGGGGAACGATTTCGGAACTAACCCTGAACATTTCATAAAATAATCTCGCAGTTTTGCCTGAGTAGATCAATTTTAGTTTAGAATATGCGCGATAGCTACTAACCAACCATTCGCGATATAATTCATAAGACATATATTCAAAGGACTCAACTGCCTTTCGAGCATGAATGAAATCGAACGGATTTAAGGTGAGAAATCAACTTTTCGCATGCACACAGGCTACAGTTGTACTGATAGCAATGGAAGCCACAAAAGTTATGGTTGCCCATCAAGGAGCTAAACTGCACAATCCCTGAAAATTTAATCAAATTTGGGCTTGAACTTGGTATTTATCGTTTCAGGTGGGACTAGAATTTATCACAGCCAGACAGAAAGACAGACATCAAATCGATAGACACAGAACCAAACTTGATCAGCGAGCTCTGAAACGCTGAAAGAAAATGAAAATTTAGTTTTAGGAACATACAATATTTTTTCCAAGTCTCACGCCGACATCATTCACTACATATTCTTGCAAAGGGACAAGGAACAAAATCAGCTTATTAAGTGCCAAGCTGAAGAACCGAATCTGCAGGGGGAATTTGGGTAAGCATTTCCATTCATGAATGTCTATTTACCTACGAATCACGCCCAAAAAATTGCGAAGAGTATGTACATTTCCGGTTTCACAGGTCATACCCCTATCTATATCACAATGTATCGGCATAGGTACTTCAGAAATAGATTTTGTGTTTTCGACAAATCCCCAGACAGGTTGGTCGCTGTGACTGAAACTCAGCACAATAGGTAAAATGTGACAATTCTGTGTTTCTTAAAAAATAAAATGGAACATTTATTTAAAACTTGAAAGAAGTTAAAATAGAAGACACTGCCCTTTGGTGGAGAGGGGAAGTAGAGCCCCACAGTTTCCTACAGTTACCGAAACAAGATGGAATCTGAGTTCAAGTCGGGCGAAGGGGAGAGATGATAGCGCATTGTCTTCAACAAGATATTACTCCACTTTCGGATGCTCTTTCTAAAACCCCACTTTTGTTTTTCAACAGTTGAGAAAGTGCTGGCGAGATTACGGTCCGCAAACGATAGCGTTTATTCCGCGGAACAGCGGTACTTTTCAAAGGACGTTTTTCTTGGAGATGATAAGAGAGGTTGCGGAGCGGTTCGCAACGATGAAATTATGTTGCAAGGATGTAAAACGACTACGGCCATCCTTTAGAGCCCCCAGAGGGGTGATGCACTTTTGTGTGAATAAAGATAAATATGGGCGTTGTAAATTGCTAGGAAATTTCCAGTCATGCAGCATGATAGTATGAGCGAATTTTCGAAGATTATAGCATTATCTTGGATGCATTATGTTACTTTTTAGCTAATTTTTTTTTTTAAAGGGAAAAATGAGCTATCGTGTTCACTTTTATCTATGTATGTATATCCTCAAAAATCGTTTTAAATGCCACTTCCCGACATCCGATTTGATAGAACCTGGTATGGATGTAATCTGTAAAATGGCAAGGATAAAGATGTATCAGGGGCCGATTACGCATGAGAGGCCATTGATCAGTGGAGTGAACTCCAAAACAATTTGTGTACTATTCGACGCAGAAAGCTGAATTTTGAGAGGTAGGCTGAAAGGAAAATGCTGACGACGATTAAGGGTTCAATGCCACTTTTTCTTCTATTAAACGCAGGAAAAGTATATTTCACGCGGATCTCGCTACAAGAAAAGGCGCTATCATGTGACTCACTTCGTGAGCACTGAACTACTTATTCTTAAATTGGTGGATGCTGAATACAAAGAAATTGGTACCAAATCACCAATTTCCGCGCGAATGAACTTGTTTTTAATAACATTCTATACGATGTAAAACAGATTTTGGATTTTCAGCAATATTTCTTTTTTAATCGATTTTTCAGCCAATAATAATGAAATTTACGTACAGTTGATAGCATACATTTGAGAATAATAATGAGATTTGAGAATTTTCAATGTGCTAGTCCAGCGTTGACACACTTCTTTTGACTAAAATTCTGCTTTAAAAGAAAAAAAAAACAATTTTTTTTAAATAAGTTTTAGTTTTTTAGTGTAGTTTGTTGCTTTTTAAGTTTTAGTGTGCTGGCCAACAAACTCTCCTTTCATTTGGAAAGCTAGAATTTTTGGAGCTAGAACGGAATTTTTATCTCAATCCGAAGAAAAGTTATCTTCTAGAATGAAATATATATTTAACATATACGTTAAACCCTAGGATTCGTATCGGAATAGCTCAAAATGGATTTCAATAAAGAAAATTTTTGACAATTTTAGTTTTAAACATTTTGGAGACATTGCAAGCTTCATTTTTTAGAAATAATTGGTTTAAATGTACCTACGCAACTGTTGTGAATTTATGTTTAGTGTTCGCACTGATTATCTTGCACCACTATAATAACGCTACGATTGGAACATGATACCTACTGCCTTGAGAGGTGAGGTAGGTAGAGGTAGAAACTAGGTAATTATCCTCAAAGCAATATAGGCAAAGCAATTATATCAGTGTAGACGGAGATGGGTCAGTTAATCGAAACAAACATGCACTCTCAATGGTGGAAGAGAAGGTTCGGTGACGCAATATCATCATACATCTTGTGGAAAAGTTAGCAAAGAGTTCGACGAAGTAATGTTCATAAACTCAGTATGTAGGATGAGATCTTGAGAATCAAAATTCAATATTCAAACTTTTAACCAACAAAAATAACATGAAACAAACTTTTAAATAGGTTCATAAATAATTCAAAAATCAATAAAACCCAGATCCAGAGATAAAAAACAGGTGGAGGGAGTATAGATGACCACCCCCTACCCGTCGGTCGGGGACCACCGAACCGTCCCCAGGCCCTACTCATCTTGGCGGCTCCCCATGCCAGAAGCCCATCGGCAAAGGCCACCATCACAACAACCAATGACCGCGACCACCGGCAACAAGAAAACTGCCCCCAGGACCGATCAGGAAACATCCAATCGACAGAAAGAGGCAGAAACAACCAAACACACCCTTACTCAACCATGCTATAAATACACGCACTCAGATATACAGCTAACTTAAGACTTCAAAAATATGCATGTATATAACTAGAAGTTTTAACAAATAAAATATCATAGATCTGGAAGAAGACAGAGTAACCACTATACAAAATGCCTCCGCTACTAAAATAAGTACCTACACACAATGAAACAATATATAAATATACGTGCACAATGAAGTAAAAAATATAATACATACGAGTATATCAACAACAACGGCACAGCTCATAATCGGCATCAACTCACAATTCAGCTTCGTACATTATAAAACAAGATTATAAAATGCATTACTTAATCGACCAATCAATGTCAAAAAAGTAGCTAACGCAATATAGCTCCGAATGCAAAAGATGCTTTCTCATTATGTGGTTAAATTGCTTTACAGGAACAGCATGAATTTCAGTTGAAAGACTATTAAAAAGTCTGGAGCGAATTTAATCAGTATTGCAACGCTGATCGACGGCAAGGCGTGGTAAATGGGATGACGATGTCGTCCTTCGATCTTGTGTTATATACATGCGTGCTGGATACAGTGGTTAGGTTCGATAACGTTGACTTTATGATTTTAAAAGTTGCTGAAACATAGAAGCAGTTGGCAGAGTGAGGATGTTAAGGTGAGTAAATGCCCTTCTGCAACCCTCTCCCCCCATCCAAGACCAGCAATAATTCTAAAGGCACGCTTCTGAACCCTAAAAACCTCTGCAGAATGACTGGAATACCCCCAGAGCACGAGGCAGTACGACATGCTGCTTGCAAAACATACATTTTAAACAGAGAGGAGTATGTATTTAGACACCACTCTTGATAAACGGCGAATCATAAATCTGCATGATGTGAGTTTAGGTAAGAGATCATTTACGTGAGGGAGCCAAGAGAGGCGGTTATCCAAGGTTAGCCCAAGAAAGTTTACACACTTCTCTTGCTGCCGATTCAGAACAAAATTGATTGACTCAAACTTCTGTTTATTATTCAATAGGGCGTTTACCGTTCACCATTTATCCATCAATAAACAGGAACAGAACCTACGGCTAAATTAGTTATGTCATCTGCAAACAAAAAAACACTGCCTGTCTTTTCAAATTGATAAGCCAGATCACTGACAAAGATAAGAAAAAAGCAAGTTCTCGAAACGCTGCCCTGCTTAACCCTAGAGAATATCAACCTCCATCGACTGCGCCCCATTAAAAGAAACAACCTGCTTCCAGCCTTCGTGGAAATTCTTGAAGAATGAAATCGACGATGGTGTGAGGCCGTAGTATTCCATTTTCATCAACAGTAAATTATGCTGAACAAGATCAAATGCTTTGGACAGATCATGCAGATGTAAAGATGCTAGTTGTTTATTCTCCAAAGCTTGGAGAACATAATTAACCAATGATAAAGCCGCAGACGAGGTGTTCTTACCCTTTCTAAAACCTAATTTTTGGGGATGCAACAAATCATTATCCTCAAGGTGATAGCATAACATTTTGAGCTCTAAGTGTTCCAAAATTTTTACAAAAACGGGAAGCTTGGGAATAGGGCGTTAAGCATTATAATCTTTTGAGTTGTTCAAAATCCAAAAAATCCATGGGGATGGGAGTTATGATTGAGTGACTTAAAGTTTAGTGACGCGATATCACAGTCCTGACACAACTTCATATTGCGAGCTCCTATCAATCTAAATTCGAACTACAATCCACCTTAATCTTTCATACAACTACCAATTTTTTCTGAATAAATGTACTTAGAAGAAAAAAAGAAAAATGTACTACACCCAACTTGGCAGTTATTTAGAAATATTTTTCTATGTTTACCACCAACAAATACGGATGTGTTGGAAAATTTGTGGTCGGTTTTGTGCCACTATAACTCTCTCTCCCCCTCCCCCTCCCACCAATGGGCCTCTAGTTTTACTCAGATAGAATTTGTCAGCATGCGTTCCTGTATGTATTCTGCGTTACAGGGCGCAATTTTGGATTTATCAACTTGAAATTTTGTTGGTAACCATTGTAAACATCCGGAAATATCTGTATAAATTTGGTGACGATCCGAAGACAGGAACTTGTCAATGTCTTCGTCGACGGTCGTATCTTTTGGTATGGTTTCCAATAGTTTTCGCCACCCAGAATCAACGAATACCACTATATTAGCTTTATAAGTTGTCCTTGAGAACAATAAAAATTTTTCGTCGTCACTGACATCAGTATTGGTCAAATAATCTATAATCGAGTTTGGCATAGTTGTCAAAAAATAGTTATCGACTGAAATCAGTATAACATCTTTAAAAGTTGTTGTTGATGACAATACGAACTCGTCGAGAATGACGACATTAATTGTCAAATTATCAAAAATCTAGCTTGGTAACTCAATCGTTGGGAATAGTTTTGGCCACTCAGAATAGACTTCCTTGTTGGCAATACGACGTCGTCTTCGTCATCACTGACGTCAGTCTTTGCAATCTCATCAAAAATCGAGCTTGGTGTCGTTTTCAATAGTCTTCGCCACTCATAATCGACTTAAACCTTATAAACTTTAAAAGTTGTCTTTTACAACAATACGATATCGTCGTCGTCATCACTGAGGTCAGTCGTTGTCAAATCATCAAAAATCGAGTTTGGTAGCGAACTTTTGTACATTACTTCAAACTTCGTGAGACACCTGGTCAGCGAGTTCACCAGTGTAACGTAGATTTATGAATCTACCGGAAACTCATAGAAAATTAGGCGAGATCGATTCGAAAAGCGGTTTCGATGGGTTTCCACCGCTGAACTGAGGAGGGAGTGTTCGTACGTGTGTGCTAAAGGTGGGGACGTGAGTTCTAAAGAGATGACGTTCGCCTTCCTGAAATCGAGCTCGAGCTGCACTTGCGGTTCTATTGTGTACTCACCACATGTAAACAACCAAGTCCCGCCCCAGGGAAAACCCCCAGAAAGGGACGGGAGATGGAGGAAGGGAGGAGGGGGGAGGCTGCGAAGGGAAACGGGACCTTTGTCAGGGATGCATTGTGCCCTCACACAGAATCCCGTGTGCCGGCGACTCCAGTACGGCACACGGCACATTGTGTGCCGCCGACGTTGCGGGGTGAGGGAGCGGAACCTCTACCTGCCAAGTGGGCGCCATTGTACCGGTGTTTGCGGTCGAGAGGACGTTTGGAACAGGGGCCGTTGGAACGGTCTTCCCGCGGAGCTCACTTGAGATTCATGAAGCAATCAACGAACCGCGGGGTTCGGTGGTCGGCTTCGATAAACTGACACGTGATTTGAGTCAAGTTGTGAGGGGCAGTTCGCCTGTATTAGTTTGATCTCAGTGACGGTTCAGACGGATTATGGAACTCTTAAAAACTGGAACGAAACGTCCCAAATTGAAACCACTTCCAACACTGCGAACGATCTTACGATTTTCACACAGTTTGTTTATTTAGGCAGTTAGGTAAAATTGTTTGACATTTTATGTCTTTACTCTGGCACATAAACGAAAAAAGTGTTAAAAAACTCGTAAACGAGTTCCACTATCTGCTTTACAAGCAGGTACCATGTTACATGGACATGTCTTTGATTGGGGATTTCATAACGGTTGTCCTCGAGAGTTGTAAAAAAATCCTTTAACTTTGGACTGTAGGCGACGAAGTGTAGGATAAAGAAATTATTCTATTATTAGTGGAGACACAATAAGTATACTATACGTACTATTAAAGTTATTTCCCCAATACAGGCGCTATCATTTTTATGTTCATGATAGACTGATTTTTCATTAATAAATGAAATTATATCATTCATTCATTGTTTTATTTGATAACGTTTCATTCTCTTACTGAGGACATCTTCAGAGCTTGCTTTCTTGACATTGAGTTGACTTGGTGAGCCACTGTTTTATTTGACAAATCCGTTATAATCGGATGTTTATAAATTTTTTCCTGGACACACCACGATCTGAAGATGTCCTCAGTAAGAGGACAAAACGTTATCAAATAAAACAATAAATGAAATAATTTCATTTATTTTCCCTGGGCCGCATCCCGACTAATTCCAACTGAACAACGTTTACTTAGGTATAGAAATGTTGAAAATAACTGTGGAGAGAAGCCACTACAATGAGTTCTGGTTTACAGTCGACTGTTGTCAAGAGGATGATAATGTTTCCTATGGAGTGGAGTCCTAAATGATGCTATTGCTTTACGTTAAGAATATTGTAACCGGCTTATTAAAATTGTTTATAGTCCAATCAACTTAGTTTAGGAATGCAGCCAGGTACGTAAGGAGGGGGAAATTGGTAGCTTGAGATGTGAATATTTATCACATAAATCAAGCGCTTTCCAACGAGTGGCGAACGATTTCTGTGTGATGAAAACTGCGGAAGTTCCATTCCCCTAGCAACGGATGGGTTGTACGTGAACATCATTAGAAATAGTGACATGACATCAACTTTTGCGTGACGAAAATGTTTGGTTGTCCCCCCAGAGCAAAGACATATCCATGTCAAAAGCGTTAAAAAAAAGCTTTACGGTTGGTTTTAACATGTTTAATGTTTTAGGGCTGGGGGTCGTTCTGTGAATTCCGACACGCAAATCTGCAACGTTTTTTTGACATTTCATGTCTTTGCTATGGCACACAACCAAATTTTCGTTATGTCACGTTACGTTACGTAACGAAATATGCTCAATGTTCTGATGATTTCCGCTTACAACCGAGTCGTTGCTAGGGAAATGGTACTTCGTCGTTTTTCATCCCACAAAATTCGTTGACCATTCGTTCGAAAGCTCTCGATTTATCCAACCATATTATGTTAACTACTGCGAAGTGCGTGGCCAACAAGCTGAGTTATGAGCATGGTTATATATGAATAATTGTTTACACACAGGTGATCATTCTCAATTATTGATATTGTGAACATGATTGCAACCGCTTGTTAATTTCTGATGATTTCATTGAGCTGGTGTTTCGATGATTTGATTCATAGCAGGTGATCCGAATATTGCGAGAACGGTTTGATTTGTGAAGAGGTGGTTAAATCATTTAATAGGTAATCATTTTAATAGACGAGTCTGCAACTAAAGACATGAAATGTCCCAATGTGTTGCAGACTAGTATGCAAGCGTTACTGATGATTATCGGTTGCTTGCTCACTACCGATTTTTAACGTTTTGTACTAAAGGACCTGCACATACGATAATCTGAGTGGATTTTTCGAAAACGGTGTCTAAAAGTTAGTCGACCGGATAAAGGACCCAGCACTCGTTCAAAGGTATTTGGGTGTTTGATAAAATCGGGCATAACTCAAAATTCTGTCATTAAGTAAATTTTTTTTTCTGATGATTTCCGCTTACAACCGAGTCGTTGCTAGGGAAATGGTACTTCGTCGTTTTTCATCCCACAAAATTCGTTGACCATTCGTTCGAAAGCTCTCGATTTATCCAACCATATTATGTTAACTACTGCGAAGTGCGTGGCCAACAAGCTGAGTTATGAGCATGGTTATTTGAATAATTGTGTACACTCAGGTGATCATTCTCAATAATTGATATTGTGAACATGATTGCAACCGCTTGTTAATTTCTGATGATTTCATTGAGTTGGTGTTTCGATAATTTGATTCATAGCAGGTGATCCGAATATTGCGAGAACGGTTTGATTTGTGAAGCGGTGGTTAAATAATTTTAATAGGTAATTTCTATACTTTACACTCTAGGAAGCTGTAATTTTGTATGTAGCCTCTTCAGGACATTTACTTGACGATGCCCAGGGTCCGGATCAGATGAGTGGCTCTTAAAGCTATTTTTTATGCTTTACACTCTAGGAAGCTGTAATTTCGTATGTAGCCTCTTTAGGACATTTACTTGACGATGCCCAGGGTCCGGATCAGATGAGTGGCTCTTAAAGCTAATTTCTATGCATTACGCTCTAGGAAGCTGTAATTTCGTGTGTAACCTCTTTGGGACATTTACTTGACGATGCCCAGGGTCCGGATCAGATGAGTGGCTCTTAAAGCTATTTTTTATGCTTTACACTCTAGCAAGCTGTAATTTTGCTTGTAGCCTCTTTAGGACATTTACTTGACGATGCCCAGGGTCCGGATCAGATGAGTGGCTCTTAAAGCTATTTTTTATGCTTTACACTCTAGGAAGCTGTAATTTCGTATGTAGCCTCTTTAGGACATTTACTTGACGATGCCCAGGGTCCGGATCAGATGAGTGGCTCTTAAAGCTATTTTTTATGCTTTACACTCTAGGAAGCTGTAATTTCGTATGTAGCCTCTTTATTACATTTACTTGACGATGCCCAGGGTCCGGATCAGATGAGTGGCTCTTAGAGCTAATTTCTATGCTTTACACTCTAGGAAGCTGTAATTTCGTATGTAGCCTCTTTAAGACATTTACTTGACGATGCCCAGGGTCCGGATCAGATGAGTGGCTCTTAGAGCTAATTTCTATGCTTTACACTCTAGGAAGCTGTAATTTCGTATGTAGCCTCTTTAAGACATTTACTTGACGATGCCCAGGGTCCGGATCAGATGAGTGGCTCTTAGAGCTAATTTCTATGCTTTACGCTCTAGGAAGCTGTAATTTCGTATGTAGCCTCTTTAGGACATTTAATTGACGATGCTCAGGGTCCGGATCAGATGAGTGGCTCTTAGAGCTAATTTCTATGCTTTACACTCTAGGAAGCTGTAATTTCGTATGTAGCCTCTTTAGGACATTTACTTGACGATGCCCAGGGTCCGGATCAGCTGAGTGGCTCTTAGAGCTTGCATACGAGTCTGCAACTAAAGACATAAAATGCCCCAATGTGTTGCAGACTCGTATGCAAGCGTACTTTGGTATGAGTCCCATCGGAAATATCTAATGGTAAAATAAAAATGTATATAAATATAATAAATTGTTTTGGTTAATTAGAATCTTTTCTTTTTTCTTGACCTTAAAAAACTATACCTATCTAATTTCTCCCTTGCGAGGGAAAAACATTAAACATAACATGATTTAATGTTTTTCCCTCTCAAGGGAGAAATTATGAAATCGTTGTAGTTTCAGTCTTCAGAATGGCCCGTCAGAAGAAGAAAGAAACAGTTTTTTTTTGCGTTTTTTTTTTTAATGATTTCCGCTTACAATCGAGTCGTTGCTAAAAAAAAGTAAGTAAGTAAGTAAGTAAGTTCAATGAAATAGTACTTCGTCGTTTTTCATCCCACAAAATTCGTTGACGATTCGTTCGAAAGCTTTCGATTTATCCAACCATATTATGGTAACTACTGCCCAACAAGCCAACAAGCTGAGTTAGGAGCATGGCATCATCGAGTCGTTGATAGGGAAATAGTACTTCGTCGTTTTTCATCCCACAAAATTCGTTGACCATTCGTTCGAAAGCTTTCGATTTATCCAACCATATTATGGTAACTACTGCCCAACAAGCCAACAAGCTGAGTTATGAGCATGGTTATTTGAATAATTGTGTACACTAAGGTGATAATTCTCAATAATTGATATTGTGAACATCATTGCAACTGCTTGTAAATTTCTGATGATTTCATTGAGCTGGTGTTTCGATGTTTGATTCATAGCAGGTGATCCGAATATTGCGAGAACGGTTTGATTTGTTAAGCGGTGGTTAAATCATTTTAATAGGTAATTTCTATACTTTACACTCTAGGAAGCTGTAATTTCGTATGTAGCCTCTTTAGGACATTTACTTGACGATGCCCAAGGTCTGGATCAGCTGAGTGGCTCTTAGAGCTTGCATACGAGTCTGCAACTAAAGACATAAAGTGTCCCAATGTGTTGCAAACTCGTATGCAAGCGTTTAATCTAAATATTTCCAAAACCGTGCACCCCATCGGCATTTTAACGGGGGAGTTGTAACAACGTACTGTAGTTTAATTCGTTCATTGACTTGTTCACCTGAGTGATTAGTGATACTTATATACTAGCTCTCTTAGAGCCTATAATAACAATGATGTTCTCGACCACTTTTTCTTAAAACAAGGTGTTAAGGTTCTTGAGGGTTTTTTAAGTAAAATTTTCAATACATCTTCAAAATGTTTGTGCTGCTTTGCACATTTTTGTAAAGAAAATTAATACGATGCAATTTTTGGACTGAATGTACCTATTGTTGAGGGTAGAATCCTGGTCTTATTGTAAAATTTGCAATGTTTGAAATTTCTCAGCATTTTTTGACATGGATATGTCTTTGCTCTGGGGGTCAACCAAAAATTTCCGTGACGCAAAATTTGTGTCACAATTTCAGTGTTTTTCACGTACAACCCAGCCGTTGCTAGGGGAATGGAACTTCCGCAGTTTTCATCGCACAGAAATCGTTCGTCAATCGTTGGAAAGCGCTTGATTTATCTGATAAATGTTCACATCTCAAGCTACCAATTTCCCCCTCCTTACGTACCTGGCTACATTCCTAAACTAAGTCGATTGGACTATAAAAAATTTTAATAAGCCGGTTACAATATTCTTAACGTAAAGCAATAGCATAGTTGACTCCACCCCATAGGAAACATTTTCATCCTTTTGCCAATAGTCGAGGACAACTCGAGGACAACCGTCATGAAATCCCCAATCAAAGACATATCCATGTAACATGGTATCTGCTTGTAAAGCGGATAGTGGAACTCGTTTACGAGTTTTTTCCAAGTTTTTGGCCTTTTAGCGAAATTTGTTGAAAAAAATGGTATTGCAAAAATTTATTCTAGTACTGGGTTTTAATTGTAATTTTTACCTTGTTTGGACATAAGGCGTAAGCATGAACAATTTCGACCTTGTGTTTACTGGTTCAACACTATTATTGATTATGTTGACTTCAAAAGCATGAATATTTAAGGTGTTATAGATCATAGACAACCTTAAACAAATCTGAAACTATTGTTATATCAAAAGGAAAGAAAATGTCGATGTTTTGTTGCAACCAACAAATAAAAATCATGCATCATGTTTTGCTCTCTTAGTGATATTGCTACCAAATTTCAGCTTCATTCTTCTATTAGAAGAGAAATGAGCTCCCGAGTTCAGTCAGCTGATCAGGGTAGTTCCTCACTTTGTCCATAGTACACAGCATATCTATAGAGGCTTCAAACTAAATTTCAACCACCTAGGTCCATTCGGAGGGGAATAAGTTACCGAGCTCACTTAGCTGATCTCAGTGGTTCCTCACTGCCAATCGTACACAGCAGGCCTATAAAGGCTTTAAACCAAATTCCTGCCTCCTAGGTCTATTAGTAAAGAAATGAGCTTCCGAGATCATTCAGCTTATCTGTGTAGTCCTCACATCGTCAATCGTACACAGCAGGCCTTTAGATGATCAATTCCAAATGTCAGCCCTATATTACTACTCTACAACCTTCTATTACAACTTCAAAAACTGCTGCTTTTTTACTGAATGCCATCAAGTTTCAATCGCTCAAATATCTTGAACACCATCATGGGTTGTAGAAATTCGCTTCACAGTCATTTCTTCTTTATTAAACTTCAATCGTCAATAAGCTCAGCTAAAAGTTTTAGCTTCAAAGGACGAATATCATAGAAATTAGGAACCTCAGCAGATTATTGTGGTTCTGCACTATGAACTTCTATTCTACCTGTCTCATAGAAGCTCTGTTTCAGATATCAGCTTCATAGATTAAACGGCATAGAAATTAGCTTACGAGCTCAATCAGCAGATTATGGAGGTTCCGCACGTTGAAATTCTCTTGTACCTGTCTCATACAGGCCCAGTTTCAAATTTCAGCGTAAAAAATTAAATACCATAGAAATCAGCTTTAAGAGCCAATCAGCTGGTCCGAGGTATATGCATTGCCTAGTACCTACTGCTTACAAGTACCCACTACTCAATAGTACCTACCGTGTAGTGCCTTCTTGCCGCATTATTGGGTTGTCCCACACTCCCCTGGATCAGTTCCAATAGGGTTGTTTTGGAAACCTTGATTGCACAGCTTCAGTGGCACGTTCTAAAAATCCTAATCAGCCACACGTCTGCGATCCTTCAGCCCAAGGTCCTGCACTTCTCGTTCATGATGATATATCCACCATTTCTTGGGCCATATGAAGTTTGAATCGATCGAGCGATACCGAGATAAACGACCATTGGGCGATGGTACCTAGTTATTGTTAGTCATCGAAGGTAATGTTCTCAATATATTATACTTGAATAGTTAGGCCAAGTTTCATCAGGCTATCAGGGATCGATCCGACCGCACTTGGTCGGTAGACGCCGCCAAGTTTTCGTAATTCATTGGAGAGTCTCTCACAATGGAACGGGGAGGGAATATCGAGTTATCCAGTTGGCCCAACTGTTCAAAGGGGGCTTTGGATGCACCCGGCCAACTTCGCGTCTTGCAATATCGGCCCTCCGCGGAAGAGGAAGAGGGTAATAGTTTCAGAAGTGGGTAGAGTGAAAGGGCTAAGGAATGGTAAGTAGGTGCTTGATCTGGAACAGGGAGGTTATTGGACGAGTTGGAGGTCCAACTCGTTGACGGGATACCTCTAGGATAGTCATAACAGATAACGAACTAATGGAGAATGTTGAGATTGTTGGAAGTACTTGGAATTAGAACCTCCAATCTAGCTGAGTCTAATGAGCAACGTATAATTTCGTTCGTTTCATAATATGTAACAGTGGTGAAGTGAATCGTGTGACATCATGATAACTCAGTGACGACACACAATGACCTGATTTCTGGTGTTCAATAAAACCTTCATTCTAGCTCATGAAACCGTGTTGCTTATTTCTTCTCCATTGATTTCCACGATTTAAGATAATCTTACAAGGTGTCTGGTAAGGAGATTTTATGATAAAACAAGCCGTTGCACGGATCCACGTGTACGAGTTAGTCAGTTTCAATTTCAATCGTCTCTTAATGTCCCAGAGAGTCACCCTATCAAATTTCAATTTCCTGGGGTTAAGAAGAGAGAATTTAACTCAATCAACTGATCAGGAAAGAGACCATAATTACAACCGTCGTTTAAACACCCAGAGAGTCTCCCTATCAAATTTCACTTCCTTGGGTTAACAGGAGAGAATTTAGCTCACTCAACTATCAGGAAAGATACCTAATTCAATCGTCTCTTAATAACTCAGAGATATCGAATTCCCGTCCATCACCGATCAATAATGCAACCCATGCTTTACTCAGAACAACCTTAGCAAACCGCCAAGGCCTCTCCGAAACTTGCTGATAATTTTACGACCGCTCCCGTCAGAATCGGTCCAGCCGTTTAGCCGACTGGGAACATACGTACACATATAGAAACATAAATTGATAGTTAGAAACAACTTTTGAGTTTTACATATAAGGATTTTTTAATTTTTTTTCTCACTGCAAATGAGTTTTTGTCCTGACCCATTGCTTTCCTCCTTTGATTAGATGACGCGGAGCTGTGTTGAGATATGTTGGGAATATATTTTCCTACATCTCTATTATATTATAAAAACAAAATTCTGTTTGTTTGTTGTACATCATGGATCAAACATCTATTTGACTGCAAACGAAACGGTTGCATACGAGTCTGCAACACATTGGGACATTTTATGTCTTTAGTTGAAGACAAGTATGTGTTGCAGACTCGTATGCAAGATCTAAGAGCCCCTCAGCAGGAAGCATCTATTTCACGCTGATCTCCTCACGAGAAAATTCGCTATCATGTGCACTGATCTACTTGTTTTTGAATTCCTTGGCCAAAATCTTCATTGCAAAACTAGAAGGTGTTCTGTGTAGCATCCTGGGTGCAGGTTATGTCTGTGCAATGTCATTCGCCATCTATAATTTCATTGGCAGATCTCTGATGTTGAGGGCTTTCTCGGCCGATGACTGAGAGCCACCAGCATTTGCATGGTGTTCTGCATCACGCGGAAGTGCTTTCGATCAACCCTGCAGGCTGACCGCCGCAACCCTGCTTTGAATTAGAACTTTACTTCTCTTCTACCTCTTCTCTAGCTCTTGAGTAATTTTCACTTGACAAATTGTATTTTCTTTCTATTATCTTTTGTTTTTTGTTGTTGTTGTAAAACCGAAATTTAATGTATTTTCCTATTATTTTTTCCCAAGAAATTATGTTACCTGTTACTATGCTATTTTCATATACGTATAAATTATGTAACCACGAACTCTAGTAACGGCTTAAGGCCTCTACAAATAAATGCATTCATTCATTCATTCACATGTAGAAGCGTGTGACAAGACTCCGTTAGTACCTGCCTGAATAGTTCGTGGAGCCATTGGATCTCTACTCCTGTATGAAGCTATTAGTAATTATTACCTTCGTCTGTTCAAAGTTGTTGTATTCCCTATCCCCCCTCTAAACGACAGGAAGCAGCACGAATAACTCCGTGGTAGGTGGGGACGGAAACTGTCACATAGGCATCACCTTATGATGACCTCTGGTGGTTTAATGCAGAATCATTACTCCCCCTAATTCTTAGGATCTTCTCTCTACGCCTAGGTGACAGCTCATTAACCTGAAGCCTTGAACCACACCTATAAATATCAGTGATAGATTAAATTCATAATGCCTTGGGAAAAAGTCTTCATTTTAAAGGGAATCCTGAACTTCAAATTGATAATCTTCAGACTTCAGTTATATAATACCGCCGAGAGAACACGAGTTTCGCTCAGGCAGCCATTTATGCGAGAAAACTTTCCCCAGTCCCGCTTCGAAATGAAAAAGGAGGAAATTTCATCTTCGGATAAGAAGGCCCATTTCCTTAGGTTGGACTTGGGGATTGACCTGGATGCAAGCGCGGGGGCGGCAGAATGCAACGCGAGTTCGGATATGAAAATAACTTGGGTTCCTCGGCCGCCTCAAACTCCGAGGATTACTGAGGCTGGAATCCCTCTGCCCATCATCTCTCCGCTTCACCAATCCTTGCCCATCACCCTTTTGCACCACAATACCACCTTCCAACATACCTCTCCTAAACCATACCTTGCCGTACCGTTTGAGAATTGCTTCCCAGTCTACCTATTGGTAGCGGAAGCAATGTTTCCAGTTCCGGGAGAAGAAAAATGCTTTTTCTACCAAAATCTTAGTTTTTACTTTCGTTTTGTGGATGGCAGAATTTGAGAAAACGGGTTAAAGATGCGAGTCCGAAACGCCGTTTGTTGAAAGGGAGGAAATGACACATATAATCTTTGTAAGTAGATGAGATGAGAAATGAAAAGTTGAATATTGGACAAATATAAAGCCGCCCTCTCGATAGTGTTGTGGACTCCGGAATATACATATCGTTCAACGGTACGTGGCCACCAATTTCGTGTTTTGTATGTTTTATATAGTCGATAAAACCTGAAAAAAAAAAAAAAAAAAAAAAAAAAAAAACACACGTTGTGATTGAAAAAGCTTTATACAAACATGGCGTAGGTAACATTCATGATTTGTCATAACAAAACCCTCCCGCCTAACAAAATCAAGATCAGTGGTTTATATATGGCGGGTCGCGTAGGTTTCTGCTGGGTCGTGATATCCTTGAAAAGAACATGATTGAAAGAACACAGATTGGACAGAAAACTTCTGTGGAGAGACCATATTGACCATTTAGTAGGAAAAATAAGAAATAGAATACGCCAACTCAGAAGTCTACTGCACGTGAACTCTCCACTCAGCCTGTCTACAAAGCGTCTAATTTACCTTTCATTAATACGTCCCATCTGGATGTACTCTTGCGGAATATGGGGTTCGGCTGCAAACACACACATAAAGCGACTACAAACGATTCAGAACAGGGTATTGCGTTTAATCACGGGCGCACCATGGTTCGTCCGTACCTCTACCCTACACGCCGATCTAGATATCCCAGAAGTAAATGACATCCTTCGCGAAGCTTACTCAAACCTGTATTCCTCAATGAGAAACCACCCCAACTCATTGCTAGTGGACCTAACCAACAACACCCCACCACCGAGAAATCAACGGCGTCTAAAAAGAAAGAGACCGCAAGACTTCCTTTCCGAGGACTGAAACGTTACCTACTATGTACTTATTTATTTCGAAATCTATTAACATGTTATTACATTTGAATTGTTATATTTATTGTTATTAGAGAGTTTTTGTTCTTCCCGTAATTTTCTACCCGTGTACGTGGAAAGACTGAAATACCAACTGCGCATGCGCGAATCTTAACGTCAACGTGTAGAACTACGCGTGTACGGGAAAAAGGCCTATCTACACGTGCACGGGAAAATGCATTCGTTGGAATTTCGGCCTATGGGTAGTCATCATAGCCTGACGCAAAGGTAACAACAGTTGCCGGTAACCACAGTGTGACCAAGGTAACCGCAGTTACCAGCAAAGGTAACCATAGAGTGGTTGCCAACAACACGTTGGTTGCTCTACAAATCGAGAGGTTATAGTGAAGTGCTCCGCTACAAAATTCATCCATTTAAGGTACCTTAGCAATAAATGTATTTATAATTTATGTATTTATAAATAATTATAAATCAATTAATTATTTAAATAAGAATAGGTTGTACGAAAAGAATACGAAACAGCTCCTGAAACACTTATAGAGACGTTAACGTGACGTTAGCGTTAGGTTTTTCAGGTATACCTGTAGAAATACGCGTAAAAATCACGTGATGAGCTAGCATCTCCAGCCGCTTGCTCTAGACGCTGCTCTACGCGTCAACGGGAAAAAATCTTACGGGAAGAACAAAAACTCTCTATTATTATTAGTATTTATACATGTAGGACAATCAGTGGATTGTAACCTACTTTCATATTCCATGTTAATTAGGTCTCTAGGCCTACTATACAAATTATGCTAGCAAAATTGTAATGTTATATTAATAACAATAAAGTTTTCATTTGTTAAAAAAAAAAAAAAAAAAAAAAAAAAAAAAAAAAAAAAAAAAAATGAAAAGAAAAATTAAAAATTGTAACCAGGTACCTAACTAAATGGAATAAATCCGTGAGCCATTGTTATTTGCCGAAACCGTCCGTCACAAAAAAAAAAAAAAAAAAAAAAAAAAAAAAAAAAAAAAAACCAGCTTCTACTCTATACTAAGTTGTTTGTTTCACTAACTATATGAAATATATGAACGATATGTAAATAGAAAAACAAGTAGATCAGTGCTCACGAAGTGAGTCACATCAAAAGCTTCCTGCATTGAACAGGAGACAAAAAGGCTTAGGAGCTCAGTCTGCTGATCGATGACCCGTCATGCGACTTGAGTATTTTTTGAGCCTCCCTCTCAAATTTCAGCTTCCTGCTGAATCTGCTTCGGCTATATAGGCCAAGAACTTTAATGATGAAGAAAGTAACGTTTTGGTGCTTCAGCACTCTCCCTACAGCCTCCCTCTCAAATGTCAGCTTCCTGTGTTGAATAGGAGACAAAATGGCTTTGGAACTTACTCAGCTGATCGCTGATCTATCAGTCGTCATCAGCATTCACCCTTGAAAATTTCTCTCAAATTTCAGCTTCCTACGTCGAACAAAAGACGAAATGGCTTTGAAGCTCAATCAGCTGATAAATGATCTCGAAAATGTCTTCAGCCCTTGAGCGTCCCTTTCAAATTGCAGCTTCCTACGTTGAATAGGAGACAAAATGGCTTTGGATCACACCAGCTTATCATGGGTCAGCGGCCCCTCTTTCATCTTTATTCTAGCCATTTTACAGATTACACCCATACCGGTAATTCTTCAAAATCGGACGTTGTTTGATGTTTTTGCCATTTTTATTGATTTTCAGCTAATTTTGAAGAAATTCAAGTACATTTTCAGCATAACTTTTTACATAAATTCATAGATGTTTTATATTATAGTACATAGACTTTATTTGAGCAACATTCTACGTAAAAGTATAAATTTAATGATTTTTAGCCGTTTGAAGCCATTTTTATTGCTTTAAATTTTTTTTAATGTGCTAAAAAAGTGCCAGCCAACAAACACATCCTTTTATTTGGAATGCTTGATTTTTTGGCGTAGGAACGGGTTTCTTATTTCAATCCTAAGGAGGGTTATCGACTGGAATTACGTACACACAGACACACACACATCTATATCTATACTATTAATAAGAATGAAACTCCGTTTGTCTGTCTGTTTATTTGTTTGTTTGTCGTGTCTATGCACGGCCAAACGGCTGAGTGGGGGGAGTCTACGAGTGGGGGGATCTTCTTGGGATTTTCCGAAAGGGGGAGCGAGCGAATTTAAAATTTTCTAATCCCACCCGAACCATGGGCCGTAGGGCGGGAGGGGGGTCGAAGTAAGAATTAATGTGCGCTTTTTGGACTTCCCCGCATCCTCTACCCCTCTAAACGGCCGTCGACAATTCCGGAAAAATACCGGTTTCGTAGGTTTTTGAACGAGGAAGACGACGGCGCGATCGGATCGCGAAAAAAGTATCGGGAAATGCGTCAAAAAAATGCGAGAGTACGGACCCGTTTTCTCGAAAAGTCCGCCGAAAAACTTGGTTTTTTCCGATTAAAATATACCCCATAAAGGTACGTTTTTCGGAACGGTTTTCGCGGGCGAAATACAGCTTTGGGTCCGCCGAATCTGAATCCGAAATCGGATATCGAAAAAAGTGACGAGAACTCGGTCAAATTGTGAGCAGAAGCGAGCAAAGCGATTAAAATGATTCTGCCGTGGACGAGAGAAGGCTCAAGAATTGACGTGAAGGGTTCGATGTCACAACGTTGCGAGGCGAGCAGGTATGCCTACATAGGTACCTACCTTGCGAGCGAAGCGAGAGCCATTTCAAATAATAAATACGGACTTTGTCCTACACATATACAGGTATACCTTGCGAGCGAAGCGAGCAACATCTCCGAATAAACTTTTCGTGGTTCCACGTAGTTTTATGAGATTTAAATTGTTTGTAATAATTCCCAACTGAAAAAAACGTCTTCCAAGTTGGGTGGGCAGTATAACTTCCTCAAGCGAGCGAAGCGAGCAGCATCCCCTACAGAAGTTAAACCTACCCTTAGAGATCTACCGTTTGCGAGCGAACGGAAATTAATTTTGCCGTGTTCGCGAGAAGGCTCTACGAAGTCAGGGGTTCGATGAGGCGGGGCTTGCACCTGACGAAAACGGGTTGCGAGCAGGTACACGCACTTACGTCTTGAAGGGTATACAGGTATACCTTGCGAGCGAAGCGAGAGCCATGTCAACAGAATAAATTCGGATTTTTTCCTACAAATATACAGCAATACCTTGCGAGCGAAGCGAGCAACATCCCCGAATAAACTTTTTGTGGTTCCACGTAGTTTCATAAGATTTAATTTGTTTGTAAGAATTTCCAACAGAAAAAAACGTCTGCCAAGTTGGGTGGGCAGTATAACTTCCTCAAGCGAGCGAAGCGAGCAGCATCCCCTACAGAAGTTTAACCTACCCTTAGGGATCTACCGTTTGCGAGCGAAGCGATTAAAATGATTCTGCCGTGGACGAGAGAAGGCTCAAGAATTGACGTGAAGGGTTCGATGTCACAACATTGCGAGGCGAGCAGGTATGCCTACATAGGTACCTACCTTGCGAGCGAAGCGAGAGCCATTTCAAATAATAAATACGGACTTTGTCCTACACATATACAGGTATACCTTGCGAGCGAAGCGAGCAACATCCCCGAATAAACTTTTCGTGGTTCCACGTAGTTTTATAAGATTTAATTTGTTTGTAATAATTCCCAACTGAAAAAAACGTCTGCCAAGTTGGGTGGGCAGTATAACTTCCTCAAGCGAGCGAAGCGAGCAGCATCCCCTACAGAAGTTAAACCTACCCTTAGAGATCTACCGTTTGCGAGCGAAGCGAGCAGCATCCCCTACAGAAGTTAAACCTACCCTTAGAGATCTACCGTTTGCGAGCGAACCGAGCAACATCCCCTAAATGCCATACTTTGCGAGCGAAGCGAGCAACATTTTCTACATGCCAGACTTTGCGAGCGAAGCGAGCAACATATCCTACATGCCAGACTTTGCGAGCGAAGCGAGCAATATTCCCTACATGCCACACGTTGCGAGCGAAGCGAGCAACTTAATGGGGGGTCCGGGGGGCTTGCCCCCCGGCTGGACGTGGAGGCGAACGTAGCGAGCCGGAGCGGCTAGTAATATATAATGTCCATAATATATGTATA
This sequence comes from Adelphocoris suturalis, assembly GCA_030762985.1. Lineage (NCBI taxonomy): Eukaryota > Metazoa > Arthropoda > Insecta > Hemiptera > Miridae > Adelphocoris > Adelphocoris suturalis. Next base: position 30,084,521 of record CM061044.1, on the reverse strand, counting down.
TACAAATAAGAAAAAGCGCAAACTTCAGGGATCGTTTCAAAATGCCTCAAAACGGATTTCAATAGAGAAACTTTCCAAAAATTTTGATTGCAAAATCATTGGAGCCAGTGAAATTGCTTCATTTTCTACGAACATTTACAAAAAGAAGAGAAAAGTGAAACTTCTTTGAAAGAAGTATCGCAGCTTAGGAATGATAAATTCAACCACACAATCACTTTGGTACTTAGTGGTACCTCAACAGGATATTATTGAGTTTATTTTGTGACTGTTTTATAGAAGCCCGGTTGATTAAAATAATAAAAAATAAAAACATGAAATTTATTTTTTATTGCATGCTTCGTAAAAAAGCACTAATGGAATGGAGTGAAAGGAGGCGAATGAATGAAGTGTGAAGGTGACGGCCCTCGAAAAATTCATGTAACGGGTCCTGGTGAAAGTTGAATAGACATCTGCTGCAGATGTTACTTCTGATGTCGAGATGATCACATATACCAATTACAAATCACATATAACAAAAAATCACATAACAAACACATCACATATGACACACCCAAAAATAAAAATAAATGAATAAAAACACAAAATCACACATTACGAAAAATCTCATATGATCAATGTCCCTTAGACTGACAACGAAAAAAAACGAAAGTTCGAATTTTTGAGGGGCTCAAAGCTCAGATGATTGCATCAGATGCTAGGAACAACTCCTGAAAATTTCAGTCCGAACCGATAACCCCTTGAGGTCTCCTAACCCCGTTTTTTGGTAATTGAATTATCGATTTTAGAACACTAGACGCTTAGGACAAAAAGACAGTTAAGACATGAAAGGTCCATGCGTCTGGACACTTTTTATACTCTATTCCTATGTTTTCGGTGTCGCGGAACACGATGCGCCATTATTGCAAGCGCAGAAGCTGTATCTCTTTTGATATTCAAGAAATCAGTCCAAATAAGTTATGGAAAAAAACGCATTTTTTGCCGTTTTTACCTAATTTTGACTGGGAAAAAAATTGTTTGCGGGTATTTTCTGCTTCGGAACTTGTTTCCTGGCTTGTTCCGAAAGTAACAAGACCAATTTCGTCCTATAATATATTGTCCTTTTGGAAATATCTGCTCAAGAGCCGAGTTAGCTTTTTTAATGGTAACCGCTCTATATTTCCCAGTAGCTGCGAAATCAAAATTTAACACCCTGAAGCCCTTTTTATCACATTATTTTATGTTTTTGGGCTCGTTGAACATTACGTGAGTAGTGGAGGCGTAGGACTCGTATTTCGGTTAGTAATCAAGAGCTAGGTGTCAAAAATCAGTGAATAGAGTGGATTTTTCTTGATGTTAAAAAAATCAGTGGACAAAATTAATAGAAATAAGGGATTTTTGGCCGGTTACACCTAGTTTTGATTGGGACAAACTATTTATGAGTGTCTCCTCTGCCTTGGAATTTGTTCTGTGACTTATTCTGAATATGACCAGACTAAGTTTGTCCCATAATACATTTTTCTTCTCGAAATATCAGCCAGAGCCAGAGCCAAGTCGACTTATTTAATGGTAACCGTTCTATATTCAATAGTGGCACTACTACTTGCACGTAATGTTCAACGAGCCCAAAAACATAAAATAATGGGGGGGCTTCAGGGCGTTAAATTTTGATTTCGCAGCTACTGGGAAGTATAGAGCGGTTACCATTAAAAAAGCTAACTCGGCTCTTGAGCAGATTTTTCCAAAAGGACAATATATTGTAGGACGAAATTGGTCTTGTTACATTCGGAACAAGCCAGGAAACAAGGTCCGAAGCAGAAAAGACCCGGAAACAATTTTTTCCCCAGTCAAAACTAGGTAAAAATGGCAAAAAAATGCCTTTTTTCCATCACTTATTTGGACTGATTTCTTGAATATCAAAAGAAATACAGCTTCTGCGCTTGCAATGATGGCGGAAAACATAGGAATAGAATATAAAAAGTGTCCAGACGCATGGATCTTTCATGTCCTAACTGTCTTTTTGTCCTAAGCGTCTAGTGTTCTAAAATCGATAATTCAATTACCAAAAAACTGGTTTAGAAGACCTCAAGGGGTTATCGGTTCAGACTGAAATATTCAGTCTAATGTCCCTCTAATCAGAATTTATAAATAAGAATCGATTTGGTGAAAAATGTACATGTTTTCTGTAGTAAATGAGCAATTCAAATGATAGTTTACAAGAATATTTAAGAGAGAAAACCATTTTTCCGTTGGTGCTGTAGTGGAATGACCAAAACCTAACGAAGTTGGCTTGATGAGGCCAAAGACGTTGCCGCAATCTCAGTGAAAGGACGAATTCAAGAAAACGGGTTGAAGAGGGTTAATGCGAGACTGACAAACCGTTTGGTGAAAGGGAGGAGATGATACATAAATTCATAGTAAGGAGATGAGATGAGAGATGAGAAGGTTGATCACGAATTCCTGAGGAGCCCCCGGGAGATGTCACCACTTTTCAGACGACATCCATTCACGTCGTCTGGGAGTCTTCTTTCCCACCTGGCCTCGTCGAACAGGTGGTCCTCCCCCGCTTGTTCACCCGCTCCTCCGTCCTCCTTATCCTCCCGGCTGCTCTCCTGTTCCGCGACCGCCGCCCCCTGTTCTCTTACGTCCTCCACTCACCCCCTGTTCTCCATTCTTCTCCCCCTAGCAGGGCCTTCCCAGTGACAGCTCTGAGTCATTCCATCTCTAAAAAGCCTCTTTCCCCTTAAAACCTTCCCAACGTTCTTTTTATTCTCCTTGGTGAATTATACACCTTTATTCCGCTGGGCATCACTTCAGTCTACATTGTCCGACATAAAACCTCAATGTCTAAAACCCCAACTTTTCACTCCCCATACCTTTCACCATAGCGATAAAATGTACACTATTGAAAATGTTGTCAAATTAGTGGCTTTTATAGAATTTCAACAAGAATAAATAAGCCATTCAAGCCTCCCAAAAATATTTAAAATAAAATCCGTCAAAAATGTATTCACCAAAACTTTTTGAGGTACTCTATAAACAAAAAAGGTTTCCATGTACAGGACCATATGTTGGCCTTAAAGAAATCAAAAACATATTGTTTGGCTTATTGCTTCCGAGACTGCAAGGCAGCGGAAGCTTTGTTTTCACTTTCGAAATGAAAAAAATTTTTTTGCTCCAAAATCAAAATTTCCACTCGCATTTAGCGTTTCAGAGCCTCCTGAACAAATTTGGTTCCGTGTCTGTCTGTCTGTCTGTCCGTCCACATTTCCTTGTAACAGCCATAACTTCCACAATTTTGATCCGATTTTAACCAAATTTTCAGGGATCGTGCGGGTTAAGCTCTAGATGGTCCCCTATCAACTTCATCATGATCGAATCAACGGTAGCTTCTGCGCAGGTGAATTCCTTGTGACGGTCATAATTCGGTCAATGTTGAACGGATTTCGGTCAGATTTTCAGGGATGATGTGGGTAAGGTCCCTTGAGGTCCCATGAGACAATCATCATAATTGCATTAGCGGTACGCTCTGCGCATGCGTGAAACGCATCGCAACGCAACGATTTCTTGTTACGGTCCTTGCAACTGCCGTAATTTCCCCAATTTTGATGCGATTTTCTTCAAATTTGTAGGGATCGTGCGGGTATAGCTCTACATGGTCCCCTATCAGTTCCGTCATGATCAAATCAACGGTAGTCTCTGCGCAGGCGCAATCAAAATTTTCTTGTTTCGGTCATAACTCAGGCAATTGTGAACGGATTTCGGTCAGATTTTTAGGGATGATGCGGGCAAGGTTTCTTGAGGTCTCGTCAGGGCCGCCACAAAGGGGGGGCAAGTGGGTACTGTTGCCCCGGGCCCGGGCCCAGGGGGGGCCCGGTCCGGTCCTGTGTTTAGTAAATAAAGAATTTTAGAATTTTTAGGCCTACATAAAACAGAGTGTATTACACTTGACGGGCCCTGATCAGATTACATTTGATTTACTACACCAGACTGTATCTCTTAAACAGTTGCGATGATTGCGATGGCCCAAAATATTACTTTTACCCTTTACCGTCTTTACCAGTAGGCACTCGACTGAAGACTTGGGAGAGAGCATCCATGGGCTAAGAAAGGTTGAATTCCCTTGCCATTCTCAGCATAAAGCACAAGTTTGCATCCAAACTTGACTTTTCTAAGGTTGTTAAAGAATTTTCACTTAAAAAGGCACGAAATTTTTTAGTGTTTTGTCTTGTATTTTTCAAATGCAAATACACTTTTCTTCACTTCACTTTATTAGTTTTAAAATGTTTCATTTTATAAAACATGAAATTATAGCATATTACAGTTTTCTATATCTAAAAAGTTTTCCACAATTATAATTACAGTTATAAAATGCTATTATAACTCAACAAAACAAATTTCTCATTTTACTAATTCATATTTTTGATAGTTTTTCACTGAATAGTTCTTGTATCATTTGTTGTTATAAATATAATTCTTTACTGCATAGCTTCATTACAAGTAGATAACCCGTAATAAAAAAATTATATTTTTGTAGATTTTTTCCAACATTAATAAATGTATTCTTTCAAACATAACCATTGTTTCAATTAATTCCTTCAGCCATCTTGTATACAAAGACTTTCCTTTTTAATCCGTCCATAACATTAAAATAAAGTTAATTGTATGTGTTGATTAATGATTATATGAAATTTAGTCAATCATAATTTCTGCCACAATCGTCCAATTGAGGAATGAGTAAATTGGAACTTATCTGAATACACCCTCTATTCACAAACAATTGTATTTAAAGTAGTTTAAATAAAAATCCTATGACTGATTGGATATAGAATTTTTGTTTCAAGGTAATTTATGGCATTTTTATGGTTTTGTAATTGGTTGGTAATTACTAGAGTATGAATACTTGAATTTTCAATTCTTAAGTTACACTTAAATTTTGATTAAATGTTGAATAAAACGTAGTGAAGTAGTAAGAGTTCAGCCCCTCAAGTGATCGAACAGTGAACCTTGGTAGGAAGTATAAATGATTTTTCGTTTGGTTAGAGAAGGTTTAATAGTTTTTTTTTTTTTTTTTAACAATTATCATAGCCATCTCTAGTAAAAGTGGCGAGACAAAAAAAAAAAAAAAAAAAAAAAAAAAAAAAAAAAAGGGGGGGGGGGGGAGGCCCGTGGCCAGAATCTGGTCCCGGGCCCGACTTGGAGATGTGGCGGCCCTGGGTCCCGTATCACATTCTTCGCGATCATCAGCAGCGGGACGCTAGGCGCATGCGCGAAAGTTATGTTTTTGTTACGGTCACAGCTTAGTTAATTTTATCGGATTTTGTTCAAATTTTCAGAGATGATCCCGGTAGAGTTCCTTGAGGTGCCATACGAATCGTACGGTACTACCAGTGATTGTGCCCATCATGGCACGAGGAAGTTAATGTGCCATTTCCTTGGCAGTGTTTTTTTTTTCTTCTAAGGTTTAGGCCGCACCTCAACCAGAAGGGTCATAAGCGGCATTGAAAAAGTTTGGTTGGAATTAGTCGGGATGCGGCCCAGGGAAAACAAATTAAATTATTTATTATTTATTAATAATTGAAATTTATAATAAATAACCATCCATCTATTGCTTGCTTGATACTTTCAAGGAGATGAGTCCTTGACTTGGTGAACCACTGTTTTATTTGACAAATCCGTTATATTTGGATGGTTTTAAAAAAATTTTCCTGGACGCACCAAGCTCTGAAGATGTCCTCAGTAAGAGTACGAAACGTCTTCCAATAAAACAATAAATGAAATAATTTCATTTATTTTCCCTGGGCCGCATCCCGACTAATTCCAACCAAACATTAAGTACTTACGGTCGACCAAACTACTAACATCAGCATTGAAAAAGTTGATGATATCTAATGATCTCTGCTACTCTCACTACTTTTCATAAATAATTTACAAAACCCCAAGGCCACAATGAATTACATAATCATTCTTTTTCTCCAACTTAAAATATCTCGTATGTCCGCTTTTTCAAAACCCTGCAGCCATTAATTGTAAGATTGTAGACAATACAATTAGAATGCAAGCTATTGCTGCGAGAAACTAAGATGAGAACAAAGTCGTTAGAGGTGGCGTGTCACAACGGTTGCGGACACGATCTACGTGAAGGATGTCATGTTGAGACTGTCAACAGCTTCGTTGAATCTTTAATATCATTTGCATCCACACCACTTGAAAGAGAATGAAAACTAAAAACTTGTTTGAAATGGATACATTCATTGTATGAAGAGGGGAAACCGAAAAATCGCGGAACTTTTTTAGCGAATTTTTGAAGAAATTTAAGCCATTGCTCTCGCCTCAAAATTTGTAGAATGTGATTTTTTGAAAACTTTTTGTGCAGAAATCCGTTTCAGGCTATTCTGAATCATATTCTGAAGTTTAACGCATTTTTTTTATGTATGTATGTATGTATACAGGGTGATTCCCTCGCAGATGCAAAAAAAAATTTGGGTGAAACTACATCAAAAATGGAGTAAAATGCCGCCAACCGCATATTTTTATCTCAATCCGTACTCGAGATATGATTTTTTAAAGGTTTTTTCAGGAATACCGTGTTTTTTTTCCTTTTAAACTCAAATTTCTCCACTTTACTTCATTCAATTTTAACTTTTGATCACATTTTTGGAATCAACATTAAATTTACTATAAGAATAGTGTACTTGGGTTCTTAAAAAGTACCATCCGAAGACCATCACATCAGCTCAAACATTGACGATTTTGAAAAAATAATATTTCTGAAAATCTTTAAAACTTTACTACTCTTTTAAAAAGAATCCTGGAAACTGGCAAATCTCAGGAAAACTGCTTCATCTAATATGCTTTCCAACGGTATTATCAATTTTACTTTTATTTTGTTATTTAGGGGAGAAAATAATGTTTTAATGTTAAAAAATGTGGGTTTTTCAATGAAGTTGTTGGTTTTTTCGAAAGATGACCCTCCATGAACCTACGAGTATGGGGTCGGTTTCTATGTATTTTTTCTCGCTGGATCGAACGGAAACTCCTGCAGATCTCAACTACGTTATAATCGAGTTTTACACTTTAATTAACTAGTTTTACCCCATAACACACATACATTTAATCGTAACAAACAGACTAAACATTTTCGATTTTAAGTGTAAAACTCGGTTATAACGGAGTTGGAGAGATCTGCTAATGTTACCATTCGATACAGCGTGAAAAAATACATAGAAACCGACCCCATACTCGTAGGTTCATGGAGGGTCATCTTTCGAGAAAACCAACAATTTCATTGAAAAACCCACATTTTTTGACATTAAAACATAATTTTCTCCACTAAATAACAAAATAAAAGTAAACTTGATTATACCGTTGGAAAGAGTATTAGACGAAGCAGTTTTCATGGGATTTGCCAGTTTCCAGGATTCGTTTTGAAAGAGTAGTAAAGTTTTAAAGATATTCAGAAATATTCTTTTTTCAAAATCGTCAATGTTTGAGCTGATGTGAGGGCCTTTGGATGATACTTTTTAAGAACCCAAGTACACTATTCTTATAGTAAATTTAATGTTGATTCCAAAAATGTGATCAAAAGTTAAAATTGAATGAAGTAAAGTGGAGAAATTTGAGTTTAAAAGGAAAAAAAAACACGGTTTTCCTGAAAAAACCTTTAAAAAATCATATCTCGAAAACGGATTGAGATAAAAATATGCAGTTGGCGGCATTTTACTCCATTTTTGATGCAGTTTCACCCAAATGTTTTTTGCATCTGCGAGGGAATCACCCTGTATATATGTATGTGTCATTCCAGACGATAACTGTCCGTAGAATTGTGCTAGAAACTTCAAACAAATTTTAAAATGTTAAGGACACAAAACGAAAGTTCAAGTTTCGTTCGTTCATGATCGAATTACATCTTTGGGTTGAAATTTTCAAAAATGTAGTCAAAAATTTCAAAATAGCCTGTTTTTCGCGATTTGTTGTGCGAAATAATTTTTTCAGCATACTAACATGTGGTATATTCGGAATCAGCGTAAAATGTCCTATTATGTTTTGAATTATGGCGAGATGACGCCAACGGAATTATGTTACCAAGATCCATCCGATTCAGCTTAAAGAGATAAATTCTCTATTGTTCATTCTTGGAGGTTGAAATTTGAAATGGAGCCTCTTTGGGACACCAAGGGAAGAATAAAATGACGGGATTCATCCTGATCAGCTGAGTGAGCTGAACTGTTTCTGGTTGGCCCTTGGAAACTCGAGTTTGACAGGGAGTCTCTTCGGAACAAGAGTCGAAGTGAATGACGGACTCCATTCTGATCAGCTGAGTAAGCTTGAATTCTCTTCTTCTCACTCCAGGATGTTTGAATTGGGTAGTACTCTTACACGTTATTAAACGATTGAAATAACGGGCTGTATACTTATCCGAGTGACATAAATCCCCTTCTATCCATCCTCGGAACCTAAAATTTGTTAAAATAGAGGGTGTCCCGCAAAAGACGCTCAGGGCTCTATACATTCTAGAGATTATTTTTCTGATCGAAATTTTTTCTAAAGAAATGTTTTTAATTAATTGCCTATTTTACAAATAATTTAATTTTTTTTTTTTTTTTTTTTAATGTTGTCACTAAAACGATCATTACCACCTCAATTTGCTGTGTAAATTCAAACTTGAAGATGCCGTTCTAAATAACATTAAATTTCCTATCGGATAGATGCATGTGTTTTTTAATAATTAAGTTTTGACACAAGAAAATGCCCTCTAAATAGCTAATTTTACTTAATTCGGGAACCTCGAGTTTTTTCAGTCGGGAATGAAACTATGAGAACCGATATTTCTACAAGACACAAGAACGGCAAAAAATGCGCCAAAATATCACCTTTATGACGTTGTAGTCAACTTTACTTTTACTACGCTAATTAGGGGAGCTTTGCTAATTATGGGAGAAAACTATGTTATAATGTTGAAAAACATTGTTTTTAGCGAATTTTCGTGGAAAATGAAGCTATTGAAATGGCTCCAAAAATTTTAAAATTAAAATTTTTGAGAAATTTCTCCATTGAAATCCGTGTTGAGACATTCTGAAAGAAATCCTACAGTTTAACGCTTTTTCATATATACATATATATACACTTGACAGAAGCTGTGGCATCCATTCGTTGACCTTTTCCTACCATTGTGACCGCCAATGGCATTGTGGCTTCCATTCCGGAAGTCACAATGCTTTTCAACTGTATACTCCTCCAAATCCACTCCCCGAACCCTAGAACGAATTTCTCGTGGGGGTCATATTGATAGCCAAGTGAAGAAAATGCATATTGCAGTTCACGTGCATATAGCTAGGTAGCGCAGAGGCAGTGCTGTTAACGGTGGACAGCATTTGTGGCTTCCAGGTGATCTGGTAAGGTGACGGTGATTCCTCCGCCAACCGCGTCGCATTGAGTTTTAGTCATCAGTTTCAAAACATTTCATTCCCTCACCGACCACCCTTCTGAGAACAATTCAAAACCTGTCCTGGGCATGGTACACAGGAAATGAGTTTTCTCCTGGCTACGTATCTTCCTAACGATTAAGGAGTACTTTTTTTTCTCGAAAGATTGGTTGTCTTTCATTAGGTTGGAAAATGCATCCTGATAACCTCTGATTAACCAAACTGTCGTTCGTCAGAATTCCTTAGCTGCAGATGGCAATGAAACGTTATTGGGAGTGCTTCAGCTTTCATCAGACACTTTGTCGGTATTTGTTCAGCAAATCCAAGGGAATATGTACAGGAATGGTAATAAGTCCAAGCTATGCGCTTTTACACAACATTGCGGAACATACACGGATAAATCTGAATAGATGATTGTTTTAAGAAAAAACAAAAAGAAAAAAAAACTATTTTGTTAGCCAGCTATCCTCATGTTTTTGAAAGTAAACCTACTTAAGGTTTTCTAGTCGACCATTGATAAGTTAAATCTCAAAGATTATAACAAACAATAGCAAAACAAATTGATTGTTCCAGTTGTGTAAAGCTTGTAGTTATCCCCCTTTGATTGAGGAGCACAGATTGAGCATTCCTTTCCCTTCCCGTCACTTCATCCGATTAGCTATACCTAATGCCCTTTACTTTTTATGCTGTTATAGGTTGTACCTCATGCACTTTACTTTCTCTCGACCAACGGGATTCAACGATAAACTGTGTTCTTTCTAACGTATTATCAGTTATTGTGTACTCAATACTGTGTGTTCAATTGTGTACAACAATACAAGCGAAATATAAGTGTATACATTTTTTGTTACTGATTATGACCTAACCATCGAAATCAATCTAAATTGTAACTATTTTCGTGGAATTACAAAAATGTCTTCTTAAACTTCCGTTTTTTATCGTGTTTGGTTATAATAAAGGGGTACATCTTGTATAATCACGATCTATTTCGAATTCTCGCCAAAATTATTCATATTGACGTCTCCATGCATGCATTTCTTACCAATATTTTTTGATAATCGAGATTATCCAAATCATTAATATGACTATCTACTGTACTCGTTTGGCTAGCGATTTCGATGTAATATTTAATAATGATTGAATGAATGAAAGCATGCTTTAATGAGATTACACAATGAAATATCTACTTCAAAACATGGGCGTATCCCAACTGGGCGGAGGTGAACCGTAACGCCGGCAGCAGCAACCGCCCGACTGAGCAAGAAATGAGCAGCCCAACTGGGTATTATAATACACACTACTTACTATTAGGGTACCTAAGATACTTTAAAGAAATATTAACACAAATTAACAAATATTCGATTCCTATATTAATCATAGGCTACTTTGATTTATATAATACAATGTTTACACTTCATACTTTTGATATAATCTATTACTACAAAAAAAGGAAAAAGCTGTTAGTTAAAACCGTACTCCTTCATTGTTTCAATTCTCAAGAAACAAGCCACAGAACGAAATTTAATTAGAGCACAGTTTCCTGAACGAATTATCTCCAAGTATTTTTTCCAGTTTTAATACTACCCGTGTAACGTAGGCAAACTTCACTGAATGCACTATATCTGACGATAAAATGAAATGCATTCTCCAAATCCTCGCTACTGCAAATACTACAGTTTTGGTTATTGGTTTTATAGGGTCTACACTTGAGAATCAAAATATCCCCCTTAGTTTTGAGTAGCTATCGGCGTAGCCTAAAATCTTTAATTTCATCTAAGGGAACAACTGCACCATCCGTTCTCAAAGCCAAATACTGCGGATGATGTTGAAACCTAGATAATCTAATAATCACTTTGCATCTTTGCGGATATGATATCAACACTCTTCGCAATATGTGGTACCCATTCATGAAGTTCCTCATTTAATAACGATATACCTAGATGTAAAATATCTGAATAGGACCAATAAACATATAATCTAAGTAGTATTGAATTCTGGAATAGCTGCCATGACACCTGTACCCCTAAACACCAACACAGTGCGTGTACGTTTTGAACGGGAAGCATTAAAGAGTGTGATAGTTCCCGTCAGATCCAAGAGAATGCGCGTCTATCCGTCGCTATCGCGCCGAGTTAAACGCGTCATTCTCGAGTTCTTGAAATGATGTGGTTGGCGATAGATGAGGATCCGAGAACCGGAAAACCATCTTCTACGAACATAGCACTTACGCTATCATTACGAGTTGTATCTCTTAGGATACTGTCACACTCCCCTCTCTCTATTTATTGCGAGGATTTAGGCCCCTAGAGGTTACCTAAGTTCGTGGCATGGTAGCAAGAGCGTGGTTCCCCACACTCCCCTGAACAACTCCATAGATTTTCATCTACTACCCCAGAAATGAATTTGATGAAGTGATGTTTGCCAGTGATGAGAGGACCAACCAACCAAAGAGAACTTTCGAGCGAGTGGTTTTGAAGGTCCTCCACACAATACTGAAACCCTGGTAGCCACTTGAACCCGTCTTCCAGCTGCATTAATTTGCATCCACAAACCCCTCGAGTGGTTCCTGTAAACGTATGATCCCCATCGCTTCAGACTGTTGAGATTCCGTTGTGTCATCGCATTTCTCGAGTAAAATCGTCGTCGCCTCCTGTTCCTTCTTCAGCTTTAATATCAGGCCTTCATTTCCACCCTATTCTTCTCGGAACTCTATCCACTTTTTTTTCACGCTCTTTCATTAATTTCACCGCACAAAGCGGAAACCATCCCAGCTGCTGTCAGCGACATCATTAACTTTTATCTCTTTCGATCGACAGGCGAGTATTTTCTCTTTGTTTGGGAGGACGTTTCGATTTTCCGTCGTCATTCAAAGTTTCAGGGGACCCCTGATGGAAGAAACAGAGACACTGAAGGTTGGATTGGGTTCCACGTATTACAACCTCAATTCGGTTTGATTCATCACTTGGAAAAACTTTCGGCAGAACTGTTTGGGGTTCCAAATTTAGAGTGTGAATAGAACACCATTGTGAAAAGAAGAACACATAACACGTAACAATTAATTCTGAAATTGTATATGAGCTTACAAAGAAGTGATGGCAACAGAAAAATTGCGTCAATTTTCAGAACTAAAATACTTCCAACCTTTAAAAATCTTCCTGGTCTATTTCAGGTTTATTCTTGTGTCTACGGATTTTTCAAACGCCCTTACCCCCAAAAGTGCATTTTTGAGTCAGATGTGAGAAGGAGTTTCCAAGAAACCTATGAATCAATGACAGCCTTGCATGCGCTAAACTATTTTGCACATTAGTGCATATGGCAAATAAAGCTTATTATTATCATCAATTTGAAATCTTTGCCATACGCATAATTTACACGATTCCCTTCCGATTTTTGAGTAGTTCTCAGAGATTCTGCGGGTAAAAAGCCATAAATTTTCCTTCGCGAAATTAATTGCTCGCAGATTTACTTTCTCAGCTGCGCATCCTGGGAATCCTCATAACACAACCAGCTGTGTAGAAGAAGAAGAAGAAGAAAAAAGTTTATTGACAAAATAAAAACAAAGCGAAAGATTCCTTCTGCATTACAAAATAAACAATACCGACATGGTTTTTCAAACCGTCTGTCGGGGGTGTCAGCAGGTTAAACTAAAAACTACAATGAAAACAAAATACAATAAAATGAGAAGAAATTAAAAATTAACTCATCTACCAACGCAGAGCGATATCGCCAGGCTATTTTACTGAAAGCCACCAGTTGAGGCCATCCACCACCATCCAGCAAAGCCACAGCCTCATTCCGAGAAAGCACGGGTTTATTGAAAACCTCAACTCTAAACTCTGCCAGTATTGGGCAAGTACAGAGAAAGTGGTGCACGTCTTCCTTCTCGTGTCTATTGCACAGTGCACACTCCTCATTACGGTCGGTGTCAAACGGCTTTGCATTGAGCTGCAACAATTCTCCCCTCAACTTGAAAATCCACCTCGCCGAAAAAATATCCATCACTGGCTCACCAACCAAGCTCGTGACCTTGAAGCGAGTGTCAAGCTCCCTATATAGCGTGAACCTCTGAGTCTATAGCCCTCTGCCAGAACCACTGCTTTTTGTGTTCCTTGAACTTTTCAATGATGTCAGCTGCTTGAAGCGGGATAGATTCAAAAGACAAGGAATCTAATCCATCCATGACACCCAATCCAGTGGCGAGGCGGCCAAGATGCCCAGCCCATGAAACTCTGCTTCTCATCACTTCCATGGCAATTATTTTAGGGAGACGTGTGTCCGGGAGATGAGCTACTTTCCTCAAGTACTTAAGATGGGCTTCAAGAGTAAAAGCTGATATGGTGTCCACCCCCGTCTCCAGATGTAAAATGTAATTTGGGGAAAACCTCGGTAAACGGAACAGCTTTCTAATGTACATTAGCTGCACTCCCTCCGCCTTCGCGTACTCCTGAAATCCCCAGCATGGTGAAGCATAGCACAAGATAGCCCGGATCGTAGCGTTAAACACCTCCGATTTTGCCTTTAGTGGTACAGCAGGATTGGCAAATAATCTTCCCCAAACATTATTGAGGGCAAACTTGGTAGATTGAGCCTTCCTCTCTATATGCTTGGTGAAGGAAAGGCCCGGGGGGTGAGTTCCACTCCCAAATACTGGTAGCTACATACAATCTCAATTGATTCACCACCAAAGTTCCAGTGCTCGGTCTCCCACCATTCTGGAAAACCATTATCTTCGACATTGCTAGATTAACCTGAAGTCCCCACTTACTGCAGTAACTCTCCAAAATATCAATATTCACCTGCAGCTCGCCAGGGTCATCCGCTATCACCACCAAATCATCTGCGTACATGAGCACTTTTATCACAAGTCCGCCAACTTCTATACCATGTTGCAGCTCTTCTGCCAAGTCGTTCAGAAAAACCGAGAATAAGGTGGGGGAGAGAGGGCAGCCCTGTTTCACTCCACACTTAACATCAAAGAACTCTGTTCTACCAGTCTCAGTCCACACCGCAGCTGATAATCCCGAATAAAGGCTCTTCAGAACTGATACGAACTTACTGGAAACTCCCAGAGCAAGCAGCTTGTAGAACAAATATCCACGATTAACCGTATCAAATGCAGACTTCAAGTCTACAAAAAATCCATAGACTTTACCGCCGGGCTGCTTCAGCTTCAAGCTCACTATACCAGTCAGAGCGAAAATTGAATCTGTTGTAGAGTAACCTCGGCGAAACCCTGATTGAAACTCTGTCAGCAGATCATACACCTCCAGAAATGACGTCAGACGGCACGCGAGCAATCCTGTCAGAAGCTTACCCAGGCAATTGATAAAGGAAAGTCCCCTGTAATTTGAAACATTTGCTGGGTCCCCCTTTTTGAACAAAGGAAATATCAGAGATTCCTTGAACATCGCAGGAATGGTACCACTTTCAAGAATGCGGTTGAACAGAGTCAAAAGCTTTTCCTGGAATTCACTGCAAGAGTTTTTATAAAATTCAAATGGAATACCATCGCTTCCAGGAGCTTTGTTGTCCTTGGCGGAATCGAGTACAGTCTGCAGTTCCTTCCGTGAGAAGGGTTCGTCGAGGATTGGAGAGCAGATATAGGGCTCAGCGAAGAGAATAGGATCACTAACGATGACAGGATTAAGCAGCATTTCAAAATGCTCCACCCATTCGTCAGACGGTATCACCGCCTGTCTATGCCTGTCATGTCTCTTGAGGAACAACTAGATCCCAAAACTGCCTGCTATCGTGAACCTCACTAAACCTGCCAGCCAAGCTTCTATAAAATTCTGCTGCCTTGTCATGAATTAGCCTTTTGTACTGTCCGCTTTCATCGAGATATTTACTTCTCACCTCTTCTGAATCAGTCTTCCTCCATAAACCTAAAAGCTTCATCAGTCTTCTTCTTGACTTCTCACACTCCCAATCAAACCATAGCTGCTTCTTCACCAAAGTACTGCCACGACGCGGTGCTGACAATTCCCTGATCCCATTAACTATTTTGCTGGTAACACCATCCAGGTCATCGAAGTCAACCAGATCACGAGCACCTTGAGTCCTTGGTTGTATTTTTGAGCCTGTTTCGGAAGCCAACGCAGTCTCGGAAGTAGAGGAGCACTATTGTCCGCAGCAGCACCTGACTTCACATCAAACACAATTGGCATATGATGAGAAACAACCAGCTGTGTACGTAAGGGGCAAATATTTACATGGTTAATAAGTTTGGGGCCAGATAATGCAGAAAATAGCTTGAGCAGTATTTACACTGTGTAGGAAGCCATAGGCACAACTTAATAGAAAAGCCCCCTTGACCCCCTGGTTACCTCTATTTACACACTTCGAATGAAATGGTTGAAATACAGAATGTACATACCTAATCCCGTGAAACCCGCATATAAGAATGACTCAGATTTTACCGTGTTTCTTATCACTACTATGTCAAGTTTTTTTAATTTATTTATCACCACCAGCTCGATGAAGTCATCAGAAATTAACAAGCGGTTGCAATCATGTTCACAATATCAATTATTGAGAAGGATCACTTGTGTGCAAACATTTATTCAAATAACTATGCTCATAACTCAGCTTGTTGGCCACGCACTTCGCACCAAACATAATATGGTTGGATAAATCAAGAGCTATCGAACTAATGGTCAACGAATTTTGTGGGATGAAAAATGACGAAGTACCATTTCCCTAGCAACGACTTGGTTGTAAGCGGAAATCATCAGAAATAGTTGCAACACATTTTCGTTACACATAAATGTTCCGTTTTCGGTTGAAGATGTTAAGACTTAAACACATTATGTGTTAAAACTAAATTATTTTGATCTAACGGGTACGGAAAAGTTTTTATATTATTGGAAATTCAAGGAATTAGGAATTATGTTATTAGGAATTAGGAAGTTTTATGTTATAAGGAATTCAATTGGAAATATTTTACTCATGTGCTTTGAGTATTATATGGAGAAATGTTTATGTTTAAGATTCCGGAAAACTGTCTACGTTTTTAAAGTTCAACTCTACATTATTGTTATAATAATATAAGTCGGCAACTCTAGCTCGTCAACACAGGCCATGCCTAAAGACGAGCTATATTTATTCAGTTAATTTTCATCATGGATGTTATATTTTCTTTTCTTAATAATGTGAGTAAATACATTCTCTCTCTCTCTCTCTCTCTCTCTCTCTCTCTCTCTCTCTCTCTCTCTCTCTCTCCCTCTCTCTCTTGTGGACTATTTCCTGTAAATCATATACATATTTCCTGTGTACAAACTCATACCTACTACTTTCCTACTTTTGCATTTAATCATTTGACACGTAATTTGTTTTTCCATGGCACTAATTCTGTACGCCCATGTCGCAATTAGTGAGGAAGCTATAATGCCCGCCCAACTAGTTTATTTTATCAATGTTGTTTCATTCTTTTGCTTGCGGTGATTGCTCCATGCGATTCTGGGTAGATTGAGATAGGGGTGTATTTGTGATGGGATAGAGGTGAGTCGTGGGAGAGAGACATAGAGAGATCCTAACGTACAATGAGCCCGCATTTATCAAGGGGCTGCACGTCCGAGTCGGGGAGGACGGGGCTCGGGGGCGGGCTTGGGATCCCTCAGAGCTGCAAAAACATTGCGGCCAGGAAAAACTCGGGGGTTCAGGGATCGAGGGAAAACTGACGTCGCTGACGGAAAACAAAGTTTGGGCGCGGGGGAGATGCGAGGGGTTGGAGAGATACGAGCTGAACGGGATATATCGCCTGGGAGTTAGTAGGAAGGTAGATGAAACACAATCATGTTGATTATACCCTCGTCCTTCCGCAACGGATAGGACAATGAAAATGTTGTTACAAGTACAGTGGCAAGCATTCGGGGCGATTGGACCATCTTTTTGAATCTGAAGGTTCCATGTTATGAATACAAGACAGAAAAAAATGGGAAAATCACACCTTGCGCATAACGGATAGAGTGATGAGCATAAACAACATTTTTAACCTAAATTTAGAAATTTAGCTACAACAAAATTACCTCTCAAGATAACAAGATACCGGTAACATCAGCCTTTACGTGTCATTGTTTTGTGTTGTTGTTAGATGACAATTTTCGGCAATAAGGTCACCGTAAAAACATATTCTACGTGAAAGTCTATCAAGTTGGGTATCGTCGTTTCAGAATTATGAATCATGACATAAATACAATTTTCCCATTTTCAGGATTTTCTTCATTCTAATGTGGAATTTCACACCAAATCGATTGGTGTTATGAGTTTTTTGGTTTAACCAATAAAAACGCTAATATCGGCAGATTTCCGATCATGAAACAGCAATATTTTGTAGAGATCGTGTGTTTTGTGTCGTTGTTAGATGAAAATTTTCGGCAAGATGGACTCCGTAAAAACCGTATTCTACGGGAAAGTCTGCGAGTTGGGTATCCCATATTGTCCTTTAAGAATTATCATGACATAAATAAAATTTTCCCATTTTTGGGATTTTCTTCATTCTAATGTGGAATTTCACACCAAATCGATTGGTATTGTGAGTTTTTTTGGTTTAACCAAATCGCCAGATTTCAGATTATGACACAAATATATTTTGTAGAAATTATGACTCTAAGCTACGGAATTAATTATAATCATCGTAAAACTAGAAAAAATCATGACAGAAGGCGCAGGATAAGAAATTTTATCAAGAAATCCTAAAACAGGAGATGGAACAAAATGAAATGTCAATATAAGCTCCATTTTATACAACTTTTTTTTTTTTTTTTTTTTAATCTCCTGTAAACCTAAACGTAGTTATGCCATGATTGGTTCCTAAACGTTGAAATAGTTTCCTTGTATCCTTGACATGAATGTACAGAACAGTGAAACGTATTAAATAATCTTGAAAAAATCCATAACAGGATTTTTTTCGTCTTGTCTAAAAAAAATTTAAATTTGCACATTCGCAGAAGTTGCATAAATTACAGTACGATCATGATTAATTGTGGAGATAGACAATGGTCATTAGGTACTGTATTCTGAATAAATGTACCACGACTTGGGCATTTTCTAAGTATGATCAATTACTGCGTGTGCGCATGCGCAAACAAGAATTACCCCAAACGTGGATTCCTCACGATCTATCATCGGTCCTATTTCGTTCGAATTTTTTACTTGGGTACAAGGCTTGTGATAGCGTCCAATGAATTTTGTTGCAATGGTCTGGATTGACCATTCTGCATTCACAAAGCTGTAATATATTGTTACAGACAAAACTACGAGAGTATTAGATCGATTTCGATGAAATCTCTAGGGATTGTGATCAGTGCTTATAATTATAACCAATAATGCCGAATTGATTTACCACTGTTTGAGTGATAAGTAATGGGGGTTAGTATGATTATACTTATTTTTTATGTCTCAGGATACCTATCTGATTATGCCTGTAAGCCGGAAAAATATTATTTTAATAAAATAATTGTTATTTTAATAAAATATTACAGAGGAATAAAAGTTTTCTCCTAACATGAAAAATTTAAATTCTCACATTAAGTAGTGCTAATAATCAAAAACTTAGAATAAATATGACCTAATTATTTTACTGGCCATCAGCATAGAAAAGATTTTGAACCCCATATGGTCAATGCTTGAAAGCAAAGTTCGAACAGATTAAAGGACAGTTGAGTGCATCAGGTGAACACGAGGGCTTTTTCGGTTAAAATAAAAAAGCCGGAGGTGACAGGTAACTGCGGGGGGCCCTTGAAAAAGTTATGAATCCGTCGCGACCCCAACTGCCGTGACTCGACGCAGTAAACAATGAGCAAGTAAAACCTGGGGGTATCTCGTTTCAAAATGTATGAACTTATCACTGGATAAATCTCCACCATCGCGTGTTTTTCGCACTTCAAGACTATGCTGAACGTGATGAGTCCTCGTGGGATTTCAATGTAATGCGTTTGTCGTTAATCACGGATATTAATCAAGGAATGGGTTGGTAATCAAGAGGTGTTCTTGGATTATTCGTATGGAGAACGATATGAGATTTATAACTACCTACCTACATTAGTATACAAAGTGTCCCAGTTGACATGGTTCAAACTTTAGGATCCGATTCTAAGATTGATTCACGACCAAAAATGTTACGAAGCAATTTCTCAAAAAACGCATCGTTTTTGAGTTATTCCTTTTTTTTAAGATTTTATAATTTTTTCGACCTTTTTTCAGTAACACCATAACTCCGTTAAATTTCGACTTAAAATTGAAAATAAGGATACCTTGGAAGCGTATGCGCAAGCTGCCCCGCTTTTGCCAGTTCACGGCACTGCATCATCAAATCCTGTAAGGAAAATTTAGGTGTGTAATTTAATTCTATTAATTTCTCTTCAAGATTTTTCTACACCATCGATCACATAAGACCATGTGATCTCCTCAAGACCTTAAGATCCAGTCTTATGTAATCAATGGTCTACATCTATGCAAACTCATTAGATACTTACCAATGATTCGTTTAATAATATAGGTAGGTGTTCTGTTGAAGAGCTATACAATACAGAAATGATAAACCTCGTGTTTTTTTATTTTTAATTTTAATTTTGTGATTATTACTATTGCAGCCTAATAATAGGATAGGAGAATCCGTTAGGAGGACTGAAAAATATGACAAACCGTGATGTGTGATGTCTTGGTGTTAATGAAATACACTGAGGATAAAACGAAGCATAACTATTTGATGAAACACATAGTTCATCGAGTCTCAAATGCCTACTAATGGAGATGCAGTGCCTACTATTGGGGCCAAAATACTTTTCCGATTTTTATTTTTTAAATTTAAAAGATTAAAATCGTCTTAAACGGAAATTTTGAAAGTAATTAAGATTGAGAGAAGTTGAACATTCTTTGACAAGCACTGCAAATAAAAAATTTTGAAAAATAGCATCCTCACTTGCAAGAAACTAAAATATTTTCCTAAAATACTATGCTGGTGCATATGATCATATTACCCTGCATATGCCCCAGCATGTGCATAAGACCCTAGATCATATTTTGCATTGTAGGACTGTACTCCATTCCGATTGGTCTGTAGGAGTTCTCCAAGTGTATTTCAAACTTAAATGGAAAAACCTGAATACTTTCATCAAGAAATCTTGTGTGGCAGAACATATGAAGTTTCCAATGTGTTTGTTGTTTGTGTCGAGTATAATTTTGTTCCGATTACAGCTACCCAAGTCGTTAAAACAGCAAAGTTACGTAGTGAGGGAGTGAGTGACTGGATTCCACTATGAGTAACTTGAGAATGATTACTCGATCAGTCCTACTCAATAGACACGCAGACAGCAATCTTTGTAGGAAGGAGCTCTTTTAAAGCGGTTCCAAAGTCTGGTGGAGGAACAAAAGTGCCATATAGCTCGTTCTCATTCCCTCACGGGGTTGCCCTCCCTACCAGTAAGCACTTATTCCTAACAAGGGGCCTCACTTTTCCACAGCCGTCGCATGGGGTCTCCTTCCCAACTCCGAGCGACCGTATTTTCATTAGAACGCTGGCAGGACGGGAGCGTTTCTCTCGCAAGGGGGCGAGGCATTCTTCTGGAACCTTTTAAAAGCTCTCGAACAACTCTCGGGGCCTCTTTTCAAACTGCCTTCGACTCCTTTGGAATGGGGAAGTTGTTGAGCTGAAAGCTCGCGGGAGCGGCTGGATAAACTAGCAGTTCATTAAACAAAGTTTGCCTTAACACAACAACCTTCGCGGCTCCTCCGGCATTCCCCTCTTCGTCTTCACTTCACCGTTTTTCACCAGTTTCCTCCAAAGACTAATCACTACTTGGGTTTCGCTGGAGTCTTCGGAATTGATATATGTTTCTTGACAGAGAACATCCCTTGTAGTACACAACTTCCTCACATACGAATCCTGTAACACGTATGTACTTACACACCCCTCCTTGCCTTATGTACTTATGTCCTTACTTTATGTACTTATGTACTTACTAAACATGAATACCTAAAAGTGATGTAAGAAAAAAACGAATGCTAACCATTTCATTTATGAAGAACGAATTAATGTTTATTTGTGTTAAGGCCTACAATACAGGAAATTCAACGTCGGAATAATAATAAATGCGTATTGGAGTGTAATTCGTAACAAAAGAATAAATAAATAAAATTAAAATAAAATAAGTAACTATAAGTAAGTGACACGAGTAGGGATTAAAATTCGGATTATAAATAATCAAAACAATTATAAATGAAAATAACCTTTCACGGAATAAAGTTCTGCATGTACTAGGATGATCTTGATTTCACTTGTGAATGATCGCACTGGAACTACCAGACAAGCAATGAGAAGAGACGAGTTAAATTGGGCTGCAAACTCTAGTCCCTAGTATTGTACCAGTGTAAGTCCGCACCTGACCCGAGAGAACTAATACTAGTTTTCACAAATATCAGGGATGCATAGTACATACAGGCAAAGAACTGTCAATGCACTTAGTTTTTTAAGGAAAAGGATCCACAAGACTGATGCAGTCCGAATGGTAAACAGATTTTAGAATTCTAGAGCCTTGAACACCTTGTCACTATGGCTTGAATTACCCCACAGGAGTACACAGTTAGAGAGAATGATATCAACCGTAGCAAAGTAAACGGATCTCATAAGACTGTTTCGAAATGGAGTGCGAATGACGTAGGAGAACAAATTAACCAAGGTCGTAGGAAGTGTGGGATAAGAAAAACTTATGTCTGTAGATTTTTCACTTATTGTACCGAAGACGTATTTATTTACATTGAATAGAAGACTGAATGAAAGGAAATTATGGAAAGCAACAACATGCACCGTGAATGGTTTTTCGACGTGTTTGTATGTGTGATGTTAGTCCTTAATCACCGAACTGTCTATCAAATTGACAAGTGGTTGATGGCAATAAAATGTTGAAGGGAGATTCAAAGAGTTAACTCGGTCAATTCTGAAAATTGAATGAAAACAGGACAGGAATTTAGTAGTTTGTCCGGCCATTGACAGCGAGACACGGATTTGAAATCTTTCTGAACGTTTTGAAAAGCGGAAACTTAGTGAGAATTTTGATTTGGTAAGATAAACTTTGCTGCAAATATTCAGAGCTTCCATATTTTGCAGCGTTTAACCCATATGCGTGGCCAACTAGCCTTACTGATATAGAATAGACGGAAGAAACTTTAAAGACTACAGCATCACTTCTCAGACGTTTTACGGGTTTGGCATGCACATTTCTGGCAAAGGGATTGTACTGTTCGATTCAAAAACACGTACTGACATATTGCACTACAAGAGCTTCTAATTTTCGTTATTTCCTCCAACTCACCGAAAATCAGAGGTAGTAATGTATAAGGAATTTAGGGGCCCCCCCCCCCCCCCCCAGAGGTGAAATGGGGGCCTAAATCCTCATAAAAAGGTAGAGGAGGTAACAGGCATCCCGTCAGAGAGATACCACCCCTACTAATAGCTTTTAATGAGCCATGTTCGGGGAAGGTTGATATTCCTGTCACCAGAAAATCATCCGACGCCAAACCAGCTGTCTAGAATGAGCGAGAACAGCGCGTGGTTCCCATTGATTCCTCAACGGGATGCCGCCAACGCTATCTCTGGTGCTCTGACGGGAGCGTTATGGACCTCTCAGGAGGTAACTCTGTTACACTCCTCCCCTTAAAGACATACTTGATTGAAGATCAAGTATGGTAGTTGGGTGGAATAGTGAATAGCTGAGAACTAATGCTCATTCAATCATAAATAGCTGCATTGGCGTTTTGGATGGGGGAATAGAAATTAAAACTGGATTGTCAATGAAGCTTCATAAGAAGTATCTTCATTGAACAATCGGGACAAAACGGATGCTCAACTATGGAGACTTATACCTTAGGAAATCAAAATATATATATAGAAATTAATTTGCCCAACATTGGGGACTTTTAAATTAAATTGCCCAACTATGGGGACTTGAATGGCGCACTAACCTGGTAATTGACATATAGCAATACTCAGGTGGCGAAAAAATTGAAAGAAAATAATATAAAATGAATTTGCCCAACTTAGGGGACTTAAATGGTGCACTAACCTGGTAATTGACATTATAGCAATACTCAGGTGGCATAAAATTGAAAGAAAATATGGTATATAAAATATAAAAAGGGAATGAAAGAGAAATTATAAGTCAAAGACCAATGAAATTATTTATATACCAAAGGGTGATAATGGGAATTCCTTCTGGAACCCCGGGCCATGTTTCTTCTGAAACATTAACGCCCCAAAAAATAGTGGATTGGACTACTAGGCGTCAGCCGTGCATAATCCAAACCACGCTCTGCTACCATATAAGGAATTTAGGTGCCCCCCCCAGAGGTGCAATGGGGGCCTAAATCCTCATAAAAAGGTAGAGGAGGTAACAGGCATCCCGTCAGAGAGATACCACCCCTACTAATAGCTTTTAATGAGCCATGTTCGGGGAAGGTTGATATTCCTGTCACCAGAAAACCATCCGACGCCAAACCAGCTGTCTAGAATGAGCGAGAACAGCGCGTGGTTCCCATTGATTCCTCAACGGGACGCCGCCAACGCTATCTCTGGTGCTCTGACGGGAGCTTTATGGACCTCTCAGGAGGTAACTCTGTTACAAATGTCATGTCAGTAAGGGTGATAACACCACTGGTGGTCATATTACCTTGTCACAACTGAATGGGTTAAGCTATTAGGATCCCAATCACGGTCGTTAGCCACTGATTAATCTGCATATATAATTTTTTTAATTAAAACTATATTTATACAATCATGTATATATATTATTTTGATGCGGTACAGATGATCGAAAAATACAGGAAACAAATAATATAAGTTACAAAAGTGAAGAGCTGACGACGCCGATACAGCGAAATATATTCTCTTTTTGTAAGTTATATTTTTATTTTTTTCCTATATTTCCCGACCATCTGTAACGCCTCAAAATAATATTACATGCGAGTGTTTTCTTCTTTCACCAAAACTATATATATATATATATATCCCGTTCATAAGAGAAAGTGGCTTATTATCCATAATGCATAATTTCTACAGCAGAAGTGTTCAATGATTCCCTAAATGAATCACATCTAC
Organism: Adelphocoris suturalis; assembly: GCA_030762985.1. Taxonomy (NCBI): domain Eukaryota; kingdom Metazoa; phylum Arthropoda; class Insecta; order Hemiptera; family Miridae; genus Adelphocoris; species Adelphocoris suturalis. The sequence goes on along the minus strand of CM061044.1, from coordinate 30,060,029 downwards.
TACCTACAGTTTTGGATTACAATCTAGAAACAAACCTAATCCAATCTAAACCCTCTACTATACAGAAAATCGGAGTTGGAAATGAAATATTTAATCTATTGTACATGTGAATACTATATGCTTATATGTATTCGATAGGTATCAAGTACCTAGTTGATTTTATCAATAATAAGACACACGCACTATATACAAAGAGACGAGCAAATCTAAATTTTTCTTTTTGGGGAGATTTTATTGAATTTTCGTATAAAATAAAGCTTTTGCAATGGTTCCAAATATTTCGAAATATTTCCACTCTTTGGTTTTACCATTGACTTTGAATTAACCACAGTGATTTGATATTGAAAGAGTTGCTAGATAGTTCATGTCATTATTTCTCGTCTGCCTTTTCTGCTTAAATGGAACACGAAAACGTCTTGGAGGTCGTAATAGAAGCATGCTACATTAGTGACAAACTCGAAGGAAATGGGTATGAAAAATCGGCAGGATCTTTCCCCCTCTGGTCCTGGCACTCTCCCAATTCTCTAAGAAAATATAAATACTTCCATCATCAAAGATAATGAAGTGGAAAAAAGGCGAGCGAACATTTTCCGTGTTAACTTCATTCGATATGAATTATTCACGTAAAGTCAATCGTATATTGAGAAAGTAGGGTGTAACAAATATCTAATTCAAACACGGTGTTATCTTTTGGAGTCGTAATATGTGATACGCATATCTTTCGATTATCTATCTTGATTTATATAGACTATTGAATTGAAATACATTCAATAATTAACTGAGTACCCGTCCTTCGCCACGAACGATTCATGGCGATTACACTGTATCATATTGATTCAACCGTCAAAAGAATCATTTCATTGTCAAAATATTCGTTTCTTTCCCTAAATAGTCATTCCGTTATTTAATTATCCAAAAAAAAAAAAAAAAAAAAAAAAAAAAAAAAAAAAAAAAAAAAAACTACATGGAGCTAATCGTGCTCTTTGGGAGAATTTCGTGGAAGAAAATGAATAACATATTATACACATGCACCATGTACAAAGTTATGCATTCCCCTCACTATTTTGCCTACAGTGAGGTGTTACTGTTCGCATAATTGTTCTTTCAGCGGAGTAACAGCGTTAAAAATCATACCGCAGGGAATTAGCTAGGCTGGGGCTGATGTGGCATGCACGGCCAATTCTCAAAGCCACCAACTGCAATCCTGTTCCACTTCGAGTGCTATAGTGAACAGGCTTTGCTATTCTGCTCAAGGGTCAGAGGCTCAGCTGACAAGAATCGCTGAGGCACAGAGCAGATACCACTTGCACCATTCTATTTACTATATCGTCACCTCATTTTAGACGTTGACTGAATGAATGATAGTTTCTGTGGTGGTAGCCATCTCAAGAAGAGTGTGTGGGTTGAGGGTGGAAGATATGATTGACCTATTCCAGTGTCAGGTTTTATTTATTGTACAACTAGTTTCGCCTTTGTGTGTATTCATCAGGTACTGTAGCGTTATGGACATTGCTTATCATAATTCACCTGTACTAACTCCTTGCACGTTTCATCCTCCATCATCAAGAAATACCTTGGAATGGTGAGTTTCACTAGGAAGTATCCCAGAACCATTACGGTGATCGCTGTGCTACTAATATCAGTTGGGGCAATGTATCTATGTTGAATTTATACGATAAATTTATCATTTAAGTGAACCGGGTTTAAAAAATGAATTAAATACTTAGAGAGGATTGACTTCAAAGTCATCAGATTTGGGAACAGTTTCATACATCTTCTCTGTACGAGCCCATGGTAATCTTGAAATGCAGAGGCGAGCTCCAATCCCCTGAAACATTATTTGCAACATGGGATACAGAATAGAACTTTCAGGGATGAACTCAAAATCTCGTTCATCCAACCAACCTGAATTGAGAAAACGATAAAATCAATTTTCACTGCGAAAAACTCGCAACAAAATTACTGGAAAGAGTTTGTTGGGTCCTGGATAGACAGTTCGAGAGCTGGGCTTACTGAATAAGGAAACAATAAAGAAAAACCTCAATGGAGGGGAAAGGACCCATCTCCCCGAGTCCCATTTCTCCGGGCACTTGTGAGGGGAGAGAGGACGAAATAACAGTCCTCCGCACTGAAGGTGTTTTGCTCTCTGTGTAACCTTGGATTCAATGAGGCAAATGAGCATTTTCTGGCTGAATATCCCATTCTTGACCATGTTCGAGTTAGTCGAGCGGGTTTGACAGATCAGAATGGTCACGACTGCTGAGAGCTGTACTTCTATCTTCGAGAGGCTCAGCGCTACAGGTCTTTCATTCATTTATTTTATTTTTATTAATTATTTATCATTATCATTTTTTGGGTTTAAATACGATAATTGTATAACTGATATAACGATCTCACTCGTTACTGTATTACTTTTTCGATATGATTTTCTGAATTCTTGTATTCCATAAGTGAAATGTTGTGAAATCAGCCTTTTTACAAAAAGCATAGCCTTTTTACAAAACGCCGCCTTTCCGTACAGAAAGGCAGATTTCACAATAGGGCTGCATCATGCACTGTCTTCGTTTTCCCCTTAATTTTCCTTGTATTTTCTTGTAATTGCAGATTTCCTACTCCTTGAGATATGTTACTGGAAAACGGATCTTCCGTTGATGTTCGTCCGATGACGGAAAAAAACGTAACGTGTCATGTAAATTTATATACTGGCTATATTTTCATGATTATCACTATAGGGTACTTTCATGTTTTAGCATGGAACATGCTTTAGCCATCACCTAACTGACCGCCAGCAACTCGTTTTTATGTCACGAAAAACTTTCACAAAAATTTCTTTTGAGTTTCACGCACAACCAAGCGGTTGGTAGGGAAATGTAACTTCCGCAGTGTTCAGCCCACAGAAATCGTTCACCATTCGTTGGAAACCTCTCATTTTACTGAAGAATAGTAAGATATTTATGTCATAGTTTTATATTTATTTACAAGATATTAATCCAATAATGCGATTTTATAAATGGTTAGTAAACAATATTATTGTAAGCCGCTTGATTAGGTGGTAACGTCATTTTACCTTGTAATCTAAGGCCAATGCAACTGTCTGTTTATTTTTCTTGGGTTGAGGTGGTAATGTCATTTTACAGCTCAATGATTTAATCAGAAAAGGTAGGAAAGCGCTTGATTTATGTGATAAATGCACATCTCAAGCTACCAATTTCCCCCTTTACGTACCTGAGCTACATTCCTAAACTAAGTTGATTAGACTATAAACAATTTTAATAAGTATACAGTCAAACCGGCTGGAGGAGCTAAAAAAATGAAAAATCAGGCTATCATGAACATAGAAATGATAACGCGTGTGTTGGAGAAATAACTTTGATAGTATGTATAGTATGCTTATTGTGTCTCCAAGAATAACAGAATAAACCTATCCTACATCTCGTCGCCTACAGTCCAAAGTTAAAGGATTTGCTTACAGCTCTCGAGGACAACCGTTATGAAATCCCCAATCAAAGATATATCCATGTAACAAGTAATGCAGATAGTGGAACTCGTTTACGAGTTTCCTCCTTTCATTTCTCTGTCTTTGTCCTCGATTTTCTTGGTTTTATTCATAAGAAATTTTTGTTAAAAAATATATAGATTTAGAAACTATTAAAAAATAGTCTAGAAACTTATTTGTGAACGAGTTTTCAAGTTTTATCTATCTTTTATTTTTTATTTATTTATTTTTAAAAACGTTTATTACTGTATGCTAAAAATGTATTGGGCTTGTCCGTATTATTAAGTAATAATTATTGCGCCTCTTATGAACCTAAATATTTAGTTACCCAAGACGAATTGTTTTGTTTTTGCTATAATTGACAACTACCAGTGATAATGAGTTAGTGAATTCATGTGAGAAATTCTTACAATGAAATCCTTATATGCTGTCTACTTACCACCACATCTACCGATACTGATTCAATAACAGTTTTTGCAAGTTGCCTTCAAATAATAACCGCAATTGCACTTTCCTAAGAAAAACTTACCGATCCGGCTAATGCGGGATGGATCGATGGTTGCAAAGCAAATAGCGATCAACTGAAACAGAAAGGAAGCGAGAAAAAAAAAGACAACAAAAACTATTGATAGCCGAGAGGAAGGGGAAGCCTCGAGAGAAAAAAGAAAACCAATTAAAAGTTACGGTCTAGCACAATCTACAAGGCAGTAAAAGTTGTTGAAAGTATCCCGGTGGATTGAGGCCTTGGAGTGCGCCCTCCACTCTCCTAAGCCCTTCGAAAAAAAAAGAAGAGTTTTCCTATCATTACTACCGAACATGCACGAACATGCACTCGGTTAACGGCTTCGACTTTTAGTTGCTGAGGCCCTCGAAAGTTTCGGTTGGGTACCTACCACCGGAGGCCGTCATAATACCAACGTGCTCTACTAACCATCCCTGCTAACCCACTTCTGATGGGATCGTGAGAAACTTCACATGCTCATTATTCACTAGTACTCCCCCACTTTGAACTTAGTCAAGAGTCGTGACTATGAGTTTCATTCGGAACAGGTAATTGAAATTGTTTTTCATAATTTTAATAACCGCAGGATGGATAGTGATGGATTAGATTTCGCTTTGTCTTCATACCAGCGTCGGCATGCTGATGGGTCTCTAGAAACTCATCGAAAAAAAACTCATGAAAAATCTGAACTCGAGAATTTTTGAGACTAGTCTAAACTAAATGGATGGGAAAGTCGTCGAAATCAAACATTAGGATATAAATTGAAAAGATACAAATTATTTTCGATGAGTTTCCAGATACCGGTAGAAATTGATCAAGTTGGTTACGTGAAAGTCATCGAAAGAAAAGTTATCAAACCAACTCTTCGAAGTGCCTCTACTACCTGTATTGTACCGGGACATGCGCTACAAAGCCTCATTTCAAAAATGGCTCGTGCTAGTAGGCCCAGAATCGCCGACCATCCCATAAGAAATGCAATGAAGCGGCACGATCTCCCGCACTAATATTCAATTTCTTCCGAGCCAGATTGAGATGTCGACCAGCGAAAAATATGAGATAATCTCAAGACTCACATTTGCGTTGGAATGCAAATTTGGATTGTGTTCACTCAAAGCTCTCAACGTACCTTTTTCTACTGAGACGTCTCTCTTCAAATGCTTCTCAATGTGTTCGGTTCAGTAGGTATGGGTTTTTGGTTGATTGGGTTAGTAATGCCGTATGGAATCAGAAAGACAAAAGAAGGTATGGCCTCCTTGCCTATGCTAACTACCACCTACCGGAGCTCAACGAAGGCTGCATATGCTACCTACAGCCCAGAAGCCTTCGATTATTCATACGTGCAATGCTTGTTGACTTCCGATGATTTTGTTATTTGATGAAAACAACCAAAGGGGCAAAGAGGAAAGAGCCAACGTAAGTCGTGAATCATTTTTCTCATCTTCCCAAGTTGAGTTTTAAGGTGCTGTGTCAGTTTGGTTCGAGATTTGGTCGGTTTTAAAATGAGTGCTGGTCATTTATACCAAAAAATTATTTCCATCGAAGATACGCGTGTGGAATTTTTAAAGAACAAAGGGGTGTTACCAAATGCAATGAACGTGTGTGACAAAGTGAAAGAAGGTAAAGTGTGTGGTAGGGAGTTGAGGGAGTATTCCAAGAAAAGTAGGAAACTTGACAGCTCGGGAAACGTAATTCAAACGAAGAATTTGAGGTGCAGCAAAAAGGGTTGTCAGACTTACTACACGATAAGGAAAAGCAGTAACTTCTTTACCTATCGAGATATCAATGGTAGATGCAAAAGTGGCTTATCCCTGTGCGTAGTCTTCATTATGGTAGGTAGCATACGCTGGGTTCGGAAGGGTGGTAAGTAGCATACGCAGTGATCGGAAGGGTGGTAGATAGCATATGCAAGGAGTGCCGAAGGTAATATCCGTCTATTCTGAAGTTATAACTAGCAACCAGCAGCTAATAAATTGCAGTTTGCAGTTTTGCTACTGAGAGTTGAAGAGACACGAAGAAGATCAAGTTCCACCTTTAGAAAAGACATATGAATGACGATATTATGAACAAAATTAACTGCAGACCCAATGGGATAGGGTGTGTACGCAGACTGTGTACGTAACAACCATTAGTAAGCAATAGTCGGCATACACATTGCTACTATCAATCAGCAATTGAGTGGTATATGGCTCATTTCAGAACTTATGTACCAATTGGTGCTTCCTGCGCATGATTTACCGATTTCTCAGTATCGTAAAGGTAAAAGTTATTCAATTCCAAACTCATGTGCGGGGGTAATCCCATATAATTTTTCAAGTTTTTGATGGATAGGAGAAGCGCTTCCTTCTCGATTCTTGAAAACGCTGCAGCTGGCGATATTGGGGACTGTTTATCCAACTTTCAGGATATTCTTTGGGTGTAGCAGGTTAATCGGTTCTCTCCTTTGAAGGAGTGAACTACTCTCTATTCATCACATCTCGTTGTCACACATTAGCAGAGCTCCGTTTCGAGCCACACCCTCGCCCCCACTCAGCCCCTCTATTATTGAATGTTCTGGCGCCCCTAACCCCCCCCCCCCCCCCCCCTCCATAAATAGTAAAAATGTGCAATAACCCCGAACACTAAAAACTAAAAACAAACAAACTTTTACCCCAGCCCTGCCTACATCATATTTGGAGCCCACCTTCCACTCTGCCACCCCTCCCCCTGCTTTTTGAAAGCACTGGGAGTGTGATGGATAGGAGTACCTCCTTCTCGATTCTTGAAAACGCTGCAGCTGGAGATATCCCTGACTGTATATTCAACTTTCAAAATATCCTCTGGATGAAGCAGGTTAATCGCCTCTCCCCTTTAGAGGAATAAATTAAATACCTCTAACAACCAACAACTAACAACCTCTCGCTGTTACAAGTTAGACTAGGTAACATTCCTTTGAACCTTTGAATATTAAAACGTAAAATATACTTTGCTATTGCGTTTTAGAGAGTAGAAGGGCCTATATAAAATAAAGCTCGAAAAACTTGAAAAGAGTTTTAATTTGATAAAATATAACCACGATTATCCATTTAGGAAAAGTTTGAAACCATATATTACGAAATGAATTGTCAACCCCCATGGGATAACAGAATGGATTGTAGGTAACAACCATCAGTCAACAATAGCGTGCAGGCACATAACGACTATCAATCAGCAATTGAGTGGTTTTGCGCTCGTTTCAGAGCCCTCAGCAACTTGTGCCCTCAGCGGAGTCAAGTAGTTGGATGCTAGCACAGGAGGACGATAGGAGGAAGGCGGGGTCGGAGCTAGTTAGCCACCTCAGCTCTTCGCCCGGCATCTCAAAGCGGGACTAATTACATTGTCTGTAGGCCGCCATCTGGCGCTCAACCTCTCCCCGACTATAGATTTCCTCCCAGCAACAATGGACGACCATAGACGGTCGATTAGCGGGGTCCCAAGGTATTTTTTCCCCTTCCAGTCGAACAAGTTATTTTTTCCTGTGGTAATTTCCGTAATGGAACCTATCAAACGAAACTTGTGGTCATCTTCCCCTTCATTCACTATACAGAAACCGGTATTCCAATCCTCAAATAGTTAGCTTCGATCGATACCAGTTCTCTTATCGTAGACAAAAATTTCCGATTGGCAGTAAACAGACGATAGTTGGATTGTTTAACGACTTACCTGAGCCTTCTATTCGTCTTTGGAACTCATAAGATCACACCACAATTGGTTACAGGGTTGCCACCTTATAAAAAGTTAATATCCCTGGGGAGGGTCTACGTCACGTAGGTCTACAATCCAAGGCACTGGATTCCAAGAACGCGGAATGAACTTTGGCCGAACTTACCAGAATGCCACCAGTCCTCTGGGGAACCCCCGAAATACACATTTTGTGTTTCATTGGTTTGATCCTTGATCCTAACATTAACAATCCGGGGTCTGGGGGTGTCCCCCAGATTTCATTTTACAATAATTGTTCCATCATGAACACAAACCACTGGCGGCTAGACACCCCCAACGGCGTTTTTTTTTTTTTTTTTTTTTTCAAGACGAGCGAGTTGCAAATATTTTTCAAGTTTGACTCAATTTTCTTTGAACCTTTCAGTATTGAGGGAGTATTATAGGTTTCGTCATACCGTTTTACACAATATAGTCTCCTATACAAGATTCAAGGCATTAGATGTGGTATATGTATAGTAAACTATACTCCATAGTGAGTTGAATTTTCGTGAGAGTTACCACTAGCAACCAGCAGCTAATAAGTTACAGCTTGTAGTTTTGCTACTTAGAGTTGAAAGACACGAAGAAAATCAAGTCCCACCGTTAGAAACGACATATGAATGATGATAAAATGAACAAAATTAACTGAAAACACTACAGAAACCGGTACCTATTCCAATCCTCAAATAGTTAGCTTCGATCGATTCCAGTTCTCTTATCGTAGACAAAAATTTCCGATTGGCATCAATGTTTTGTAAAGTTAAATTACGAGCCTTTGAAATGAACGAGATAGCAAAAATAGTAACCAGTATGATTAAAATAATAATAAATAATAAAATAAAATTAGTAATAAGGCTTTGAAAGTTCATTTGCACGATGACGTCACGGCCCTCGGCTTCATTTTGGCGTTTTCTCGAAGTGATTTCTAAAGTGAAAACTAATAACAACACAACAAGTGGTATTGTTTACTGCATCCAATAATAACATTAATAAATGTAGAATGGACATAAATACCAAGAACAATTACGAAAGAAATACGTGAGAAATCGAAAGCTTTCCAACGAATGGTGGACGATTTCTGTCCGTTGAAAACTTTAGGTTTCATTTCCCCAGAAACGGATTGGTTGCACGTGAAAATCATTAAAAATCAACTGTAAAGCTTTTTTTATAACGCAACGCTAATCGAGTCCATGAGCCAAAGTAAAGACATAAAATGTCAAAATGAAAAATGAGCTATTGTATTCACGTTGTCCGATGATGAATGCGTGCATGTATGCCCTCTTAAAATCGTTTTAAATGCGACTTCCCGACGTCCAATTTTGATGAAACTTGGTATGGAGGTGATATGTAAAATGGCGAGGATAAAGATTTAACAGGGGCCGCTGACGGAAGAGAGGTTTTTGACCAGCAGAGTGATCTCCAAATCCATTTTGTCTCCTATTCGACACAGGAAGCTGAAATTTGAGAGGGAGGCTCAAGGGAGAATGCTGAAGAAGACTGAGAGATCATTGATCGGCAGAGTGATCTCCAAATCCATTTTGTCTCCTATTCGACACAGGAAGCTGAAATTTGAGAGGGAGGCTCAAGGAAGAATGCTGAAGACGCATGAGAGGTCTTGGATCAGCTGAGTGATCCCCAAAGCCATTTTGTTCCCTATTTACTGTAGGAAGCGTCTATTTCACGCGTATCTCCTTCCAAGAAAATGCGCAATTATATGACCAACTTCGTAAGCACTTATTTACTTCAAAACGGAAGTTAGTGAAAAACGTTGTCTATTTCCACGAAAATAAAGAGTTACAATGTTAAATCGATTTCGACGGTTAGGACATCATCAATAACAAACAATAACGGAAGACACATTAGAAAGGACACAACTTATATAGTGACAGGTGAAGGGAGATTGAATCCCATTGGTCGAGAGAAAGGAAAGGGGCAGGAGGCAAAACCAATTAAGTGCATACAAAGTGAAAGGGGATTATGGCTAATCAGATGAAGTGAAAGGGGGAAATAACTAAATATGGTTTCAACATTGTGAAGGGATAATTCCAAGCTTTACAGAAATGGACCTATCAGTGGTGGAATATATTGAGGTATATCCTCATTTAACAGTGTAACTCTTTATTTTTCGTGGAAATAGACAACGTTTTTCACTAATTTCCGTTTTTAAATGGGTTTCCACAATTTCGTCGAGAGTGATTTAGTTCGTACTTATTTACTTGTTTTAAACGTATTTTGCCCTTAATATTCAGCATTAAGATTTGGTCGATATTGATGCCGAGCTTCTTGGACCAACTAGACCCCACTTGTGATTTTTGACCGAAGTCCCCATGGGAGATTGCTGAAGAAGAATGAGGGGTCTTTGATCAGCTGAGTGAGCCCCAAAGTCATTTTGTCTGCTACTCAACGCCGGAAGGGTCTATTTCACGCGGATCTCCTTACGAGAAAATGCGCTATCATGTGACTCACTTCGTGAGCACTGATCTACTTGTTTTATTTTTGCTTTAGATCCATATTTTCCCATTATTGCTAAACTAAACTACAAATCTGAACAGGAATTGCTGAATGATAGATTTATCAATCACATCCCTCTCTTCCACTTCCCTTCAAACCCCCTCCCCCGCCCTAACCACCCCTTCACCACTTCCACAACCGAAATGGGTTTCGTGGAGCCTTGATCCCCCGGGGAGCCGATGCGAAGCGCTGAGACAGATTATTGGTTAATCACGGTCGAGCTCAGTAGATTATTGAAAGGACCAGAATCAACTCCGGGAAACTCGGCAAACGCGGGTAGATAACGACGATGACAGAAAAAAATAAAAATAAAAACTCCGACGGAAAGGAAAATAAAACCTGCGAAACTAGTTTTTGCTGCGGAGGCCATCGGCGTTGAATGACGAGGAAGGGGCGGCGCGGCGTCAGGAGCGACCATCAGTCACTCTCCTCTTAATTAAACCTGGGGAGTTTTGATATCCTAGTTGCTACACTCTATCTCCCGCGTCCTCGTCCGACTGCGAGGCGACCCACCGCAAATTAGACACTCGGGAAAACGCTGACCGCTAAAACCGCGGCGGCGGGACGGTAAAAATGGATTTCGGCTCTCGCCATTACGCTGTGAAAATCCGATTTTAAATCCGAGGGTCAGTAATTCACGCTGCTATTGTTTCATACAGTGATGGGGCGGCAACCCCGACTACATGCGAATTCCGTGAGTTCCACTACTTGAGTATTAATCATTTAACTCTACATATGTAGTTCTAGTTACTAATTTGAATCTATATTATGTATATAGGTACATAATCTTTTAAAGAAATCTGATATGTGAGAAAGAAATAGAGATGTGAGGATATCTGATATTTCGGGCTACAAATCTTGATCACAGAATTAGATAAATGATTCACTATGTCCTGGTTTCTCGCATATGTATAACGGCTTCTATAGTACTTTATGATTCATTTATGAACCTATCGAGTGCATATTTAGTCGTTGATATCGAGGCCTGGGGGACGATTAACCCCTAGGCCCCATCTTAGCGCTATTTCAGACTGTTGCAGCTGTCTATCGTAGGAACCTTTTGGCATTTTCTTCAACACCTGCACTAGCTCATAACATTGATCAAAAGAAGCATCATGAGATTCCGCATGTATTTTGACCGGAAGTGGACGTGGTTAGTTTATGGGTGCCCCGTGATTATCCATTCGTAGATTCAGAATAGTAGCTTTCCCAACGTAGAATGCGGGTTCGTTTGAACAATTCTTGCATACCAGTTGGTAGACACACATGGGAGATGGGCATTCCGAGGTCTGTAAGTGTAAGTGGTATTTGCAGAGGTATAATTCAAGGTAAACCAGCATGCAGTGACTCTGGAGGCGTTGATTGCGGATGCCTATGAGAAAAAATGTCTCCAAGGTCTTTTGTTTGACGGTAGGCCTATCGCGGCGTTTCATTGAACACATCACGTGTCAGTGGGCTAGATGTCAAAATACTTTGAAATTCTCGAAGAATACCATTATTGTTTGATATATATATATTCATATATATATACTCGGCGCTTTGCGCCTCACAGGGGGGCTTCGCCACCCTGGACCCCCCTAATCTATACTTGGCGCTTCGCGCCTCGCCGGATCTTTTCTCTTTTCTACTGCGTAGAAAACGAGGATAATTTGCTATGCAATTCTTAGCCTGAATCAACTTAGTTTTGGAATGTAGCCAGGTACGTAAGGAGAGGGAAATTGGTAGCTTGAAATGTGAACATTTATCACATAAATCAAGCGCTTTCCAACGAGTGGCGAACGATTTTTGTGCGATGAAAACTGCGGAAGTTTCATTCCCCTAACAACGGCTGGGTTGTACGTGAAAAACACTGAAATTGTGGCACAATCTATAGCAACTACTCAACTACTCGGTTGTACGTGAAAATCGTCGTTAATTTCGTTTGGGACGTTATAAAAAAAACTATTGAGGGTCGGCCTAAGCATTGCATAGCAATCAATATAGAAATAGCTTGCGTCCAAAGGCTGAAGAGTGATGAGCGTAGTTCACGTTTGTCACTCCGAATTCAGATGTTGAATAGCAAAGGAATTAACTCCAAAGATCAAGAGGTAACGACAACACTAGGCTTCTTGTGTAAGACGATATCAAGTATTCATTTTTTGCTGTAGTTGTTTCGTCTCGTTTTTAGATGACAATTTTCGGCAAGAACGTCTCCGTAAAACCATTAAAATTGCAAAGATGCCAAGTGTATGTGTATGTGTTGAGTGTATGTGTATGCATTCTAGTTCTCATAAGATGACTAGCAGCAGCTGAATTCATCTACTCGCGGTACGACTGGTGCAGACGTTATATATATATATATATATATATATATATATATATATATATATATATATATAACTGGTATCGCAAATTACGTGTGCGAGGTCCCAGTGCTTTCTCTACCTACTCGAGGATAGCTTCATTTTCGAACGACAACTATGAATTACATTTATTACGATTTCCGATTACTACGAACTATTTGACTCAGCGCACCCTTGTATAGTATGTGTGGTTGTGGGTGTGTTTCTTTCTCGCTACAGGCCACAATTTTGGAGCTGTCAACTTGAAATTTAGTAGGTAGACTCTTTGAGCGTCCGGAATTACGATCTTTGTCGAATCAACGGGGTCTTAGTATTAGCTATGTATTGTTATAAAACATTTATCAAACCCAATGATGCAGCAAGACCGTATGAGCGAAATTCCATATGGAAAATGCCAAAAAACATTAAAAATATGACAAAAATGGCAAAAATTACCTATTTTATCCTGAAACCTGAATTCTGCACCCCATAAAATGTTCAGACCACAACTTAGATCATTATAATTTTTTTAAATGTGCGAATCATGCAAAATAATGATCGGAGCAAATTAAGCTTTTGATTGACATTCAGTTATGAAAAACAAGCGATTTCCACAAAAATAGCTTCATTAAAGAGGTAATGCTCCTAAAGCCATGTTTTAGTAAAAAAATCAAGAAAGTTCTTACATTCTTCTCAACCACAATATACAGACCGTAAAATTTCCAAATTAAAAATTGACGAAGGGCAAACTCAAAAATCTAAGTAGCACGTTACAACAGAAAACCGAGGAAAAAATCACTTATTTATCTCGAAAATGACTCGAAAATGTTTCTTATATAAAAGAGCTGAATCACTTTGAATCATTTTCTCTTTCAAAATGAAAAACCAGTGTTTCGGGGTTGGCAAAAAATGTTCGTGTTTCAGAGTTTTTTCCACGTCCGAAACACTGTGCGCCGATACTAAAAGGTTAATGAGGTGAAACCTAACTCAAGTAATTGCTATTCATTTAAAGTAAAAAGTAAAAGTAAAAACAGCAAGTGAATCAGTCCAGCCGTTAGAGTGTGTATGCGCCGTACCCATTCACACTAACACCGGTCAATATAATGATATACAAATTGATAAATCAATATAATGATAAATAATGATGTTTGCATCACAGATTGTTTAGAAATGGTAGTACTGTTGTAATTTCCATAAACCATGATGGGTTGATATGGTTTAATGAATGATCATGAGTAGGGATTGCTATTGATTTCAAGGTAATGAAATTATTGAGGAGAGATTTGGCACCTACAGGCTGCTCAGGGTGGAGTCAGTCAATTCATTAAATTTTCGTTGTCCGAGAGAGGTCCCTGTCAAATTTAAATTTCTTCCGGTGAACAGAAGAGAATTTAATTCACTCAGGTGGTCCGGAGACATCCCCTCAGTTACTTCGTCCCTGGATGTCCCTGAGAGACTCTATATCAAATTTCATATTCCAAGGGTGAACAGGAGAGTGTTGAGCTAACTCAGCTGATCTGGAAAGAACCCGTCGTTGCATTCTTCTCTTAATGAACAAAAGAGTTTATTCATCAACTTTCAGTTTCCTACAGTAGAAGGAAGAAACCATCAATCAGATGATCAGGAAAGAACCCCTAAGTTTATTCGTATTTTGATATACCAGAGAGTCTCAGTATCAAATTTCAACTTCCGAGGGTGAACGGGAGAGAATTTCAAATTTATCCCCTCCCTTACAACCCACCATCACTTGGTCGTAGTGGGTCCAAAAACCTGAAAGGCACTTCGTCAGGTCAAATGTTGCCTGTGTTTCATAATTCCATCAAAGTTGGTTGAGAAGAACTGGTAGAAGTGGATGGGCGAAAAATCAGGTGACACGAAAAAACAAAAAACAAAAAAAAAAAAAAACTGCAAATCATTATACATTAACACATTGCAGATTATTATAGGCACATGTGGTAAAGAACAATGAAATCGGGGTCAAATGTTTCCTGATAATTTTAGGATGAATGTCATGAAACTTCATGAAAACTGATGAACTTCTCATATCCGTTTCAACAACATATATATGACGTCTGGGGTCGATAGGGACCATACCTGGTATGGCGAAGGTCAGAAAAAAATAATATAAATAATGTAAATCTCTAGTGACTCCTCGAAACTAGGAGATTTGTCAAGGGGGGGGGGGGGGGGGGCAAATATCAGTCTGCCGCCCCCCTCCACATCTTTTCTCTCCCTCTCCTCCCCCATCATTTAAATACAATACCGCAGAAGCTATTTTTTAGATGCGGTAGTTGAAATTACACACCATAACTATGTATGTTATTAGGAAGTTACAATTATAAAAAACACTTATTTCATATTAATAACACTTATACGTGACTAAAACAAATAAATTGTTTGCATTGTAAATCTATCTTTACTACGCAAAAAATTAAGTTTGAAATGTTATCTTAGCTTGGCTATAAGTTGGAGTGTTAGGTATGTGTATTGTATGGTACCTCGAAATTGAATTCATTGAGCACTCTTAGCTGCCGCACTCTGTACTGGCGATGTAGTCTAATTTGATTAGAGAAGCTCGTGTTTGAAGATTTTTCACCACATTAAATTGGTCAAATTTTGATAAATGTGCTAAAAAATCACTAAAAAATGGCGAAAAATTGTTAAATTTATATTTTTAGCAGAGTTTTATTCCAACGAATTTTCTCAACGATGATCTAGAACAACAAAAAAGTCCAATATGTGCCTACTATAAAGGCATAATTATTTATTTCTCTTTCGTAGAGTTTTTTAATCATTGAAATAATAATAAAATATTTGCTTTCCTGATTTTTCTCTTCAGCCTTCATCTTCACTGATATTGGGTTAGGAAAAAGTTTAATAAACCGTTTTCTGCCATCCATAATTGGGAGACTGACAGTTCCAGTTTCCGAACATTGATTAACTATGACACTAAAAACTAACTAGCTAATACCTAACTACAAACTCTATTGAGTAAATTCAAATAAAATCTAACAATTGTCGATTCGTTGCAAAACCCACAGACATCACAACTGCAGCCGCCGATAACGGTAACTGTTTGTTGAAAGCAGAGAGCCAAAGATCACTTTAAGGTAGAAGGGGATGAAAATGGGTGTGGTAGATATTGTTTGCGCATCTCGTCTATGACACACTATTTTGCCCCCCCGCCCACCACTGCCGAGCGCTAAATCATTACACTCATTCCAGACCCATGAGCCGAGTCTTAAAAACGAAGAAAATAATATGGTAAAGTTTATAAATTATCCATGAAATATTCAAATAAAATAAACGATATTGATGTTGATATTTTTATTTTAAAAATCTTTTATTTAGGTACTTTTTTGATAAGTTTTCAAATTTTGCCGCCCCCTAAACTCTGCTGCCGGGGGAACGTGCTCCCTTTGCCCCCCCCCCCCTCCCCCCTAGTTCCATGACTGCTCAGTGGTATACGACGCAATCCCAGCAATCCTGGAGGCTACGCCACCTATTATAACATGAAAACTGTTTAAAAAAAAGCTGTTTATTTGTATGTAGTCCTTTGCAACACACGGGGAAACCTGGTTAGTTTGGATTGAAATAAAACCTAGACGGAAGCCTCATAAAACTACTTCACCTGCTGTGGATATGTTCGAGGAGAAAACTTGTGTCGGAGGAACCACCCGCGCGGAAGCCTTCGCTTGACTTGCCACACTGTACTAACTATACCTAACCAACCTCCTCTCACATCCAATTGGATTTCTCCATCAAGTCGGGCCGCCCACACGTACGAAGGTTTTTCCCACGAAATAAAGTCGCTCCCGAGGAAATGGGGGCAATTAAATGGGACCATTATTCGACCTCTCCAACGACCGCCGAGGTATTATCTCTGGACTTTCTCCCTTTTCTCCTGTAAGAAACGAGAAAAAAGAAACAAAGGAAAAACTTGCCGTGTCTCCTTTCCGTAGCTCGGGCGTTTATGTGGTTCCAAGTAAATTGCATTGGTGGTCGTATAATTACGCTGGTCCTTATTTCTATCACCGTTGGGTTGTGAGTAGAGAGATTTTTCCATTTCTTCTTCCAGCAGTAAAAGGAATTAGAAACGGATAGAAGAGCCACGTGTTCATCACTGACATAATGTTTCGGCTTTTCTCAGCATCTTATAATAATTTATTTAATTAAATAATTGAATGATATTATATTACAAACTTTTGGATATCAGAATTTTAGATCTTCTTTTAACTGAACTATATCATACCTAAATCTACAAAATGATTTCAGTAATGAAGATTCTGATATTTTACTTGAATCACAAGCCGACACCCTCACTCCATTAGGGACTCTATCCCACTGAGCGCCACCCTCTTCCCGTTCCGAACCCTTGAGAGTTGATACAACCCTCAAAGGACACTCGCAGGAACAAAGGTGTATCTCCAACTGTATCTCCCGACTCCTTTTGATCAAGAGGTTTGTAAATGATGGGTTGGCGGTGCCTGGGGAATAGCGAGCACTCAAATATTCTTCTCCCTTTAATCCTTCTTGTTGGAAGTTATTCCTCAGAGTCGCACAGTTGCGCCCTCCTCCTGCGACGGTCTTTCACTCAGCTGAAGCCCTCCTCCCTTCCTCCTCCTTTCCTTTATTTCACCCTTTACCCCTTCTCCCTTCCATTTATTTTTTCCCCTCTTCCTCCGTTTCGCCGTTCCGAAACTTTCCCCTACATTCCTCGTCCGGCTACAGATAAAGGCGGGGAGGGAGGTGCGCGTCTCTCTTGAGGTGGGCTCCCGGTGATTAAAACGAGCACGGTCGGACGGTTCAGCCTTCCGCGGGCTTAACCCCTGAAAGCCCCTTTTCAGTCCAGTTTTTTTTTTTTTTATTCCTCGAAAAAGAAAATAATTTGAGCTCCCTCCTCTCACCCTTTATCGCCCATTTTCCCACCCACTCTTCGTCATTTCCCATCCCCTCCCCAACCACATCTTTCCTGCTATTACGCTTGTAGCTTGGTTACCTACTCCTTCTTATGACGCAGCAATTTCACCCCTCCTCATCACATCCCCGCACCTTACCATCATTCCAAACATTTCAGGGGTCCGACGTCTGGTTTCATTTTACGGCATTCCTTTCCACTCCCTACCTCATCTTCCCATACACGAAAGGCTGTTGTGGCGTCTTGAATGATGGCCGTACCCATGGCAATGGGGAGGGCGGTTAAGATGTGACATTTTCACCAATCTGGGGACCCACAGGTGAACACGTTGCGACCGTAGACCCGGTCCGCGTAAATTAAATATGTTTACGTATGTTGGCGACTGAGGCGTACATCTCTTCGTCACTTTTTATTTTCATAAGAATTCTGGCTAGAGAAATATCTATTTTCATAAGAGTTTTTGGTTTTGATGACGTGTTATTTTGATGTTGTTTCGATTATTTTTGTTCGGTATTATTAAGTTGTAATTTTCCCACATTTGATTTTGTTAACGTTATTATTAATATGTGCGTTGGTTTAGGTACCATTGATTTTAGTTGAATGCACGAACCGGGTGTGACTGTTTGATGATTGTTTTGATAGTTTTTCATGAAAGGAAGGATATGTGAGAGTTTTTATTTAGAATACAAGGTATGTGTAGGGAGATGGTGTAGAGATTTATATATAAGTAGTTTTTCAAGGATGAAGTGTACATTTTTTTTAAGCTGTCTGGGAGTTGTGTTGCCTGGGAGTAGGACGACAATTTGGAAGGGGAAGGCAGGACAAAGCATTTAGTTTATTGTTTCAAGTTTTATTTTGCCATTATTTTTTTTACACTTATTGATTTGTCCCATTGTAATTAGATTTTGGCTCCGTTAGGCAGAGTTAAGGATTTTTAAGATTAAGTTCTGTTGTTAGTGTATTTTTGATGTTTTGAAGATTTTGAATATGAGAGGCAAAATTATTTGAGTGTTTTGAAGTTTACATATATTTGAGGTCTAATATGCTTTTTTTTTTTTTTTTTTTTTTTTTTTTTTCCAAATATATTACAGAGCCTGGAGAAAAGGGTACAACATTCTCCTAAAGCGCTCACAAAAACAAATAGATACCTAACAAAACGGCGTATTCTCTTCGTACTTCTTGATCGATGCAGGAAATCTTGAAAATTATTGCGAAATAATCTTTCCACCAGCTAATATCGTTGAACGTTTCGAATGTTGAGTTATAAATAAACGTAACGGTTGCAATCAAGTCCGGAATTGATTTCAGTTATAGTGAAGTGGTGAGACAATTTATTAGATATTAGATTACCTTTCCGAGACTTTTATCGACCCATCGACAAGACCATGCGTCGAAAAAATTTATTCACTTCAAACCCGTCAGGACAATTTCAAAGAACGCTGTATCCGACTATTCGAACCAAATCGTATTATTTGATGCGTATCCATCAGAGGGTAACGCATAGGGGGGATAAATATATTGGTAAGTAATACATGCATTACAGGGATGTCCCAATAGATCGTGATTTTACCAGATCTATCCCTTCCATTATAACCTAACATGTACATGTTACAATTTACCCCCCTCTTCCTACACCAGCACATCGTTAATCACTTAAAATGGTTGAACATTGCGGAAAACAACAGTTCATTTCTCCTCCCATTACTCAGCCTCACAGAAATAACCGAATGAAAATGAAACTGAATTATTATTTATTGGAATTACCCCCTCCGTTAACCCCTCAACCTACAGTGAATTTCAATCATCCAAGGTTCGTTTCACATGTGCTTATAGCTTAAATTTTATAAATCTGGATCGAACAAAATAACAGTCACACAAATTTGATGAGGATAGTGAAAATATCACAATGTTTCACTATTACTTCCTCCATTCCACCCTACCATGATATATGTTTCAAAACTAGGTCTAAATTCGCAATCGAATAAAAAAGAATCACGTAAATCAGTCGACAATAAACTGTAGCTTGAGCAGTGCTTGAAAGAATCTGTAATTACAACTGCATATCAGGGCAGCAAATCAGAAATTCCAAGGTTTCTTGCACTACTAGACTAAAATTGGGATCTAATAAAATAGGAATCATAAGAATCGGTTGGGAATAGTAGCCTGGGTAGCGTAAAAAAAACGAAGTTTTTCAGTTTTAGCCTCTCTATTCTCTGTTTCATAATAAAATTAAACATTTCCATGTTTTTTCCAAAACCAGATTATAATCAGAGTCAAACAAAGAAAGAATCCCTAAAATTGGTCAAGAATTGTTGCATAGGAAGCATCAACAAAATTTGTCACACACAAACACTATATCTATGTTTTTTTCCCCCATGGATTCGGTCTTGGAATGGCTTTGTAAATGTTTAGTTTTTTTACATGCTTGGGATATCGCACGTCCGAATCATTTCAAATTGGTCTTCCTTCTTATATACAGAGCCTTGCTCATGATTAATACCTAGCTTCAGAGAGACGTCCTAAAATCTTTGTAGGTTACGAACTGGACACTCCATCACTCTCTCATATTCGCACCAATATTTGATGTAGGCTTATCTGACTCAGAGCCAGAAAGCCCCGACAGGCCTTCACCCACTACTCATCTGTTCAATATGGATATAAAGAAATTTTGCACACACCTAATGACTGATACACTGCTAAGGCTCAAAGAAGTAATTCCCACTATGTTTAAGGCTGCGACGAACATTGGGAAAATGTATTGCGCCGAATGACGTTGATGATTTCGAGTGCACGTCGAGCCGCATACGTGGAGAGGACTGTCGATTTCAGCGATGATACGTTTATAAAAAGAATGAAGACCTCTGGACGAGTCAGAGGGGTGGAAAGGGGGATCCAGTGCGACGTTTGTGAATGGATGGAATGGAGAGGGTTCAGGGAGGTGAGGGCGATCGGATGGGAGGGAGGGGTTTGGATACGACCCTACATAGCCGCATTCTCCCAACTTTTCCCCTATGAAAAACCCCCTCCGGAATATCCCTCGAAACTTTTTTTCCCCTTTTTTTATCAAATATGAGAAGACCAGAAACCCAAATACAATTTTCAGCTCTGGGGAGGTCCGGGATTAGAGGGGACGGAAAGAATCCTCTATCATTCCCAAGCCTGAACCGTCATTGCCTCGGTATTAGTATATAACCCCCGACCATCCCCTCGCAGTTATCCACCTTCCTACAGGTATGTGCCACTCTTTACACATATTCCGCCGTCACCATTTCTCAATCCCTACCATTTTCTTACATCGACGTACGATAGTAAATGAATCACAAACCTTTTTTATCACATCTTAATCCCATCCTGAATTCTCAACTTTAGAAAAGAGTAATATTGAAGTGTTGGAATATTAACAAATAGTGATCTTGAAAATATTTTAAATAAGGATATCAAGGATGAAACATCCGATCTTTCATAAAAAAATTGGGCAATAAAATAGTTGGTCAGCACCTTTTGAACACATTAAATTGCTCAAATATAAAAAATGTGCTGTACAAATGACCTAAATTGGAAAAAAACCCGCTAAATACCGGTATATTTATGCTTTTGAAAATATCACTCATAAAATGTAGTTCAAAAGATAAAATACCATACTAAAAACTTCATGTTCAAAATGCTGACCTAGAGTCAACTTAGAAAATATGAATTTCCGCATGAGTTTGATGTACTGTGTGATGTCAAATTAAATGGAACGTTTCCTATGCCTGATGCCGGCGCATGCATTCCATGTACATATTATACCCGAGGAAATTCGCCTTAATATGGAGCTTCTGAATTATTAGCAAGTAGCCTAACCAAACAATAAGTTTGTTGATGTATCTGTTCCATATACCCACGCTGATATGCTCGTACTTAATGTACCTACCAACCAAGCCATGTGTTCTGCGTCAGATCAAAGTAAACGATTCCAATCGTGATGTGGACTCAGGGTATTGTGAGAAATGCTCAGCCCAAACACAATTTTGTTGATGTTCTGTCTATTTCATGTGACCGTCAAACATGCCAACAATGAACTCCACATGAGTTTATCATGAGCTAAGCGTAAAATCTTTGCTAAAGTGTCCCCTGCTTCTTGTGGGTCAGAGTAGAGTAATGCTCAATGCGTCAGTGTTATTTACAAGAGGTCAGTAAACAACTTCGGGGATATTGCCTTTATTCAGGCAGAAGCCTAAGGTAGGCATTCTAACCAGAAGAATCAATAAAAAATAAAAAAATGTCCGTACTGACCAAAAACTACAATAGCCGACTACTTGATGAATTCCTCATTTAAGAATATTCAACTAATTCGATGTGTTTACTTCGTTGGTAGATGACATTACAATATAATTTGAAGGACCACTCTCGAAATGAGAGAAATGCATATTCTACTGAGGTAAGAAAAGTGCGTAAATAATGTTGGTACTTAATGTAGGACTGTTTGGGGCTGTAAATAATAACAACCTAGAGTCAACCCAAAACGAGAATTATTCTAATATATAATTTTAGGGAATGCCTATGTGCAAAATTAAAAAAGGCATCAGGATAAATATTCATTTACAACAAAGTGTATCCTGAAACAATATTTTTGAAACAACGTTGAAAATGCCTAAGATAGGTTGGTACATAAATCTACAACTCGCTACCTTTTCTGTAGATGTTATCCCGAAAATGTTCATTAGGGGCTTATTTGCTTTCGTGGCTCTTGATATAGTCCATGCCTGGGTGGCTGAAAGAATTAGTAGCTGCGAAGGCTGATGGAGACAACAGGTTACTTTGAAGTGGAAAAGGGTGTGAAATTATGATGCGCACTTCGTGAGACAAAAGAAAAATCGGCAATCCGCTGATAAACGAGAATACTCAAGTGATGAGTCGAAAAAACGGAAATTGATCTATCAAATGAACATATAAACTTGGCAGGCAGGCGCATTTTTTGATGTTTGGGGATTTGATATATTAGGTATCGTAACCGACAGTGTGGAAAAAAGGGTTGGAGTGAGCCACCTTGGAAGTACCCAACGCCAGTGGTGCGAAGAATACAAAGCGCAAATCCTCCAGAATGTTCCCAACCTTTTTGATATTTGAAGGATAACAAGAAGATCTCTCGCTGTCACGGATTTA
The DNA here is from genome assembly GCA_030762985.1 of Adelphocoris suturalis. Taxonomy (NCBI): domain Eukaryota; kingdom Metazoa; phylum Arthropoda; class Insecta; order Hemiptera; family Miridae; genus Adelphocoris; species Adelphocoris suturalis. The sequence continues at coordinate 30,037,419 of CM061044.1, read as the reverse complement.
TATAATAATATTTATCATTAAAATAAATAGATAAATATGGGAAAAAACTAATACAGAGCATAGAAAATTCGAATTCGATTGCAAAAATAGACAGTGTTGCCGAAAGCCCATCACTGTATTTCGGTAGATCGGTCAAAAAAACCGGTAGATCCCGGTAATACAATTTCGGAAATTCGGTAGATTTCCCGGTTGTTTTTTGAACGAACTGTAATTTAGCTAATACTTCATCAATGGAATACAATTTTACTCTAGGATTGCATTTAGGCTAAAACTCTCATGCGGTTGACTATGAAATCTTCTGGGTCGATTCCACAGTATTATTCTTCCTTTTAGTATGGACCAAATCAGTGAACCCATAATTTTTTACTACTACATAAATAAATTCACCAACCATAAAAAAGTAGTAATAGGTAGGCACTTCAGTATCAAATAAATGAAATGACAGGGAGGAAAATATTGGGTTTACAAAACACATCAGTAACAATCGAACTCAGTAGGTATAATTTGTAGGTAACATTTCACTTTATACTACTTTCACAAGTAGGTTCTAACAAAAGAACTTGTTGTAAGTAAGCAGATATAGATTCTTACACTCACAGTTTAGTCCATTATATTGTGCTTCATGTTAGAGAAAAAATGACGTAGCTCAGTAAAAGTCTGGATAGGTTGATGAAAATTAAAATTATTTTAACCAACACTTCCAAAAATAAGGTTGGTGGGTACATACAACACATTTATCTGCTTTCTGCAAAAACAACTGCGCCTCAGCCAGTTGTTTCTGTCAATCCTGTGTTCAGTGGCGATCCACCCATGAATATGTAAATTGGCGAATAGCATGTGTACCTATTTATGTGAATCACAGCTCCCTATGTACAACGATCTGCAAATGTAAAAACTTCTTAACTTATTTTAACAGTTGAAATGATAAAAAAGGTGTGTCATTTAATGAAATATTTGAAAAAAGGTAGTTACCTATGTCTTGTAATGTCATAATCAATGAAATATCTGAAAAACTGTGATAATATCGAATTATGTGAAATCAAAATGCTTTAGAATGGTACAAAAAGTACCAGTATGAACAAATTTGGTTGAAACTCATCAATAAATACAAACAGCCCAGAAAGAAATATTTGAGCGACCACAGACACGTCATCCTTTTGATCAGTCACCAATAATTTTTATATAGAGCCATCTAGAATATTCAATTGGATATACTTTTGACTGTCGGAATCCGAGTATTAAGTGTGTGAAGTTTTGTGATGTGGTAATTATACGACATAGACCTAACCATGACTCTGCTGGTGGCGGCGAAAATCGAGTAAGTCTAAATAAGTTACATCAATTATTAAAGTTGCCCATTAAAAAACGGAGGTTAGTGAAAATCGTTGTCTATTTCCACGAAAAATAAAGAGTTACAATGTTAAATCGATTTCAACGGTTAGGCCATCATCAGTAGCAAACAATAACTGAAGACACATTAGAAAGGACACAGCTTATATAGTGACAGGTGAAGGGAGATTGAATCCCATTGGTCGAGAGAAAGGAAAGGGGCAGGAGGTACAACCAATTAAGTGCATACAAAGTGAAAGGGGATTGTAGCTAATCAGATGAAGTGAAAGGGGGAAATAACTAAATATGATTTCAACAGTGTGAAGGGATAATTCCAAGCTTTACAGAAATGGACCTATCAGTGGTGAAATATATTGAGGTATATCCTCATTTAAACATTTACCAGACCTGTCACTTTTGATAATTTCGAGTTTTTCAAGTACATTCAACATACCTCCCTTTGGGCAAAAATGAAGAAATTCTACAAACTGTCTATCTGTCAAATCAAAATTGTAACTATGATTGGATTCCTTAAGATGTTTTGCAAATGTAGACTTACCCTTATTTTCCCTGAAATCCTCCAGATGCTCGTCTATTCTTTCCTTAAATTTCCTACCAGTCTGACCGCAATATTCGTAGCCACAAGAACATTTTAATTTATAAACTCCACTTTTATCCTGAACACTAATTTTGTCCTTAACTGATCCTAGTAATGCTTTAAGACTATTTTTAGTTTTAAAACCTACTTTATAACCTCTCGATGATAGAATTTTGCCAATTTCATCAGAAATTTTCCCATAATAAGGTAAACTTATCCATTGCTTTTCTTCTAAAGTTACATCTTCCCGAGCCAGATTGGAAACTTTTTCCCTACTCTTTTTCCTAAGAACCTTATCCCATATGGTATCAACGAGATATGGCTAGTAACGGATATGGAGGAGATCTCGTTGATATTTAGTTCGTTGCCCATTAATTTGTAATTCGTCATATAGATTTGATTTTAATATTCTAAGGTAGGTAATATAATTACACAATCAGTTATTAGATATATATTTTATAATTACTTGACAGTGATTATAAATAGTGCATGATGATTAAATTATTAATCACAAACAAGATTAGGTGGGGAAGGTGGTTGCGGTAAAAGACGGAGTACTTGGTTTCCCCTCCGCGGTTACTGAGTCAAATGAAAAGGACTCAGGTGACGGAGGACGGAAAGAGTGGCTGATTAAATCCTCGGGATCCAGAGGAGTTAATTTCCTGAGGGAGACGCTTGGGTGAATCAATAATACGAGAGATAGCTGGATGGGAAGGGGACTCAGTTTCTCCTTTATAACTTGGGCACAGGTCTTGGTGTGCGTTTATACCTGTCATACAGGTTTATACCTGCAATACCTATACTACAGCTTTACCTGCTGAGTCTCTAAGGGGAGTGGAACGGGGAAACTAAGCAGCGTCCGGCTTCAGACTCATCCCTAGAGACTAAAGGTGGGAGGGGGATCAAGTGTTATTGTGCAGTCTAAATTTATTAGTCACTCCCCCACCTCTCTGATATCCGCCCCCTGAACTGCCCATGAAGCTGCTGACTTCAGGCAACATTTTGCAACCCTGAGGGAGATGGAGGCTTATTCTGGGGATAAGGGATTGTTCGACACAGGTCTCACAAGCGTCTGTGGTTTCTACAATGGGCCCACTTAGCCACTAGTTGACCCAATTCCATATTTCAGTCCGCACATTTGCACATTGCTCTCAGTTTAAACAACTGTTAGCAGTGGATGATTCATCCAATTATCGTCATAGACTATGTTTGATCTTCGATGCTTAAAAAATGTAGCTGTTTGGACGAAATTCTTTTAAATTTTTGGTTTATATCAAAAATGAACTAGTGCAATCGGCCATGAAAATAAATGTTTACTACTCGTACAAAATTTGTTGGTTCAAGTTTCAAGATCATATATATATATATATATATATATATATATATATATATATATATATATATATATATATATATATATATATATATATATATGAGTCTGTTCACTGTTCAGCGTTGCGATGGATATGAGTACTTCCTCCTTCTCGATTCTAGCTAATGCCTTGGTATATTCTCGAGTTTATCCAATCTCTAGGATATCCTCCGAGTTTAGCAGGCTAATCGTCCCTTCTCTTTGAAGGAGGAACCACTATATTTCCATCACCACTCATTGTCATAACGACCGTCCTTCCAGCTTTTCTCAGAAATTAATGCATTGCAATATTTTTAGAATTCGGATCAAAAATCATATATCAGCTTCATTCTAGCAAAGTTTTCACCAAATTTCAAAACCAAAATTTTCAGTTACAAGCCTTATCACAATTGCCTCGGATCTGCGCAGGAGTAATACAATAGCCCAGCCATGAGTTCTGTTACGACGAAGAATGTTTGTATACATAAGGTTAGTGATGGATTTTAGAAAGAGTGATTTTATTTTGATATTATGAAATCTTATAAGTTGATAAATTTGAGAATAATTCGGAATTATCGCGTTTAACCTTTTAGTTTCCGGGGTCAACAATTTATGGAACTTGAAGGGAAATTGCAAAAAAAGCCAAAATGATGAAAATGTGCATAATGTTGTTTTTACTTTGGTCAAACTTAAGCTGCATTGGCTTTCGTCAAACTTCCGCCAATTTTATTTCTCATTTTGTTTTATTATTATTATTACAGTTTTTTTTTTTGACATGGATATGTCTTTGCTCTGGGGGGGTCAACCAAAAATTTCCGTGACGCAAAATTGATGTCAGGAATTCAGTGTTTTTCACGTACAACCCAGTCGTTGCTAGGGGAATGGAACTTCCGCAGTTTTCATCGTAGAGAAACCGTTCGCCACTCGTTGGAAAGCGCTTGATTTATGTGACAAATGTTCACATCTCAAGCCAATTTCCCCCTCCTTACGTACCTGGCTACATTCCTAAACTAAGTTTATTGGACTATAAACAATTTTAATAAGCAAATAAGCAAGGTTACAATATTCTTAACGTAAAGCAATAGCATCATTTACTCCACTCCATGGGAAACATTTTCATTTTCATTAGTTTCAGTCGACAACAGTCGACTGTTGACAACAACTCATTGCGTCTGTATTGGAGAAATAACTTTAATTTATTACTATGCTTTTTGTGCTCCGAAAATAATAAAATAAATTCTTTATCCTACATTTCGTCGCCTACAGTCCGAAGTTAAAGGATTTGTTTACAACTCTCGAGGACGACCGTTATGAAATCCCCAATCGAAGACATATCCATGTAACATGGTATCTGCTTGTAAAGCAGATAGTGGAACTCGTTTACGAGTTTCCTTTGCAGATTTTTTTCATTTTTTGACAATTTGTTTGGGAAGTGCTTAACTTCCATAAATGACTGGCCCCGGTGACTGAATAAATGTGTATAGACTAACTCAATAAATTCGAATTATTCTCTAATTTTAAAATTTACAAAATCTCATTATATCAAAATAAAATCACTGTTTCTGAAATCCATGACTTTCCCTTATACTCACACTCAAAATACCGTGTTTTGTGCCACTAAAAGTCTGTATTATTAGAAGCGAAAACATCGTTTTGTTTTCATTAGACTATGTTCCTTTTATGAAGAATTAATTTCATCTAATTTATCTCCGGTTGGCTTTTACACCAATCGAGTATATTTAGATACCGAATGTATAATAGACTTCACGCGCTATTCAATAAAGAAATAATAAACCTTCGTTTAATAATTGGCAGCGTTTTTGATCTAGAGAGGATGATGAGTATTCATATACTCTTTGTCACCCTACCAGCTTATGAATCCTAAAACTGTGAATGCCTCACGCCTCGAGAATGGATTAATTTCACTACTGAAAGTGCCTTTGATTTATAACCGCATTTACATAATCAACATACACGAGCCCAACACACCACGGAACGTGGTGATGCCTTTCTGTAAAAGCATGATTATCTATTATGTGAATATTCCACATCCGCCGGGGAGCCTGTTGAGGATGGGATGTGGTGATCGGAACACGGCGGCGGTTCGACGAAATCTCCCTCGGGCATCGGCCGAACATGCAAATATGGACTAACGACGAAGCCATTAAAATCGTGGAAAATGATAGTTGCCGATAGTTGTAAACAGCGACCCGGTTGGAGAGTAAATCGGCTCTAATCAACAATTCCTTGTTGTAGGGTCATTAAAAATCAACTTGGTACATATATGATCAATCACTATCTACATTCGAGACATTCTACGGAGGAGGAATTGTTTTTGTAACAAACGAACATTAAACTAAAACGAACTAAATCACTCGCATTGAAGTTTTGGAAATCCATTTCAATGAAGAATACGTAAGTTATCTAAGGGGAGCCATGTTGCCAGCGTTGACTAAAAAGGAGTGCCATCATGGACTCCACAGGCAAATCGGAGGGGGGAAAAATGAGGGGTAGATTGATGACCACTGTTTAGTTCCTGAAGTGAACAAAAAAAACCCAAAAATAAAATAATATAGCTAAAACTAGATGTAGAATAGGCTTATAACTAAATACAAGCTACTGTATTCAATAAGCAAAGTGAAATAAAACTATGATTAGATGTATATAAATCAATCACGAACCAGATATCACAGTTCGTAGTAGATATTTGGGGCTCTTAGGTACAACTACAGGGATTGGACCTCGACTGGTCCGGATAAAATGTCAACCCACTGAGGGGACTAATGCTGGACTCGGAGGTCCACTAGGGTTGGGCAGTTCTCCAGAAAGTGGCGGATGGACAGATCACCCCCACACCTCTCACGCGCAAGATCTCGACCTTCTGAACTACATAAGCCGGTGTCTGTGAGTAGGACGAGTATGGCCGGTGGGCACCCAGTTGACCACTATTCGGTCCCTCCTTAGAATTAGGGTGACGAAAGAGCCCACCGGGCACAAATCCTGAATGACACCACGCAGACCATTGATGTCTATTTCCACGAAAAGAAAAAGTTACAATATTAGCTAGATTTCGAAAGTTTTGAAATTATTAGTTAGAAACAAAATTTGACATTGTAACTCTTTGTTCCAATAGTTTTGAAAAAAAGCTTCGGACGCCGCTCAGTGATCCTGGGGATTTCGGTGAGAAAATTCCGAAACCATGAAAATTGACTCTAATGAATATTGTGGTTCTATTACCCTAACTAATAGCGGAAACCAATAGAAATGAGATGAATAGAGAAGAAAAACATCATTTTTAGGCCTAATCGTTTCATTGATGATGTTGGCTAAAAATAATAATAAGGTGATTTTGGTCTAATAGGTGGTAAATTTGTATTAATTTTATAAAAACTCATGGAATATTCGATGTCATGTTATATTTAGAAACTAGGAAGGTATAGATGACCGTATTTCACTCGGTTTTTTGTTTCACGTCATTTTTAAATAGAAACTCACTGTTTCAAATTATGCAAAATGCTACCGAAAATTGAGAAAAAGCAATGTTTACAGGGGTTTGAATGAACGAGTTGAAGATTCTAATTCTGCATAAATCCTTTCTTTTAAATCATTTCTTCTAAATAATGCTTCTAGTTTTGAGATTTAACATACCGGTACTCATATTTTTTACATTAACAACATTATACCACTGGTTTTCAATATCCATTTTCTGATAAGAAGATGCAGAAATTAAAAATTAATATTCGAAAGTTGAGACTATTATTCGTTAAAACCTTCGGGAGAATCATTTCAGTCCAAACCAAGATGATCAGAAGAAGTGGAAAAATTAAACATTAATTTCCACGGGAATAATGTCCTCAGGGGTTCCAAACAGAAGTTTTCTATTTGGTTCGTTCAAGTGTAGGCATCGAGTTACCCAGACAGGGTTATTTCAAGTAAATATCATCGATTTGAGACCTTTATCTACAAACCAGGATGCTGAAGTAGTTTTTTCGAAATCTTTTATTTTGTCTTTTTTCCACCTCAAACACATCAGTCGAAACATTGTGCGCCGCGCCGTACGGCGGACGGACAGATTGAAATTTATTTATGGCTCACGGCAGAAAGCCGGAATCTTCGATTATCCCTGAAGAGTAAAATTACATTTTTTAATTATAAATATCATATTTCCCCGTTGTTTTGGATTCTTCATAATTTATCCTGAAGTTATTGTAAACCAACAAATTTTGAGGAGGGGTTACCAATGTTTTTTTTCCCCCGGTCCATTAGAAAATAAAATATTAAACTAAAATTGTAGCAGAAATTCGTTGAGGATTTGTTTGGAATGCAGTTAACAGTGTTATAATCAAGCGTTATTACATGGTATTACCCTAGGACTTACAATTTACGTTAGGAATTGTTAATAGGTATATGTTTATATAATAATACTAAATTGAATGTAGTTAACATTGTTGTAATCAAGTGATGTTTTAGCATGATATTACCATGATATTACGTTAGAACTTATCAAATAAAATTAAAAAAGTATATGAATATATTTAAAAAAAAAATTGTTGGGGGTCGGCCTAAGATTTGCATAGCAATTAATATATATATCGATATATATATATATATATATATATATATATACATATATTCGCCCCCCTGGACCCCCCTAATCTATACTCGTCGCTTCGCGCCTCGCCGGATCTTTTCTCTTTTCTACTGCGTAGAAAACGAGGATGATTTGCTATGCAATTCTTAGCCTGAATCAACTTAGTTTTGGAATGTACCCAGGTACGTAAGGAGAGGGAAATTGGTAGCTTGAAATGTGAACATTTATCACATAAATCAAGCGCTTTCCAACGAGTGGCGAACGATTTTTGTGCGATGAAAACTGCGGAAGTTTCATTCCCCTAACAACGGCTGGGTTGTACGTGAAAAACACTGAAATTGTGACACAATCTATAGCAACTACTCAACGACTCGGTTGTACGTGAAAATCATCTTTAATTTCGTCCCGGACGTTACATAAAAAATTATTGGGGGTCGGCCTAAGAATTGCATATATATATATATATATATATATATATATATATATATATATATATATATATATATATATATATATATATATATATATATATATACATCGACTGCTACTTTCATGGGTTTTGTATGTGTAAAATAAAATATAACATTGTACGGTTCGAAAAAAAAAAGGAATCGTTTGGTATTTTAATAATGATTTCATATCACTAAATTTATAGGATTTGTAGGTATCGAATGCATATGTATCGATGTAGAGCACCGTTATGGATAAACCATCTCGAGGAAGTCGATACCTCCAGAACGATACGAATCGTTCGTCTGAGTTTTTATTAAAACATCCTTTAATACTTAATATCTTAATAATATTCCCGAAATCTGAAGTCGAGATGGACTTATAATTCCACTCTTTCCACGTGACTTACATTGCTCCGCTGTCTTTTATTATACAGATGCCAACTTCAAAAGGAGCAGAAGTCTTTTATAAGGGGAAAACAGTAGGCCCTACTTTCAAAGCTTATTATTTTATCTCGGGTAATCCTCCTTCCGGCTTCCGCTACCTGTTCAGATGTTTATTTCCCTCGTAAAGTGCGAGTAAAAAGGCTCAGGTGCTTCTCTAAGCTAAATTAACAGCAAACTAGAACAAGAGGGGCCGGGAAAGAGCTATGGAAAAGTAAAAGTAAAGCTGGGAAGAAGAGTTTTTAATACATGACGCCTCTAATAGTGGAGGGAGAGAAGGGACGAGTGGGCCAACATTTCACCCCGGGCTCCGTGTTTGCTCGAGGATTTTCACCTGGGGAAAGCTTAGACCTTTCTTTATTGTTGACTCGCCCACTTTTTACTCCCCGGATGTCTTAACCCTGTACATGGTCGAGGGTCCGCCTGACGCATCGTCTCCCTACCTATCATTATTCCTGCGGGAAAAACGGGAGGAGGATGACCGTTCGGTTTTTTGCCCCGGGCCATCTGGGGCTCTTTGGAACAGAAAAACCAGCGATGGTTTTTACCCTAACTTAAGCGCTGGGTGAAATGTAATCCGGGATCGACCGACAAACGGGAATGATAACATAACTATGAGGATTTTCTCGATCCCAGATTCCATAATTTACCGACGCTATTCTAATTTATGAGAGTCATAAACCCCTGCTGTTCCGAAAACGGTTTTTACTCTTTGCAAATAATATTCTCATGGAATATTTCCTTGGTTTTAATTCAAAAATATTCTAAGTATTCATTTCGCTTCCGAGCCTACCTATAGGCACCAGAAGGGTCCCTACAAACTCATCAAACGGAAACTCATCAAACACGTGAGGTCGAGGCTTTTTGAGGAGTTTCCCCTTTGGGTGGGACACTGGTCAATACTGAATGGAAGGGAAAGTCGTCAAAAAGAATTTCAAATAGAAATCAGATATGATTTGGATGATGAAAAGTAGTTGACAATTACTATTGATGACTTTCCTGTCCCCTGCGGAAACTGGTCAAACGCTCCTAAGGGGAAACTCATAGAAAGGAAAGACATCAAACCAAACCTTTGGAAGGCTTCACCGTGTGCCAGACCCAACCGTTATAAGTGAAGGAAGTAACCAGATTTGGAGACCTTCAGAGCCCTGGCCAGGTAAACTCAACTGTGAATGGTAGGTACTTTAGTTGGTGATTTTCTTAGATTAGGTAATCGGCATTTGTACAGGCCAGGTAGTTATTCATGGTGGCGTTGAGTTGTAATAATGGCAGGTAAGTAGTTGACTCAAAGTAGACGAATATCCGTCTACTACTACCACCATTTTTGACGAGTTTCCTGTCAGCTCCTTTTTGATGAGTTTCCTTCAAGGTAGTTTTTGAGGAGAGTCTCGACAGTGCTGGATTCTAGTCGAAAAAAATTTATACTGACTTATAACTGAATTAAACGGATGAATTTATTGGATTCTGTTTTTCGATGAGTCGCTCGTTCATGAAGATTTGACAAGTTTCCACCCCACGTGAGGAACTGATCAAAAATGGGGTTCTACGATTTTTTGATGAGTTTCCTGTTGATGAGTTTCCTAGTTCCCCACCAGAAGCATTATCATTTACAGGAGTCCCGAGGCAATAGCAAGTCAAGTACCGGGGGAGAGCGTTTTCGATGTAAAGACATCATCATCAGGTATTACTGCTTCGACGTCCTGATGATGATGTCTTTACATCAAAAGCGTGCTCGCCCCCGCTACTTGATTTGCTAGTGACGACGGACTCCTCCGAGGCATATAAATGATAAATTAACTATAGGATCTAGCAGAAATATCCATTTAGATTTCATACCAGAAGCATTGTTTTTACTTTAGATATATGAACAATTTTTTTGAAAAAAGAAAGAGGATAAAGCAGAACTTCTTCAAGGACCTGAGCTTAAAGGTTCCTAACAAGAAGGCCATTATCATATTGACTCTTATCAGCCCGAAACTAATGGCTCTAACGGACGTTCCGTTGCCTCGGAATTATGTTTTTCGGTCTGATACACGAAATTATTAGCCAATTAATCACGCGATTCATTTCGTTCTCGGACTCCCACCTGATTGATAATTTTTCAACTCTCGAGAAGCTTTTCTTTCACCTTCCAAACAGGAAGTGGGGAGAGGGGGTGGGGGAGACGCGGGGGATAGAAAGCAAAGAAACAGGAAACTGCCGTATGAAACATAGTTAGTGAGGCCTTGGAGAAGGAGCCTTTCGTGTTACCACGCGATCCCTCTGTTACACTAATCTTCTAATGACCCCCCCCCCCCTTCACCCCATCTTTCCACACAAATTCCTCTCGTTTCCCGGGCGTTTTGAAGTAATTTGAAATTAATTAGTAGCATTCCTTTCCATCCGAGTCAGAAGGGCTTCCGTCAGTTTCGGAGCCGATGAAATTGATTTCTCTGAAACATCACTCGAACATTTATAATCTTTCATATTCTCGTCTTCATCTTTTCCTGTATCGTGGATCGGCGTTGATCCAATAAGCCTTTTAATTAACAATTATGAAGTTTCAAAGACGGGTTCCCAAAATCCCGAATAATAAAGATAATAATTATAACAACATTCATTTGCCAATAAGCTCTGTTTGCATTAATCGATGGAGTTAACAATACTGGGTCCATACATTGTGGTAGAGCGAACTACACAGCTACAGTTTCGCAACTGTGAAATCGTGCAAGTTGTACTTATTTTGCAGTGAACAAATATAAAGGTGATAAAGAGAGAGGAAAAAAAGGAACCCATAAAAACAAGTTTTTAATGGAACTCTTTCTTTTTCTCATGTTCTCGGTTAATTTTATTGTTGTTTCAATATTTGGTAGTTTCTTGGCAACAGTAAATTGAAACAAAATCACATTGTTTCAAAATCACATTGATAATAACTTAAATTAAATTGACAAGGAAAATCATTTAATATTTTATTGACCCTGGATTCGTTGTCATTTTATGCAGACGTTCAATAGTATATAGTATATTTAGTGGGATATAAGATAAGACATGTATTCATTGTTGAACATTTTGATTGCGTTACAAAAACTTATGAACTTAAAACTCACTGAAACTCATCAAATTTGTCATGTCAATCTAGCACTTCAATGTTTCGATGTCGTTTTATGTTTAACAGGGAAATCTTACTGTTCTATAATATCACATTTCATGAATTTAATCACTAATTATCACTTTCGTTTTTCACTAAAAACTAAAATTTCAGATCTGGAATTCCGGCAGTTAATTTATCTAACTTTAACGGTGTTTTCATTTTTAAAATTTTCCCTGTAGAGTTGCCTGAGTTGCTCAGTTGGTGTTGCCAAAACATTTGTAAAGTTTTTTAAAAACACTTGTAAGGTTTCCCATATTAAATTTCAAATTTTCGAAAATTTATAGTATAACTAACTTTTTCTTCGCGAAAATTTGATAAATTAAAATGTACGCCAGCATGAACTCGTGTGCAAAATTTCAGATCGATTGGATATCGGGAAGTGGGTTAAAAATCGATCTGAAATTTTGTCTCAAGAAAGAAAGCAAGAGCTCAAGAAGAGAATCGAAGTTAAAAGAAAGAGTTAAAAAAGGTATAGATCAGAAGTCAAATAATGAACCACGTGTTTTGGTGTATGCTCTTTTAAGTAAGTAGTGTTTCACAGGGAATGACGAAATAAGAATTTCAGGGGCCGCCCTATGCATGAACGGAGCAGTGATTTTTACACAGCTGATTCGCGTGTTTTGGCAAGTGATAATCATAATATTCCTGTCTCACAGAGGTTCCGTTCCAAATTTCAGCTTCGTTGGATAAATAGGATACAAATTAGCGTTCAGAGCTCACTCAGATGATTGGGGTGGTTCGGCAAGCTAAAGTCCCAATATGTCTCTCAGAGGTACCGTTCCTAATTTCAGCGTCGTGGGGCTGGTAAATTGCACAGAAATGAACGTTAAGAGCTCAATCTGTTGATTTTAGTGGTTCGGCTAGTAAAAATCATATTTACCAGTCTCAACGAGACTCAGTTCCGAATTTTGCTCCGTTGGATAAGTATAATAGGAATTAGCGTTAAGAACTCACTCAGCTGATTGGGGAGGTTCGGCAAGTTAAAATTCTATACTACTTGGCTCTCAGAAGCTCCGTTCCAAAATCAAGCTTCGTAGGATAAAAAGCATAGAAGATGGATTTTTGAATCAAGAAATCAGCTCACACAGCTGATTATATAATCAGCCAACAAAAAAAAAAAGTTTTGAAAACTTTTTTTACTTTAGTAGCTGATCTTTATAGATTTTTTTGTGCTGAATCCATATCTGGTATTAGTTTTTCTTTATCACCCACAGTTGTCCCACAATATGACCTCAAATATATATTTTAATGTGGTAAATTTTTGAAATTGTATAAAAGATAAAAACACTTTACTGAAACTATACTTTTTTTTATTACAGCTAAAACAACATGGATGCATACCTTAAAATAACTTAATAAACCACTTTAACACACAGTCTTGTTTTACGTGCAAATTTTTTTGTATTTCCTCTCTCTTTTCTCTTTCATACTTCGAATGTAGCTTTTTCTTCGGTGCGATGCATTTTGTTGTTCTCGGTGAAGAAACCAGCAGTAATCACCCATCATATTAATGTTCCAACGTCCCTGGTAACGTTTTTCCATGACCTTTATGTCCTGGTGGAACCTTTCTCCTTGTTCCTCACTCACGTCACCCAAGTTGTTGGGGAAAAAATCTAGATGGTTGTGCAGGAAGTGGACTTTAAGGCTCATCAGACATCCCAGATTTTGGAACTTCTCATCATATTGCCAACGATGAACTCATAGTTTGGGTCTTTCACATTGCCCAAAAACTTAGCCACTACTTGCTTAAATGATACCCAAGCCTCCTTCTCCTTGGTAGTAATTTTCGTTTCAAAGTTGGTATCGAACATGATTTTACGAATGTCAGGCCCTTCTTTCAGTTTGGCCTCTGATAAATGAGGGTTCACACAAATACTTAAAACATTCACCGTCTTTAGGCAAGGCTTTTACGAACTGTTTCATTAAGCCTAGCTTAATATGAAGGGGTGGTAGGAGAACCTTTTTGGGATCTACTAAACTTTTATGTAAAATGTTCATCTCGCCCGGTGTTAAAGTATTTCTCGTGGGCCATTGTTTTGTGGACCAATGCTTATCCCTTGCTCTACTGTCCCACTCACATATAAAACATGGGAACTTAGTATATCCTTTTTGTTGCCCAAGGAGCATGCAGACAACTTTCAAATCTCCACATAACATCCAATCATGAGCTGGATAGTCAATTTTCTTTAAAATCACGTCAAGATTTTCGTATGTTTCTTCCATGTGGACTGAATGAGCTACAGGCAGTGAGGCATAAGTATTTCCATTGTGTAAAAGTACAGCTTTTAAACTTGTTTTTGACGAATCTATAAAAAGCCTCCACTCCTCTTTCTTGTATTCGATGTCAAATTCACTCATTAGACCACCGATATCATGACAGTAAACCAAATCACCTTCCTGCTTAAAAAACTTTGCAAACTGTTGATCCCTTGTTCTAAATTGATAAAATGAGGTTCCAGGTGCCAATAAATGTTTTTCTTTCAGCCTAGAGCCAAGCAATTCTGATTTTTGTTTAGTCAAACCCAAGTCTCGAACTAAATCATTTAACTCAGCCTGTGTAAATAACTGGGGTTTAAGATTTTCTTCAGCGGGTTGAAACTCATCATTATCCGGTCCACTGTCATCAGAATCAGGATCACTAGGTTGTAAAACCTCATCAATAGTATGTGGTGGCTCAGGGACAGGAAGTCCCGGTCCATGGCATACCGGCCGAATAGCTGATGGAAGGTTAGGGTAAAAGATTGCTTTCTTATTTTTGGAATTATACCCAGCAACATCAACGCTGCAAAAATAACAATCGTTTGAATGATTTGTTTGTTCTCTCCATACCATGGGCACTGCAAATCTAAAAGCTGACTTTTCTTTTTTAGACCATTTTCTAAGGTCCTCAACACAAACATAGCACACCTTGTGAGGAGCCCAATGTTTTTCTTGATCACCGAGTTTCACACCAAAATATGCAAAGTATACTTTTTTCACAAAGTCAGTGATGTTCCTTTGATGCTTTTTTATAACAAACTCACCACATATGTAACAAAAACTATCAGGACAGTTTTTACAACCACGATTAGCCATACTTGAGAGCACATGTAAAAAATACTACAAAGTAAGGTTATGTTGACAGAAAGAAACCAAACAGCTGTAAGTGAAGAAGAAGAACAATATGTGGAAGCTGACAGCAGTGTTGTAGGTCCCATTTACCACAAATGCCAACCTAACAAAATTGTAATTCACTTTATATTTTAATATTGTTACATAAATAGATATTAGATCAAAATTGAATTTTTCACATTTTGTATATATTAATGCGAAGAATCGGTGGGTGATATGACTTTTTTATCATCATTTTCAGTCTCAGCACACCCAAAAACATAAGATTTAGGCAAAATTGTTAAAAAAGTTTTTTCATCGTTGGCCTGTATTATCAATGACAATTATTGCCACCACTTTATTTTGAATCACTATCTCATCATTTTGCCACCCATCCCGTAAAATTTGGTCTAGCCATTTGTTAAAGCGCTTATTACGAGGATATACATACATACATACATGTACGAAAAAAGTAGCGCAATAGCGCTTTTTTAAGTTTATTGATTTCATTTTATTTATTTATTTATTTTGTTTTAAGAGAAAGCGCTAAAAATAGCTTTACTGTTTCCGTCACATGACCGTTGAAATGCTTAAATACCCAACTTATTACAGGGTTTGAGGATCGTGCATGTGTAACAGCTATTTATTATACGATCGTGCTATGATACCTACACAGGGTAATCGAATCCTTATTTTCCAATTATCTTCCGAATTTAAACAATACCGGGCAGATAGGACATGACGAAATGACAAATCTGGATGGTTATTTCCGCTGGTAGTGAGAGTAAAATTATCGTTTACATACTTTTAGAGTAGTAATATTGGGATGGGTGTTATTAAGCATTTCGTTGAACTTCGCGGGGAATGGCTCCACAGTTTGTCGTAGCACCCGAACAGTTTTTAGCTGCTCAAATGATGGGCGTAAAAGTTGAATTGGCCTTCAAAAAAAGTGCCTTCCAGTTATTGAACGAATTGAGACAGTTTTGGATTATTAGCGGGTATAATGAACTCTTGCGCAAATGAATCATTGACTTCGAAAAATGAGAGGTAACGCAGTCCAATCGCAGTAGACTAATGTACTACGTACCGCGCCGCGATGACTCAACTTTTCTCTGCATCTATCCATGGTTCAGTGGCTCATTGGGATCTATTGACAGGCTCAGACTTAATCCTCTTACTTTCACTGTCACCAAAAAGTTAGTTAACGGAGATTGGCCGAACTCCAATGAAAATAATCCCGAGGATCAAACCTTGGCGTCTTTCACCTACCCAAAACTCGTTTATATTTAGTTTGGAATAACGGTGATTCTCCAACGGAGTTTAGGGAAATCGTTCAATAAAATTTGCTAAAAAGTTGGACGATTTGAACAGAAGGACAATAAATCAGCTGATGACATGACCTACTGTACAAGGGATTGCTATTCATCACCCTAATATAACGTGCCACTCCATCTATTATCCGTTATTTTCCTATCATTATATTTCAATTTTGTACTAAAATTCATCAGTTTGGTTGTAAAAACCAGTTCAAACTTGCCCGTCCGACGAGAACTCCAGGTGAGAGACAATTAGTTCGAGGACTGTCAGAACTGTCGGACTCGAAATCAACGTCGAAACTCGGTCGACTGGAAGTGCGGAATCTGCTGTCGGATCTTATTCGGGCATCTTTGAGGGACATTTGAGGAATCGAATATAAATCCAAGTGCAAAATTAATGATAAATCAAAACTGTGAATCAACTTCAACTGTGAATCAAAAACAGCTGTTCGTACGCGGCCATATTCCTCGATAACGTTATCACGGCTAACGGAGATTAGCAAGTGTAACTGGCCGGATTTTGGGAGATTAAGCTCGAGCCGATTTGGTAGGGGGCTCTCTGGTGAAAGACGGTGAGCTGTAATCTTCGTTAATTTCCATCGTTTTCGAATTTAAACTGGTTTAACTTGTTGGTGAAAGTGGGCCTTAATCCGTCTCAGATGACCTGCACCCCCTGCATTCGACTTCTTAGTGAAGACGGACTCCTCCGAAAGTTTTGAAAATCGTAATAAGGAAATGACGCTTGATGTATTTCATGTTAGCGCAACAGTAGTAAAACTGGTTTTTTTTTTTTTTTTTTTTTTTTTTTTTTTTTTTTTTTTTTTTTTTTTTTTTTTTTTTTTTTTTTTTTTTTTGGCCCATCATTTTGCATACCCTGTGCATTCCCAGGAAATTCAACCGAAATCGAATGGAAACTGAAAAAGTTTCGATCGAGAGAATCGGAGGACGGAATATTTCACAGAGTAAACTCATCAGTTGTGATTACATTTTTTTTTTAAACAAGCACCTACTACCTACGTTTTAAACAGCTTGGTTCTAGGATTGGTTATACAGGAATACTTCTATGAGAGTAGTTCAATCTGAATTTGGACAATGTTTCATGCAAATATTACCGATTTTTACAACTAGCGAACCGCATTATTTCGATTTTTGACTGATTTTTCAACTTTGAAATTTTTGAAAACTTGAT
Organism: Adelphocoris suturalis; assembly: GCA_030762985.1. Taxonomy (NCBI): domain Eukaryota; kingdom Metazoa; phylum Arthropoda; class Insecta; order Hemiptera; family Miridae; genus Adelphocoris; species Adelphocoris suturalis. The sequence continues at coordinate 30,019,932 of CM061044.1, read as the reverse complement.
ACATATTCTTATAGGAAATATTACGCTGATTCCGAATATACCACATGTTAGTATGCTGAAAAAATTATTTCGCACAACAAATCGCAAAAAACAGGCTATTTTGAAATTTTTGACTACATTTTTGAAAATTTTAGCCCGAAGATGTAATCTGATCATGCTGGCCAACAAAATTGAACTTTCGTTTTGTGTCCTTAACATTTTAAAATTTGTTTGAAGTTTCTAGCACAATTCTACGGACAGTTATCGTCTGGAATGACACATACATACATACATATTACATACATACATACATAAATACATTTAAAAAAATGCGTTAAACTTCAGAATATGATTCAGAATAGCCTGAAACGGATTTCTGCTTAAAATGTTTTCAAAAATTCACATTCTACAAATTTTGAGGCGAGAGCAATAGCTTAATTTTCTTCAAAAATTCGCTAAAAGCAAAATCAATGTGGTAATTTAAATTTTGACGGAATTTGGTTTTTTATTTCACGAAAGTGAGAACAATTCTTCAGCTATCTTTGATACTTCATAGGCTCGGAAGCAAAAGTCCGAAAGTCGGAAGTTGAGTGTTCCTATGTTATGCTGGCTCATTTCATGGCAAATGTGATCATCCTTAGGAATCAAGGGGATAGAATCCAACAGTTCTTCTTCAAACCAATTTCGAAATGATTTGGGCCTTCCTGGAAGATACGTAGCTGCCTTAAAAACACCTCCTTCAACTCCACAATACATTCATCATCAGAAATATCTCCTGGTCCGTACCACCTTTCCTCAATAATATAACTCACTAAATGCTCCACTAAAAACTGATCAACTTTAAGCACATCTTAGCTCTTATCACAAGCTATGAACGCCGTTCAAGAACTTGTACTACTGGCATAAACTACATTCTCCGTTTAGACGGCAGTTTAAACGTTGGGTGAGGTTTAAATAGGTTTTGATTTTGAACCCCTCGCCCAGAGACGATTGCAATTATTGGCTCCTTCCAAATCAGCTGAGTAAGCTAAATTCTCTCTATTTCATTCTAGGAAGTTGAAATGAGATATGGAGACTCTCCGGGACAGTAAGAGACGATTGAATGGATTGGGTCTTTTGTGATCAGCTGACTGAGCTAATTTAATTGAGACATTTTGAAATGGATATTATCACCTGTAATGGGTCATTTCGCATCTGTAGCCTGCATTTTGTCACCTGTCATGGTTAATTTCGCATCTGTCATTTGAAATATGTACTGAAAATCAAATAGACATATCCATGCCACGATTGTTTCCGTGTTAGAGGTAAAAGTTAACACGTTCATATACAGGGTGTCTCATGTTTTCTGTTATTTTGCTTCCTCACTACCGAAGGTTGAAAAGCTTTGTGTTCGTGATTTTGTCATAATTATTATGTTTAAAATAATAAATATGCCCCATTACATAATAATGATAATTTTTATGGAGGATGTCTTCAACGTATACAGCTACAGAGGTCCAATGTCACTCCTGTACAATCATTTTGGGTAGTAGGACCTCAGATGTTACACGTTGAGGTGGCACTTCCAGATCATCCTGCAGCCTTCTTCTTTCCGTAGCCCATCTATTGCCTACGAAGAAAGTGTGTAACACATCATCATGTTTCCTGACAGTTTGGACACATGGGGTTGTCTACTTTTCCCAATTTACGTTACAAGAGTTTAGAAAGTTGCATTTAGTAGTCGGTTATAGTTTATTAGTCTGGATGCCAAGGGAAACTACCAATATTGACTATTAGTAATCATATTGCTAACACAATCCAGAAAAGTGGCACTAAACACATTGATTAAAAATAAGGAATTATTCGTGACATCACCTAACATGTGGGGTTACGTGAATATGTACTATCCTTCAGTCAGCATCATTCAACTCATTAAATTTCTATTTTTGTCAGTTTTACAACATTCAAATCGACTCACTCACATCACTTAAATCACTTTTGTCCACATTTCAGCTGTTTTGATAAATTGATGGTCTCAAGTCACGACGAGAAGGTATTACCCGCGTTTGGATCCTGCTTCCCCTCTGCGTTCCAGCGCACCGACCCCACAAAAAACCCCTAATTCATGAGTTCCCGAAAAACACGGACTGAGCCTTTTTTTTTCAAACTCTCCCCTCCCTCTTAACCGTGTCCAATCAGAAAGGGCTTCTGGGATCTTGGCCAAGCTAACCTAGTAAAGCTAATAATTATGGCAAGCGGAACAGTTGGGGCGATGGGTGGGGATTAGACGGGAGGAAGGACGATGGGTTTCACGATAGAGGGCGAGGTAGAACGATGGCGGCAGTGACGGAAGATGGGGTGGCGGTGGATCGGACTTGGGTAGCTGTGAAAGAACGACCAGGGGACCGTACATCCCCCCCACCACTTCTACGCTCTTTGCATTTTAAATTTGGAAAGGACTTAATCAAATAAAGCTGTAAATTCATTTTGAACATCCAAACTAATCCACTAATCCGAACTAATGAAAGAAACAATTCGGTTCTTCCCATTCCCAATGAAAATCTGATGCAAAAGTTCTATACCACCTACCAAATAAGTACCTATTCCTAGTGCTTACAAGCTATTTTGATGAATGCCTTATCTCAGGGAGTAAATCCAAACTTTTGTTCGACAGAAAATTTGTCACGCTTTACTACGATTTTTCATTTGTTTTTCACGTACAACCAATCGTTGCTAGGGATTTATAACTTGTTCATTTTCCACAACACAAAAGTTGCTCATCACTAGTAGGAAAACTGTGCATTTATCGAACGCCCCAAATAATCTAAGACTACCAACATCCCCGTCTTTTGGATACTCTCAACTTCCATTTGAGAACAATCGTACTTCTACAAACTATGTTTGTTAAAGATTTCTCTCTGATTCCCTAATGGGACGTATGACCGAAATTCTCTTCTGTTCCCTCTAGGAAGTTAACATTTGATAGAGAGCCACTATAGGATATCTAGAGCCATGTGGAATGATGAATTTCATCGTGATCAGCTGAATTAGCATAACATTATCTCCTTAACCCTGGAAAGTTGAAGTTAAATAGGAAGTCTCTTTAGGATATGTAGAGACAAATGAAGTGACGGACTCCTTCCTGAAACGCTGAATGAGCTAAATTCTCTCCTTTTCTCCCTAGAAAGTGATAATATAATATAATAGGGAGTTTCTCTAGAACATCTAGAGACAAATTAAATAACCGGCTCAAACCTAATGAGCTGGGAGAGCTAAATTCTGCTCTGTTCACCCTGTGACTGCCTAATGATTGTCGTGACTGAATTCTTACTTTTAATTCTATGTCATATATGGATTTTAATTATTAATTTAGGATGAAGGTGAATGAGAGGTATACAGAATTTAATCACTGGATTATAATTTTATTACTCGATTTCTTATGGTGCTTTACTATAGGAGAGTTTCTGACTATGAGGTAGACTGAATGTATTTTAATATACTTCAATCGGAACTAGAAATACCGCAGGAGATTTCACATTATGTCTGGATATCAAGGATTAGGTATATCGGTAGTAGGTAATAATACTTGATAGATATACGATTGTTATATGCTGGAAAGGAAAGTAAATTGGAAACTAGTAACAAGTAAATTAAGAAAAGTAAGGCACATGGGTATTTCCCGTTAAGAACTGGTCATTTCCATTGATTTTAGATCGCCTACCTTCATTGTTCAAGAAGCGAAATTCATTAGTGCCAAAACTTATGAGAGAGCCAACTAACATTGAACTCATAACCGTCTAAGTTTATGAGCCAGGTGGATGTACGTGATATACGTGATAACCAAGCATCCGCCAAGAGATGGGATTACAGTTGGAAATATCTGGCAGTAGACGATAGATAAAGTCAATTCCTGAGTGGCACTTAAAGTTGAAGTGACTATTCGGAAATTTCCGTTATTGTTCTGCAAAACCCGTTGATTGAAATTCGGCCGTAGAACCCGGTTGTTGAGACGGTGGATAAAGGAAGGATGAACAATGGGAACCGAAGGCAAGCGATGAGGACGGAGAGAAACTACTGGTAGGACGGAGGGGAAAACAGAGCTGTGCCGGGCAAGGGCAAAACTTCTTGGACACGCAACATCTAACTTTGCTCACCTAACTTGCGATTTTCACCCCTGCTAAGTACACTATTACCAAATTAGAACTCTATTTCAACCCTCTAGCACCCTTTTAGAGCCCTTACCTGCTTGAAAACTCTTGTCCCTTCCTTCTGCCGCCGAAGAAAGAATGAGAGTTTGTTCCAACTTCTTCTTAAAGGCACCCCGTTACCAGTTCATGTTTTCTCACCGAGCAATCTGGTCAATGGTAATTTCTCCTAAATTTCTTTGGAAAGCTGAATTACCGCCACAACTATTCCCGACTAACGATAAGTAGAAGGCTTTTCAAATTGTTCAATAATGCGCTTCAAGTTGACTTAATGTACTGATAGGATGGGCTATTTCCGCTATTTCTTTGTTATAACATAAACGGAAATCTCTTACCGAGACCATTCCAAAAAAGGTGCAATTTGGAGGGTATTGGATTATTGGAGATGACGGAAACAGCAGTGAAAAGAAATCTGAATGGCGTCATTTTGTAAAGATCTCATCCCCGAGACCACCAATGGGTGGGGGTGAGTGGGGGACCTCATCTCCTTCCACTTATGACGTCGATTCTCTATCTTTCAATTCTTTCTTATCGGCTTTTGATCCTTAGATCAAAAAAATGTAATTCAATGTTACGAATGTTTTCCATTTGATGGATCAGGTTACATTCATTCGTTCTTTCGAATAATGCAGCATGAACTATTGATGAAATATTGGAAACTTGATTGGTTTCACATTTTTCACGTAGGCTACTATTCATTCGAGCGCAATGAAATTTTATAATGAAATATTTATAAATGAAATATTTAGAGATGAGTCGATACCAAAATTTATCGATTCTCGATACCGATACCTAAAAAATCGATTCCCGATTCTCGATACCGATAGCATCGGTGCATAATACCTAACTTATCTGTAGGTGAAAAACAAAAACTCCTCTTGGACTAGTAATATATTCAAATTTTTCTGTACAACATGTAAGTTATAACTACTTACAAAAAATTGATCCCAATATATTTGCAAATGAGGTAATTTTTAAATAAAAACAAAACTTGGATAATAAAACCTTCATTCTCCATCTGTTCTACTTAAGGTTTTTGTTTAAAAATACCAACATTTTAATTCTGTCTGGGTCCAGACGATTTCTCTTCTGGTCGCAGATGTTTCCTGCAGTACTAACTGTGGTTTTTTAGTTTTTCGTCGGTAACTATAAGGTATTTCCAAATAAGACTGGCTCTAGGCTTTTATACTTGGGAAACATAGCTTTGTCTAATGCTTCTGTTGTCACAAACAAAATAACACAAGCCTACTTGTAAACAAAGTTATAATTGTAAGTTGTGTTTTGGACAATTCATGTTTCGCAACTGCTAACTTCACACAACGGTTGCACGGTACAACCATCTTCGTTGTTCGATGGTTGCAACAGTACCGTAGTGTATAAAACGGCCATCACCGGGGGTATCGGTATCGGCTTTAGGCGATTGATTCTCGATACCGATACCAATGTCTAAGAATCGGTGGTATCGAGAATCGGTATCGGGAATTGACTCATCCCTAGAAATATTATAATGTACTTCCCAACAACCCACCAAATGAGCAAACTCGGAAGACGTTGTGAAAGTTAGTTTGGGTTTCAAGGATCTTAAGTATGACATGGGCTTTAGATCACTAGGCAGAATCACGTTATAGAACCACTGTTATAACCCGTTCCCATTGAATTTAATCTGTGTTAAAAATTAAAACTGAAAGTTACTCGAGTTGCGAGTAGGTATTCACAATACACACAAACGGTGTAATCAAAATAATGCTTCGACAGATTTAGTAGGAACATTTTAACACAGAATGTGTTTTTGGCATCTCCAACCGACAACGAAACGTTTATTTAAAACAAAATGTGTTGCAACAATTCATGATGATTTCCGCTTACAACCGAGTCGTCGCTAGGGGAATGACACTTCCTCATTTTTCATTCCACAAAATCCGTTGACCATTCGATTTATCCAACCGTATTATGTTAACTACTGCGAAGTGCGTGGCCTGCAAGCTAAGTTATGAGCTTGGTTATTTGAATGATTGTTTATACACACATGATCATTCACAAAAATTGATATTGTGATGGTGAGTCGTTGCGCTGGTGATAAATTAATAGAGAGTTCCTGGTTACCACGTTTTTAGTTTACACGGTGCCCGTGAGCCATGATCAGCTGATCTGGAAACAACTGACAGCTGAAGAATTAGTAGAAGTTGACGACCGCTTGATTGGCAACGCAAGATCGAGTCTTGGTACGTCCTCGTTACCACGTCTTCGACACTTCGCCCGTAAATGTATAAACCCGAGGAATTTTTCAGTGATAAGCATATTCAGTTCATATTAAAATTTATACAGAATTAATATATTAAATACATTATTTAAAATATAAATTAAATATATAATTATATTAAAATATACTAAATTTATTTATATACATCCTATTTTCACTCGAAGCAGTCCATTTATCGAGTGCCAAAAATCAACTTGTCAACAAATCGGAAGATAAAGGTTTGCTGAAAAACGGATAAAATAATTTCATTCTAATCATATCTACCTTTTTCATGATACAAACATTAAACTTTTAAGATACGAACATGTATTATTTTAGTGAGTTTCTACACCAAATGCATATAATCTGTATAATGATACCGACCTTTATATCTACATACACCAATAGTATGAGCTAGAACTTACTCGAACGATCGCCAAGACAAGTCGGACTGATGTGTCTTCAAGGTAAACCTGGAACACGTCGAGCTCGTCTTTGCTCAATCAACTAGCGTGATATATAAGCTTACGAAGTCTAATACTTCACGCTGATTTTCATTGCACAAATAAAACGGCGGAAGGACGGACAACGGACTGATTCGATTTTTGAAATCCATGTATCTTAAAACGCAACCAAAAAATTTTGGGAGCGAGGTTAAAAAAAAAAATTGCTTATCCGATAACAAAGGTTCACTTTGCAAAGAACACAACGAATCGAAAACAGAACAATAAAACACATGATAATAAATTATGGAATGTGAGATCTAGATGAAGGAAAACAGAGTCGGAGAAATACAAGATGTCGGAATCTCGGAATCAGCTTCAGGTTACAAAATTGATGAGAGACGACGTGTGAAGACACATGAAACACGGTAGTAACAGCCAGCGTTGTTATCAAAATTTTGGTTCTCCCTAGATTCACGTACACCGTATTAAGACACCGTGGTAACCAGCAACTCTCTAATAAAACAACTTGACGTAGTAGTGATAAGATACACCGAAAAATCTGAGTCATAATTATATGCGGGTTTCATGGGTTCATGTGAAATTATTGAAAACATATTCTGTTTCAATAATTTCATTTGAAGTATGTAAGTAGAGGTAACCGGTGGTCCAGGGGGCTTGACCCCTGGTGAGACGCGGAGTACCGAGTTTGTTTCCGAGTATACATAATGTAGCGGTAGCATGCTTTTCACTTGCGGAAGAAACAATTTTTTACCCTCCAGAATCAGCATTTCCACTCGCATTTTTAAATTTTACATTTTTCTGTAAAACTTTTGTTTCGTGCCTGCGTATCTCCACAAACCCTTGTAACAGGCCTTTCACAGGTTTCCAGGAATGTGCAGGTTATGCTGTATATGGCCCCTTATCAGTTTCGTCGCTCCACAGTATATTCTCCACTCTGCGCTTGCGCAAATGTAAATCCGTCAAGCACCATTTTCTTTAATCCTTACCATCTGATCCTGCTTTCATTTATTTAGAGGATAGATGAGGGTAACCAATTTGATCACCTCATATCAATAATTTAAAAACAATCGTACCATTATTAGATCGCCCGCGCACGAATCAGGAACCCTTGTAACAAGCACTATCGCTTTAGTTTCTATTAAATTCTGATGACATTTCCTGTGAATAAGTGGGTTAGACTGATGGCTCCCTGTAAATTACAACACTCAAAAATTATTGGGTATCATTGCGTATACGCAAACGTAGAGCCCATCACTCCTCGTCTCTCATTGAATATCCATCTGATTTCGCTCCAGTTCAGAGGGTAGGGAATATCCCATTCGAGTTTCATCAGGATCGTATCATTAGCAGTTGATTCGCATGAGCGAAACTCCAATCCTGGTTATAAGCAGGACTCCTAAATTTTCATCCAATTTGGGTGATATCTTCAGGGTTGAATAGTTTTTAGTCCATCTCATCTTTCACGTCTTTTTACTTCAAGCTTTCATCTCAAAAAGTAGGTATCCGAAACATTTCAACGGTCTGTTGAACTGGGGGGTTGACAAGGGAGCTCTAAGTCATACCCGACTGGCCGATTTTTTTATCTTTTTTTTTTCCAATCCCACTCACGTAAATTTTTTCAAGAGGGAATTTCCATTTTGAGGTTGGGATATTCAAGTTCGGAATTGACAAGGTTTTTTTTTTTTTTTGTTTAATTTCAGGCATTGTTTTTAAGAACCCCATGAAAATAATCTATACGATAAAACTACATTTATTCACCTTATATTAAGGCCCTTACATACACTGAGAGGACATCGCTCGCGAACAGGGTTTTTGAGCGGTCACGAACATGGTGCTGTGTAAAACTCATCCTCGCCGAGCAATGTTTGTGAACAGCGTTCGTTCGTGCGCAGCGTCGCTCCGTCGACATCTGGTTTTCCGTAAATGCTCATATATAATAATAACAACTGTTATAACAGAATAGACTGTTATAATAATGCTCATAATAGAATAACTGTTTGGTTGGCCGTGCGCGGGCAGTCTAAGCACACCTTCTTTTTGGCGTTTGCGAACGGTGCGCGCTCAGTGTAAATGGGCCTCTAGCCGTTGTCATCTCTTTTCGATGCTTTTAAAACGAAGAATACTTCTAGTTCTTTCTAAATTATGAGAAAATCGATAAATATTCAAATAAAACCGATGTGATACTTCTATAAAACATAAAAACAAATCAGCTGTGTATGATTTTCCTTCAAATCTTAGGTTTCACCTCTTGAATCAAAAGTAGTGTGAGCAAATGTTTTTAGACGCATTTTACTTTTGGTTTAAGACCCAACCAGGAAAAGATCTATCATTCGAGGTGAACATTAGCTTCCGTTTTGAATACTCTTCAGCAACTATAGACAGATACACAGAAATGCATCTTTCTGTTTTGTAAATCATCGTTTTCAGTAGAATCCAGACAAATTTGTACAAGGATGTTAAAGAAACAAAAATCATTAAAATTACTCTCTTCCAGCCCCTTGGGATTTTAGAAAAGATAAAGTGACATTGATGATAAAATTCTAAGCGTGTTTGAGTGGAAATGGGCTTGTTCATTCTTCATTACAATTATAATATTTATTGGCCAAGTTTTTTGTAGTATTTAACTAATGTGGGTAGGGATATAATAATAATAATAAGCCGAAATTATTTAAATAGTAAATATTTCTTCAAACTATCCTTGGTTGATACCTAGGTAATTACAACTTTGCTGGTTATTCAAATTACAGGGTCATAAAGCAACTATCGGCGTTCCAAGGCCGTCACTAAAAATTTTAGTCGTCACAGTCACGCGACTATACATTGTACATCGGGCCCTAATCATCTCAAAACCGCATAATTAGATCCCTGTCCGACGGAAGTTGGTCTTTAGAGTAACGCTACAGGATAGCAGCACAGCAACCTTCCGAGGTTATAAAGGGTTTGCATAAGGAAATCACCGTCATAAATACACCGCCGCGGCGCACTTCATTTGTTAAAAGCTCGTCTAGACATGAAACTACATAGATAGAGAGCTTTATCTCCCTTTTTTACGCCGCTGTCATAAATATTACGCGATGACGGTGGAAAGCAGCGGTAACGTTTTGCCGTCCCGAAGGGGGAAAAAGGCCTTCGGGAAGAATGTCATCCATTATAATTTGTCGCTCCTGTTAAATCCGTCGACTGACGTTCTTCTAATAGGATTGGCAAGGGGTGGAAAACTTGGCTCGGAACTAGGACCAAAGAGCTGTTTTTTAAAACACAGTTTTAAAAAAATGGAGATTTTAAAGCGGTTCGATGGAAAAAATTGAAAGCAGATCCGACGGAGAAAAAATATTAAAATCGGATTCCTTACATAGAAAACAATCGTAATGGAAGGTAGAAAAATCTAATTGCATAGCGCAAGCGCTTTCGTGATTACTCAGAATCACTCCTAAAATTCTAATTTCCTATATAAATAATGGAATGTACCTATTTACTAGTAAAAAATGCTGCGAATTACCCCTAAACTGAGTTTATGGAATTATTGTTTTGTGAACTCTGCAAATTTTTCATATCTATACATAAAATGCCTGCGAAATCACTCAGTGATGTCCATTTACAGAAATTTTCAGTACCGATTTGAAAAAACACGAGAAATACTACGAAAATTACACGCTTCTCAACTGCGTTAAGATTCTCTTGTCTCAGGGTTTTCCAAGCAGGACATATATGTGATTTTGGTGATTTAGCTCACGATAGAGGTGAAATATCAATATCCCAGATGAGTTGCATAATATTACTTGGATATATGGTTCTAGTCTAGAGTTATGCTTACTTATAGTTCTACACACAAAAACAATATATATATATATATATATATATATATATATATATATATATATATATATATATATATATATATATATAGCATTTGCCGATTTAATTAAACTTTTTACCAAAATTTGGTAAATTTCATTTAATGAATCAAACCTTTTGCCAGAACAATTCACCCTTTTCCCAGAATAATTAACCAAAATAATTTTAAAAATTTCCGAAACTATTAAACCTTTAGCAAAAAACTTCAGCATTATAGGTCAATTAGGAAAGAGATTAGCCTCAGGGCTCACTCAGATTATCAGTGTAGTCCGCTGAAATAGTCGTAGTCAGCATCGTCGTGCTTTAAATAATAAATCTGTAAAGTTTCGAGATTGGATTAAAAAGGTGGAATGAATAAAAAAGTCCAGTCATGCAGCATGACCCTATGAGCGAATTTTTGAAGATGTTTCATGCAAATATCACCGATTTTTACAACTAGCGAACGGCAATATTTCGATTTTTGACTGATTTTTCAACTTTGAAATTTTTGATAACTTGATACATATTCTTATAGGAAATTTTACGCTGATTCCGAATATACCACATATTAGTATGCTAAAAAAATTATTTCGCACAACAAATCGCAAAAAACGGGCTATTATGAAATTTTTTACTACATTTTTGAAAATTTCAACCCGAAGATGTAATCCGATCATGCTGGCCAACGAACTTGAACTTTCGTTTTGTGTCCTGAACATTTTAAAATTTGTTTGAAGTTTCTAGCACAATTCTACGGTCAGTTATCGTCTGGAATGACACATACATACATACATATATACATACATATATACATACATATATACATATATACATACATAAAAAAATGCGTTAAACTTCAGAATATGATTCAGAATAGCCTGAAACGGATTTCTGCATAAATTTTTTTCAAAAATTCACATTCTACAAATTTTGAGGCGAGAGCAATAGCTTAATTTTCTTCAAAAATTCGCTAAAAGCAAACATAATGTATACTTTTTCCAGTACAGATTTATTTTTTACGCATACTAACAGAGTATGGTAGTCGTGCTGGAGGGGGAGCGGGGTAATTTGTGATAACCCTGTATATAAATGGAAATCTACCAGAAAAACTACTCCGTTGAAGTAATTTTTAATACAAAATAGAAATATGAGGAATTTTTCGATTTTGTCATGTAGGGTCCATTTTAGGTTTTTAACCTATTCATGCAATTTTTTCTCAGAATATCAACGATTTGATGATATTAAAAGTAACGATTAATTATCAACTCCGACGTTGCAATTACGAACATCTTTTCTTCTATGACTAGTATAGTATACATTTTTTCTTTTGTTTCTTATCGGGTGTGGTAGATTGGGTCGGGAGGTGGATGGGGGAGACTAGAAGAAGAAAAAAATACCTAGTGGTTTCAATAACTTTGGAAATATTTGGTTTCGTTTCAGTTGCTGTTAGCTGAATGTCATTTTAAATCTACGTTAATGTCATACCCCTGTAGGAACACGCGTTCAGTGTTCTTGTTTTTAAGGTAAAAGTTTTTAACGTACTTATCTAGAAAAAGTATTTACGGAGAACAGTTCCTTGGGAGAAACTTTGAAGAAATATAACAAACCAATTCTACGACAGAAAAGAATTTTTTGTAAAGTCTTGTTATAATTTGAATTGTCCAAACAAAGAAATGTTGCAAAAAATCCAGTGACGCAAGACTGGGGATGCATTCCTACTACGGAAGACTATTTTCCAAACCGCTGCGCTGCGCGGGTCTATCTAATCCGGGGAAAATTTCAAAATACACTCTATGGGACTTGGTCCAATCCAATAACTTAGCCGACCGAGGAAACCGGAATTTATTCAGCATTTACGGATCGAAGCCGTTTCCCCAAGTCCCGGGTTTCGAGGGAGGACCCGCGCAGTTTACACGGTCCCAACTGATAAATAGCCCCAATGAATCGAGCCGGCTTGGGAGGAACTTGACTGCCAAAATAATCCAGTACAAAGCGCCTTTGGCAAGGTGCAACTATCCCATAAGCCACCCGCGCCAAAGCACTCGGAGGGGACGGAGCTACCCCGGATTTATCTCAAAACATTTTAATGGAGAGGGGAAGAACTGGGGGGGGGGGGGGGGCAGGATGTTGTCTCGCTTTTAGTTGTCTTCCTTTTCCGGGTTTGAGCTCAACCGTAATTAATTCGGAAGGCCGTTTCGTTTGGTTGACCGATTTAAAAGGGGATGGGAGGCCTGCCAAAAAAGTGTCTGAACTAATAATTCTTTCCGCCTCAAATTTGATTGGCGGTACAAGAGAGGGGGGGGGGGGGGTGATTTTTAAAAATTAATTTGGACCTTCAGGCCTCCCTTGCCGTTTTGCCTCAAGCCTACTGCTAAAATTCAACAACATCGAACACGTATTGAACTCGGTTGTTTAATTTCGAAGAAAGCCGTTTCGTTCGGGTGACCAATTTGATTCCCTTCAACGGGAATGCATTCCGGAGTAGGCATTGAGATGTGGCATCTTAGACGGCTCAGATGACCACCCTTTTTTTTGGTTTATTATTTCCAATAATAAGCCTATGTGATCGTGTAGCAAAAAATTTTTATAACCCCCCCTCAAACTTTGTCACTTTACGTTTCAAGGTGCGTAGAATCCAAATTTGAAATGTCCGTCCGCCGTCCGCCGTCCGCCGTCCGCCGTTCGCCGTCCGGGCCATAAAAGGCCTAAGAATTGACTTAAAAAACCTGTTCTTTCGCACACAGACTCCATTTGGGGTCTAGTTGGTCCTAACGTTTAACCATCCCGATCGCTTTACTCGCATAGATGCTATGGGCCAAAAACGGGCGAAAAAGTGTATATTTCGACGCGCGCACGTCTGGCACGCTTGGCAGGGGGTCACGGTGGGTGGAGAGGGGGTGGTGAGCGGGGGAGGGGGGTAGGGGAGTGAGAGGAGGCGCCGGCGCCGCGGCTTGTGGTGGGTACAGCGCCGGCGTTTCTTCGAGGCATGAATATGTTTTTTTCAAGGTCATATTTGTGTGTTAATACCAAAGCTTTTCCTACGCATATTTAATAACATATCCTCTCGACTTTTCGTACGTACTTAGATAATGATATTATTGAGGCAATAACTATTTGAAATAGATAGGAGCTCAAATGGAGAAATATAAACAATCATATATAATTATAGAAGTATAGGTTGTGGCAACTCGAAGTAGGACACGCCGAGGAGTCTGGACGGGCTTATGACGTACGCTAGCCAACTAAAACTACGATCATACTCAATTGAAAAAATAATAAACCTTTGTGAAATAATTTGCAGCGTTTTTTCTTATATGTACCTGAAACTCAGACCCCATCCCCCCTCCCAAAAAAAGAATATATATATATTTATATATATATATATATATATTATAACTATTATTATGGTTATTATTATTATTGTTATTTTTTTTTTTTTGTGACATTTTCATTTCCGAACCATAAACCAAAGAATCATTGTTCGATTCACTAAAATAACAAAATATTTCTGATATATACAGGGTGATTCCCTCGCAGATGCAAAAAAAAAAAAAAAAAAAAAAAAAATTGGGTGAAACTACATCAAAAATGGAGTAAAATGCCGCCAACTGCATATTTTTATCTCAATCTGTTCTCGAGATATGATTTTTTAAAGGTTTTTTCAGGAAAACCGTGTTTTTTTCCTTTTAAACTCAAATTTCTCAACTTTACTTCATTCAATTTTAACTTTTGACCACATTTTCAGAATTAACATTGAATTTACTATAAGAATAGTGTACTTGGGTTCTTGAAAAGTACCATCCAAAAGCCCTCACATCAGCTCAAACATTGACGATTTTGAAAAAATAATATTTCTGAAAATCTTTAAAACTTTACTACTCTTCCAAAACGAATCCTGGAAACTGGCAAATCTCATGAAAACTGCTTCACCTGATAATACTCTTCCCAACGGTATAATCAATTTTACTTTTATTTGGTTATTTAGTGTAGAAAATTATGTTTTAATATTAAAAAATGTGGGTTTTTCAATGAAATTGTTGGTTTTCTCGAAAGATGACCCTCCATGAACCTACGAGTATGGGGTCGGTTTCTATGTTTTTTTTCACGCTGTATCGAATGGTAATATTTTTAGATCTCTCCAACTCCGTTATAACCGAGTTTTACACTTAAAATCGCAAATGTTTAGTTTGTTTGTTACGATTAAATGTGTATGTGTGTTATGGGGTAAAACTAGTTAATTAAAGTGTAAAACTCGATTATAATGTAGTTGAGAGATCTGCAAGAGTTTCCATTTGATCCAGCGAGAAAAAATACATAGAAACCGACCCCATACTCGTTGGTTCATGGAGGGTCATCTTTCGAAAAAACCAACAATTTCATTGAAAAACCCACATTTTTTAACATTAAAACATTATTTTCTCCACTAAATAACAAAATAAAAGTAAACTTGATTATACCGTTGGAAAGAGTAATGGACGAAGCAGTTTTCATGAGATTTGCCAGTTTCCAGGATTCTTTTTAAAAGAGGCGTAAAGTTTTAAAGATTTTCAGAAATATTATTTTTTTCAAAATCGTCAATGTTTGAGCTGATGTGAGGGTCTTCGGATGGTACTTTTTAAGAACCCAAGTACACTATTCTTATAGGAAATTTAATGCTGATACCGAAAATGAGGTTGAAAGTTATAATTAAATGAGGAAAAGTGGAGAAATTTGAGTTTAAAATGAAAAAAACACGGTATTCCTGAAAAAACCTTTAAAAAATCATATCTCGAGTACGGATTGAGATAAAAATATGCGGTTGGCGGCATTTTACTCCATTTTTGATGATGTTTCACCCAACATTTTTTTTTTTTTTGCATCTGCGAGGGAATCACCCTGTATAAAGAAATATTCTTCTGATCTTTATAAAGAAACCTTCTACTAGGAAATAAGTACCTAACTAAAAAACATAAACAAAAATTTCAGTGGCTGAATTTATTGTTCTCATACACATACAAACAATCAAACTAGGAAAACTAGTTTGTCATTCAATAATGATTAACAGGACGTATCCTTTCTTTCCGACCTTCACGTTACGGCGAGAATATTGATTTCTATTGATTTTCACGTTCTTTTGATTTTTAATATGTTTCATTGGTTAAGATTCACTCCTGTGTTGATTTTTTTTCGACGCGTTGGCCCTTACGGAAAGCAATCGAATAAACACATATCAACCGGAGTGGTTTTCGTTCGATTCTTTGCCCGGATACCTATAAATGAAACTCAAAACTGTTACATAATATTACATATCAAGATCTCGATTTTTGAATATTTCATCCCTTAGGTTCTTCCCTTTAGTGTTGACATAATGCGATGCCAAAGTTTCTTACACATCCCTGGCCGATAAATGATTTTTAAGCCGAATTTCTTAAAGTTTGGTCCAATACTTTTGGTTTATTATTTCCAATAATAAGCCTATGTGATCGTGTAGCAAAAAATTTTTATAACCCCTCCTCAAACTTTGTCACTTTACGTTTCAAGGTGCGTAGAATCCAAATTTGAAATGTCCGTCCCCCGTCCGCCGTCCGGGCCATGAAAGGCCTAAGAATTTACTTAAAAAAACACGTTCTTTCGCACATTGACTCCATTTGGGGTCTAGTTGATCCTAACGTTTAACCATCCTGATCGCTTTACTCGCATAGATGCTATGGGCCAAAAACGGGAGAAAAGTGTCTTTTGCGAGGCTTTTTTTTGTTAGACGTGTTAGACGCACGCCTGGCACGCTTGGCAGGGGGTCACGGTGGGTGGTGAGGGGAGTGAGCGGGGGGTGGAGTGAGAGGAGGCGCCGCGGCACCATGAGGTGGGTACAGCGTTCCTTCGAGGCATGAACATAATAATGTTTTTTTTTTCTAGGTCATATTTTTGTGTGTTAATACCAATGCTTTTCCTACGCATATTTAATAACATATCCTCTCGACTTTTCGTACGTACTTAGATAATGATATTATTAAGGCAATAACTATTTGAATAGATAGGAGCTCAAATCGAGAAATATTAAGCATGCGTATATAATTATAGAAGTATAGGTTGTGGCAACTCGAAATAGGACACGCTGACACGCTGATTTTCGTGATTCTTATTTTGTTCCATCAAGAATTCGATTTAGTTTTGGAACGTATGCCGGAGTTTCAGATTTCATAGTGAAAAAACTTGAACTGATCCTTCATGAGTTCATAGTTCCTAATACTGTTTTCTGAGTGTTAGCTATTAGGTACCAACGCTATAAAATGTCCATTAAACTTTGCTAAAAAAAAAAAAAAAAAAAAAAAAAAAAAAAAAAAAAAAAAAAAAAAATTATTGCGAGTTTTCTTAAAAAAATTTAGTCTTTGATTTTTTAGAAAAAAGTTGATTTAATCGAATCTAACATCGATTTGTATTCATCACTATTACAATGCGACCACCCTCTACGCGATCGGTCCCACAAAGTAAGCGAATTCTAAAAGGATGGAATTCCGTAAGTTAGGTTGTTAGAACGAGTGAACTTGAAACGGCTGCGTCCTAGAAACACTTTCGTTTATTTCTTCCCGGAGGCGATATGATAGGTAGGTGCCTATACCTTCTTTGTGGATCCGCCGCCGCCCCTCGCTCCGACCACCCTACGCGATCCGCGAATATTGCTTTTTGGCTTAGGAAAGCCTAGTGACGATGTTCATTACGATCAATCAAAGAATGTGAAAAATAAAAATTATTTAGGTAGGTCATTTCATAGTTGCTGGAAATTTTCGTGAACAGTAGGTAGCATCCTAGAAACGGGATACGATTTATTCCCCCCATGGCCATGATTGAGTTTAATACCTTCCGTGTGGATCTGCCCGTGTGCTCGCGTCCCGACCCCCCCCCCCCCCCCCCCCCCCCCTCCGCCACTACACGATCCGCGAACCTTCCTCCGCCATTCCTTGGAAAGATCTCAAACCGAACCAAACGCTTCCAGTTAAATAGCAAGTTTTCCTGATTCCAATCAAATTTGGTTGTTGGCTGCTTTCTACGACCCAGTTGAACGCGTCCATTCGATTTATTTCCGCCTACTTCTGGAATTCCCCGAGTCTTCTTCAGGTAAGCCACTTCAAGTACCCTGGGGTAGAAACGAAGCACTTCGGTTTGAAGGGATATTCCTCGTACCTATCTGTTTTTGGATAACGTAGCAACCTACTTGAAAGTAAGTTGATGGTGGAATGGCAGTTGTCGAGTCATTTTTGAAGTGAAAACTTCTTAGGCACGTTGAGCACTTATTGCATAGAGTAAACAACACACACACACACACATATATAGGTATATTAATTGCTATGCAATTCTTAGGCCGACCCCCAATAATTTTTTATGTAACGTCCGGAACGAAATTAAGTAAAGATGATTTTCACGTACAACCGAGTAGTTGAGTAGTTGCTATAGATTGTGTTACAATTTCAGTGTTTTTCACGTACAACCCAGCCGTTGTTAGGGGAATGAAACTTCCGCAGTTTTCATCGCACAAAAATCGTTCGCCACTTGTTGGAAAGCGCTTGATTTATGTGATAAATGTTCACATTTCAAGCTACCAATTTCCCTCTCCTTACGTACCTGGCTACATTCCAAAACTAAGTTGATTCAGGCTAAGAATTGCATAGCAAATTATCCTCGTTTTCTACGCAGTAGAAAAGAGAAAAGATCCGGCGAGGCGCGAAAATATAGCATTCACACGTTGAATTAAACCTTTCGTGAATTGAATTAAACTTTCCGCAAAATGAATTAAACTTTTCGCAAATTGAATTAAACTTTTCGCAAATTGAATTAAACTTTTCGCAAATTGAATTAAACTTTTCGCAAATTGAATTAAACTTTTCGCAAATTGAATTAAACTTTCTGCAAATTGACCTTAGGCAAATCTGTGGTTTTAATCAAGACAAAATGTAAAACTTCAACAAAATGTATATATTGTAAAAAATCGTGCAAGTGATGGAACGAGCACAAAAATTGTAGATTTAAACATAATCCAGCACCTCATGAAGTTAATCTGAAGGTAAATTATTTATTTATTAATAACATAACTGAGCTCGCTACGTATCCATCTATAGTTGACATTTTATATAATTTATAGGCATTTAGCAAGAAGACTTCTAAAATCAAAAGGTAATGGAGAGGTCGTCCAAGAGCAGCAGTTGGGAGCAGCAGAAACATATCCATCAAGTTTGCAAAAATGCTGAGCCGTCCTATGAGGATAGCTTTAGTACCCAGCAACAGGGAGGGATCAGTGTTCCTTTCTTGCTGTTTTTTTCTTTTAAATTTAAGCCGCGTCTCAACCGGAAGGATTTCTTAATGTTATTGATCTTTTCACGTATGTAGGTTTAATTCAATTTGCGGAAAGTTTAATTCAATTTGCGAAAAGTTTAATTCAATTTGCGAAAAGTTTAATTCATTTTGCGGAAAGTCTAATTCAATTTGCGGAAAGTTTAATTCAATTCGCGAAAGGTTTAATTCAAAGTGCGAATGCTATATATATATATATATATATATATATATATATATATATATATATATATATATATATATATATATATATATATATATATATATATATATATATATATAAGGGATGAGTCGATTCCCGATACCGATTCTCGATACCACCGATTCTTAGGCATTGGTATCGGTATCGAGAATCGATCGCCTAAAGCCGATACCGATACCTCCCGGTGATGGGCGTTTTATCGGTACTATCGCAACCATATAACAACGAAGATGGTTGTAGGTACCGTGCAACCGTTGTGTGACGTTAGCAGTTGCAAAACACGAATTGTCCAAAACACAACTTACAATTATAACTTTGTTTACAGGGACGATTGTGTTATTTTGTTTGTGACAACAGAAGCATTAGACAAAGCTATGTTTTCCAAGTATAAAAGCCTAGAGCCAGTCTTATTTGGAAATACCTTACAGTTATACCGACAAAAAACTAAAAAAACCAAGTCAGTCTGCTTAACTTGTTTTACTCAGAAAGAAATCAATCCTAGGCAATAAAAGTTGCCTATTAATTGATACTTGATAGATAACAAAAAATAAGGTTTTATTTTATCCATGTTTTGTTTTTATTTAAAAATTACCTCATTTGCAAATATATTGGGATCAATTTTTTGTTTCTATCTATCAAAGTTGAAAGTTCGAACTATGTTCAAAATTGAAGGGGGGAAGATTATTGTGTCTAAATTATTACAATGTTACGAGTCACCTGGCATCAACGTTACATGTTTATTTATATCGTTTCCCTGTTGTCACTTTTTCAAATTTCTAATTACGTGAATACACGAATTTATTACAATTCAAGAGTGGAGCTGTTATTCAAGATACAATAGAATGGTATCGGTATCGAGAATCGGGAATCGATTTTTTTGGTTTATTATTTCCAATAATAAGCCTATGTGATCGTATAGCAAAAAATTTTTATAACCCCCCCTCAAACTTTCTCACTTTACGTTTCAAGGTGCGTAGAATCCAAATTTGAAATGTCCGTCCGCCGTCCGCAGTTCGTCGTTCGCCGTCCGGGCCATAAAAGGCCTAAGAATTGACTTAAAACCCGTTCTTTCGCACATAGACTCCATTTGGGGTCTAGTTGGTCCTAACGTTTAACCATCCCGATCGCCCACCATGAGGTGGGTACGGCGTTCCTTCGAGGCATGAATATATGTTTTTTCCTAGGTCATATTTGTGTGTTAATACCAATGCTTTTCCTACGCATATTTAATAACATATCCTCTCGACTTTTCGTAAGTACTTAGACAATGATATTATTATTATTATTATAATTATGATATTAGGCAATAACTATTTGAATAGATAGGAGCTCAAATCGAGAAACATAAACATGCATATATAATTATAGAAGTATAGGTTGTGGCAACTCGAAATAGGACACGCCGAGGAGTCTGGACGGGCCTTATGACGTACCCTAGCCCACTAAAACTACGATCATACTGAATTGAAAAAATAATAAACCTTTGTGAAATAATTTGCAGCGTTTTTGGTTTATTATTTCCAATAATAAGCCTATGTGATCGTGTAGCAAAAAATTCTTATAACCCCCCCTCAAACTTTGTCACTTTACGTTTCAAGGTGCGTAGAATCCAAATTTGAAATGTCCGTCCGCCGTTCGCCGTTCGCCGTCCGCCGTCCGGGCCATAAAAGGCCTTAGAATTGACTTAAAAAATCTGTTCTTTCACACATAGACTCCACTTGGGGTCTAGTTGGTCCTAACATCTCGCCAGCTCGATCGCTCCACTCTCATGGGTGGTATGAGCCAAAAATAGGTGAAAAAGTGTCTTTTCTTTGTATATTTCAAGTTGTATAGAAATTGGAGATTTATGAGTGAAAAGAAAATGTTAGCTATTAATTTTATGAAAAAAAAAAAAAAAAAAAAAAAAAAAAAAAAGTATTCTAAATGATACTCTTCTATTCAAAAAGAGATTTTGGATTTTAGGCTATTTTTTGCAATTTTATAGATTTTTTAAAACAAAATTTAATGAAGTTCAAGTTTTTAGCATAATTTCGTACATAAATTGTTGAATGCTCTATTTCATAGTTGATAAACTTTATTTGACCAATCTTATGCTAAAAAATATCAATTTAACAATTCTAAGCCATTTTCAGTGATTTTGTCAGCTCATTTTTTGAAATTTGACCAATTAGATGATATCAATATACAGTATAGGTAACACTTTTATGTGTTGGAAAGATGACTTGGTAATAAATGTTTTGTTTATCAACTATATTAAAAAGCGTAATATTGTGAGATTCCGCTGCTGTAATGGATTGAACCCATTTGTGAGGTCGAAGCTCCGAGTTCCGATACTAAATATACTATAAGCGGCGTTTAATAATTATGGACCAGAGATCTACGTAGAAGGGCTGTCTAATACATAAATAATAAACCTTTGTGTAATAATTTGCAGCGTTTTTGAAAAAAATAACGGCGGACGGCACACAGCGGACTTTTTTTTCTTTTTCTTTTTTGGTTTATTATTTCCAATAGTAAGCCTATGTGATCGTATAGCAAAAAATTTTTATAACCCCCATCAAACTTTGTCACTTTACGTTTCCAGGTGCGTAGAATCCAAATTTGAAATGTCCGTCCGCCGTCCGCCGTTCGCCGTCCGCCGTCCGCCGTTCGCCGTCCGCCGTCAAGAATTGACGTTTAAAAACCGCCGTTCGCCGTCCGCCGTTCGCGGGTCATAAAAGGCCCAAGAATTGACTTAAACCCCGTTCTTTCGCACATAGACTCCATTTGGGGTCTAGTTGGTCCTAACGTTTAACCATCCCGATATCTTTACTCGCATAGATGCTATGGGCCAAAAACGGGCGAAAAAGTGTCTTTTTCGAAGCTTTGAGTGTTAGACTGACGTGTTAAAACTCCAACCTGCTCAACGACAACTGCGCAAGCTAATATTCCACGGTTAGGATAACAATGGGCAGTAGGACTTCGCAACAGAACACTTTACGACCAGATCATGCACGACCGCAACTGCACGACCTAATAATTATTATTCTCATGTTAGGACAAAATTCACTCATCTCAAAATGCACAACTTTCGAATGAATATTGATGGAAAAATATGAGTGATATGATAGTGTAAGCGTAATAGGGCGGTGAACCTCCGGTCGTGACGTAACGAGACCTAGGGAGTACCTCCAGGGTGGCGTGAAAAACTTCCTACACTTGTATTGCTTTCGAATTTCATGTTCCTTCGAGGCATGAATATATGTTTTTCTCTAGGTCATATTTGTGTGTTGATATGCCTACGCATATTTAATAACAAATCGTCTCGAATTTTCGTACCTACTTAGATAATGATATTATTAAGGCAATGATTATTTGAATAGATAGGAGCTCAAATCGAGAAATATAAACATACGTAAATAATTATAGAAGTGTAGGTTGTGGCAACTCGAAATAGGACATGCCGAGGAGTCTGGACGGGCCTTATGTCGTACGCCAACTAAAACTACGATCATACTCAATTGAAAAAATAATAAACCTTTGTGAAATAATTTGCAGCGTTTTTTTTTTTTATTGTACGCATCTTCAACTAACAAATTTTGAGGGGGTTAAAAAAAAATTTTCTGGGTCGATCACAAAGGTTTATTATTGAAAATAGTAAACCATAAGTTACACAATTTTTTCCAATACCCCAGCTAAAAGACACATCCATGTCAAAAAAAAAAAAAAAAAAAAAAAAAAAAACTGATCGAAGATTTAGTAATACCCTTTCAGTTGATAGCGAACTTAATCACGAAGAAAATACCATTATTGGCTTAGACTCTGTTCGTGGAAAAAACACAAGGATGGAAACGCATTTTTGGGGGAAACGAATTTACAGTGACCAAAAGACACGAAGAAACGTGGTGCACATTATGGCTGGACCATGCGCTGCTGCTTAGGAAGCTCTCGAATCAATTGAATGTTTTTCACTGATCATCACTGATGACATGTAGGAAGTCATACGAAAGCACCCTAAAGAGGAAACAGCCTTGTATTGTATTTGCGCTTTTTTTTTTTATTCCTAGCAAAAGATTGTGAGAATGTTTTAAGTTGGTCTCATTGAGCAAAAAATGCAAAAAAATGTAATTTACATAATTTAAAATCCACTCATCAATTGAAGAAGTGGAAAATCCACCACTTGCAAACGACAAAATGAAGTATTCCAAACTGGGAGTAAAAATCGCTCCATCTTTCCTCTAAGAGCTCTCGAGTTGACCTTTCCATTCTTGGCTTATACGAGTAGGAAAGGGCGTTTGGATTTGGAAACTGAATTTTAGAGAAAGAGTGCTCTCTAATTCAATGGTACTCAACAAACACGTGAGTTACCACCATCGATGCCCAGTTCAGCAACTGGAACAAAAGCATTTGCAAAACTAAACTCTTAAATAAGCTTATTACTTACAGAAACTTATTTTTGTGAAGAACTATCTTTAATAGGATAACTTTAGTTTGCTAAATTCCGTTGACTTATCGGACGGTTTTGGTGTCTTTTCGCAGTAGGAACCATTTTTCTAGAGTTGTCGAAGTTTTCAAAGGAAAATAGTTCCTCTTTTGAATATAAATACGAAATAGAATGCTGAAAAGTCTATTCTCTCGTCTTTTTAATCAAGCCTTCCTCTTGATGTCGAGATATCCTTCCGGCCATCTACGTATAAATTATTCGTCCGAAAGACTGCGAACTTTTTTTTCTCTTCAAATCTTGCATTCATCAATTCACAACGAATAATAATTGAGGCTAAAAAAAAAAAAGAGAAAAAAAGATACTACTTGTTAATAAAGGGTGAAAATAGATGTCAAGGGTAGTAGAAAAAAGAAGTCTGAAAAAGGGAAGGGAGTTCGGTTTCGCAAATTAAAGGCAGAACGTGAGGTAAAGGGACGGAAACTCCAACCCCTACCCCTCACAACGCTACCCCTCTCCATCCAACGTTCCCAAGAAGCTCGAAACAAGAAACGACAGGACAAAGGCTTTGTTCTACACCTCTCTTCATTAACTAACCCCCTATATTACAATATCTCTGTCAAGACGCACCTTTCTTTCCATTTAATGAACCGTCGGCGAGGTGGGAATCCGACAATGGCGGCCCCCGCGGGATCCCCGAGGAACAAAATGACGGAGCTGAGACCTCGACGAGAATTGTTCTCGGTAATGTTATCTCTAGCCGTTCCACCTACCTGACCATAAATAACGGTTGTAATGGTCCCACTTTGTTTCGTGGGTGAAGGAGGTTCATTCTAAAAAGGGCTCATCTTTATACGGAAGAGCTAAAGAGGGGCTACGAGGGATTTCGCGAGGCGTTTATTTAGGGCTCTAATCCACCTTGGTTGAACAACCAGAGTAAAGTAGTACACCGACGTTTTATGGTGAATCAGCTGAGTTGTCTATTCACTGTCCAGGTGATGGCCGGATGAATTTCAGTTGTGGATTTTCTTTCGAACATTGTGTTCCAGGCTTTTCATTGTTTCACATTCCGGTATGTGGACATAATCGTTTCCTATTTCTTATCCCTGGGATACCACTGAAACCACTTTTTTTCCATTTCAAATATTAGGTACACATTAAAATACTCGGAGTCTCTCTAGACCCTAACGGCAGAACCAATGAATGAAGAAAAAATGGAAATTCAAATTGGATATATATTTCCATTTCACTGGCAAGGGCACTTAAACCCAATGCTATACGCAATGTTAGACAAATGGCGATTTTAGAATAAGTGAGGAAGCCAATTTCTACCCAACTAAGCTTAGGTGCACCTACGTTTTTGAAATTCGCTACTTTTGTTAATGTAATAGACATTTACTGTCTACAAAAATCACCAAAAGCAATACCAAATTTTGAATTTTCCCCTGCATATTACCAAATTGCTTCTACTTTGTCTACTGTAACCGTAGTAATCACTCTTTCCTTGCTTTTACACGTTTCCACCTGCCCCGATGTTAACCTACTTAATTTCTTGTTTCAGGTAAGTCAAGACAAATCGGTTCTAAAGCAGTAAAGCAGAGGGATGATGTAAGTTCACAGTTATGAGTTGGGAAGCGGGTGGTCTCGCTCACTTTTAATGAGTTGTTCCTTTGATGGATGATCGCTGGCTCCCCGCAGGCTTCGATCTCCTCCGCATAGTTAAAACATGATATGTGGTCCGTATGTTGACGTAATATCAAACCCCCCTCCTCCAAGCTTCATAATCTTGGAGCTGCCTCCCTCGTAGTTCATACTTTACGCGGTATAAGTTTTTGGCTGCCCCACCTTTGAGTTCCCTCGGGTTCATGTAATAGTGATCTTCCTGGACTAAAACGCTTCTTTTCCCTGTTGGAAAACTACTACCATTCGGCCTTATTATTTCTATTTCATCTCAAACAGTACCCAATATGATGGCCGATTGGTGTAAAAATCTACAGTATCACCAGCTTTGTCGTCAGTATCACCAGCTCTGTCACCGGTAGGAAGATGTTTTCGCTACATAGTAGGAAGGGACGAAAATTAGTTATTTACGTAGACAAGTGAGGAGATTTCTAAGATCCTGCAGTTTTATTCGGATCTCGAAAGACACCCGTGATAAGGGACCGCACTCCACATTACGTTGTAATCAAACGCCACTGAAACCTTACCTTTCTCTCCCCACATGAGAACTCAGCCTTGAACGTATTGACACATTACTTTTCAGGCTGAGTCCTTAAAATGTTTTCTCAATCCTCTGGGTCCGTATGCTTCTTCATCTGCCTCTCCCGTTCTTGGATGATTTTTTTTTTTTTTTAAAGGATATCTTCAATAAACTGCTACAGAGTTCAATGCTGCTCTTGTTCAACCATTTAGGCTACCAAGATCTCCGGTTTCGCATCTTGAAGTGGTACTTCCAGAGCATCCTGCAGTATTTTTCTTTCGCTGCCCCATATCACTTGCATGCAAAGTGTGAAGCACATCATCGACTGCTTTCGGGCAATTTAGATATATGTAGGGATGTCTAGGTTTTCCCTTCTATGCTGGTGAACGTGAAATAGTCCATATCTCAAGAGAAACTGTGTTAGAAAAACTTTCACTTCTATACGTTTACTCCTTTACCGGATCTTGAATGTGCTACCAATTTAACGAGAATGAGTTTGATAATCGTGAGAGTAGATTTGAGAAGCGATGTGTTTGAGGGAAAAACCAGCAATATATTACGGGCTGTTATGGATTAAACTTAACTATAAATATTGGACTAAATATGATTCGAATAAAGACATTTCATTTTGCCTGGCAGCCGTGAGTAACAGGTAGGTACAATGCGAATATTATTGAAATTAATATAACCACTGACGAAAACTCAGATTATAAATATAATGTGTTTAAGTATTTATTAAAGTTGTTATACTCCATTATAAATTGTGTGACCCACATATTCACAGTGGATGTTTTAACAAAATCCATCGGGTTTTGTGATTTCTGCTTTAACTTCAACCTATTTTGTTCCCGATTCGCAGTGCAACCCAACGAAATGCATCGCCTCCGCAACCTAAAGTCATTGAGTTTTTCGTTGTTCTCCCAAACTCAAGAATATCTGGGACAGATAGCCACACTAGGGGGGGGGGGGGAACAAATAGTTGTCCCTATTGTATGAGAAATTTAACGCCTTTCCTTTATCCCCTTTGCATTTAACGCAAAACTATTTTTGTTACACAGAGAAGTTGTAGATTATCAGGTAAACTATAGTGTAGCTTGACCACAAGAAACTCCAAATCGATTGATCAAAAAATGGGTGATCGAATTTAAAATGTTTTAGTTCTAATAGGAAAGACGAGTTATCCGCGCAATAAAGGTAAATGGACAATTAATCCCATATGAATCAATCAATTTAGGTATTTTTGGCAATAAATTGACGCATAATTTCATTTCCCAATTCATTTTGCGGGACACGATCATTTTGAATTGTATTTATTGGAGAAAAGTTTAATATTATGTTGGAAACCTGGTTTTTGAAGGTGTTGGGTAACGTGAAAGTTTACACACAACATCACTAATTGATGACTAATAAATTGAATATTTTTTCGAAGAATATAGGTAGGTACTTATAGAATAATATATGATAGATACGCAGAAAATTGGCCTGTTCCATTAGTTACATACAAACTACTTTTAATATCTCTTTTAGTCTCCAAATCAGTTCATCTTTTTTCAATTTAATTAAAAGTTAGAAGGAGGTATCGGCATACGAGACAAGGTGGTTATTGAGCGTATGAGACAAAAATGTCATGCAAAAAAGAACTCGGAAGAACGGTAGGATTTGACGGGAGAGGAGGCGGGTGTTGAGAAAGTTGAGGATGGATATCGGTTATGCAAAGCTGAGGAGGTCTCGCCGTATGAAGAATATCGGCTACAGAGAGAAGGAACCTATCGGGAATATATTTATGAAAACCGCCCCCAGAGAATAATAATGAGCTCACTGTTGCTTAAATGATTTATTCCATCATAATCTATCAAGCTGGGTGCCACATAAGGGCGCAAGCTTGGCGTTTAAAAGTCAGAGCTAGAAATAATGCAGGTATAGTTTTTTTCACTTTTATCTTATTCCTTTTTTTGTCCCTTATGTGTACCATTGTTCACAATAATTTGAAGCAGGTTTCTGATGTTTTCATGCAGATTCTCGAATTGCTCGAATCTAAATATTTGGAAGTAGCTGGAGTTTTGTATTTAGTGTTTTGGAATTTTCGAATATAGTTGGGTCATAAAGATACAACTCGTGTGATACCCGGAACTAATTTACCACATATTTTACCAAAGTGTGATCGTACTCTCGACCATATTCTGGTTAATGCGATGGGAGTTATAGACATCTTAATCCAACGTTAACCTGAGCATAATGCGGTGCTGAATTGTTAAATTTGCATTGTTCTCTTTTAGAACATGCAACTACATACCTTGAGCTAAAGTACGTTCACCAAACGTCAGAAGATGTCATTGCATGGAGATGTGCAAATTCGCTTTCTTGATCAGAAAATCACTTACGGTGGCTTGTGAGTGTGTGGGAACTACACAATCGTTTCCTTGGGAACGGGAACGATAAGGGCACTTACAGGCAAACAAGTTTCACCATATGTGCAAACAATATACTGGTATTATGCGGGGTGAACCTTGCAGTTGGGCAGATGACAAAACAGAGCCTTATGCGACACTGATTTGCTGTGGTTTGCCTGAGATGGGGTAGTTCTTCTGAGGTCTTGGAGATTCATCGTAACTATTTTAGATCGGAAGAAGATGATGCCAGTTTCCTATGTTGAAATGCTCTCCAGATTTTACTCTCTCATATGGCGGGCAGTTTCTAAGACATGTAAGGAGCTCAAGCGTTGGCCTTTTAGAAAGTATGTTGTTTTTGCACGTATGCTCTGACCTCTTTAGCTAGTGGGGTTTATCCCGAAAAATTTCAATGCTAACTTACCTAGAATGATAGCTGATCACGGAGTATGGGAATATGAGTAATCACTGTGAATTTTCCAACTCTGCACACATTTGAAAATTGAAGTTTACAATGTAATAGTGAAATTTTCTCAAATATAGGTAGGTCTGCTATTTGTAGACGACAATCTAATACTGCGAAATATACACATACATTCATAAATATGTATACTCTCTCAGAATGTCTCAAAACGTATTTTAATTAAGAAAATTTGCTAAAATGTATTTATGACCCAAGGTATGAGACACTAATCTCTACCAACCCCCATAAGTTTCATCCATCTTCCCGTAAATTTAGAAACAACGTTGAATTTTTATCATCCAAGTTTCAATACAACACAAATATACAACTCACTATAAAAAAAAATTTTTTGTTAATGTGAAAAAAGAAAAGAATCTATTTTTTCATAGAAATAGCGCGGAAACCATCGGAATTTTCCTTTTTTCCGAACCTATGCGTTGAAACAAAAATATATCTCTGCATGTCCATTCAATCATGTTAAACTACCATGAAAAAAATAAAATAAAACTTAAAAAATAAAAATAAATAAACGCCAAAGCCATATGTGGTCAAATGTAAGTATTAACCTAACCCCTTTTTTTATTTATCGAAACCAGTACGTGCTGGCTTAGGGTCATCTCAGTGATTCCCTCAATTATTTTATTAATTTAATCGATGACCGAAATGAAATGTTTGTCTCATAATGCATTGTGAGAAGGATCCTACAGTATCAACCCTTTGAAATTGAAAACCTCAATTCACGGTATGATATTAGGTAATAGCTAGTTCACCCGTGGGTTGAATAGGTTGACTTGACGCAAGCCCCCCCCCCCCCCCCTCACCCATCACATTATGGGATACCCCTATAGATCTGATTAAAAAAAGTTCTTACTTAAAAGTTCTTAGTTAAAGTACTTACTTATAAATTACCTATTAGGACCAAACTACTGAGATTAACCCTCAATTCCTCTCCACAAGCACCCCCCATATTTCAGATTACAAATATTCTTGATAGGTAATCCAGAAGAACGTTCAGACTAATCCAATTCATTCGTCCGAACATCCGAACATTAGATCACCGGTTCGTTTGGCGGTTACCAAATTATTCCATCCCCCCCCCCCCCCCCCCCCCCACTCTGGGTCAGATTTGAAAAATATGAAAAAAAGTAGTCTTTGACTTGAATCATGTAATCCAAACATATTCGACAATCAAATCCACAGTTGGGTCAATTAGAAGATTCCAAGGGTTAGATTTGAAAATTTTCTAGTAGCCTGTGATTTAAGTTAGAATACTCCAAATACATTCGACAACTCAAATCCCCAGTTGGTTCAGTGACGTACGAAACGCTTTAACTTCCCCCCTCTCCCTCCATTGTGGGTCACATTTAAACAATGTAAAAACAAGTAGTCTTTGGCTTGAATTAGAAGTCCTAATCCAAACATATTTGAAAATCAAATCTCCAGTTTTTTCATTGATGACAGATACACCATCCACCCTAAACACCCCGTATGGGGCAGATCTGAAAAATTTCAAGTAGCTTGTGATTTAAGTTAGAATAATCCAAACATATTCTCCCAATCACATCCCCAGTTCGTTCATGGTGTCCAAGATACCCCATTTCGGCCCCTCCTCCTCCCCTAAAACACCCCCTCTGGCTCAAGTTTTAAAAACTTCAAATAGCCTATAATTTAAGTTCGACTGACTCTGACATTTCCCATTACTCATATCAGTTGTTATCAGTTGTCCAATGACCCCTTTAACCGTGAAACGCGGACAAACATACGGACAGACAGACAGACAGTGAAAAATTGTGAAAATCATACCAATCGTCCACAAATAGCATGGAACGGCAAAGAAACGTAAAATTTCATGATTCTAATCAACGTACAGACAGACATACCTACGATTTTATAAATATAGATAAAACAATGCTGCCCTCTTCGGTGGTTATTTGCACGTATTAGGTATGTTGTTATTCATGTATAAATCTGATTTAGCCAATATATAGGGTGTAATCAAGCACATACAAAGAGCTCATCTATTCTATTCATAAAACACACATCAGCTGTTTTCATGCTTGGGGTTTGAGTGTTATCATCCGTATGCAGGAGGAGTCTGGGGCGCGGATAAAGTCACAA